>JAODKL010000036.1:19775286-19795269 GCA_026780765.1 Petrocephalus schoutedeni
TGAGGGGCTGACTGGTCACACCGATTAGAGAGAGAAAAATTCTTCACATTGATGACTGGCTGACCCGTCACTCCTATCAGGGAGGGACAAACACCAGTCAGCCAGTCCAAATAGCAATATATCACACACAGAAGAGAATGTAATGCAAAGCACTACAATATACTTGGAGTTCTACATCTTTCTGTAAGACATGGCCTGAAGCATTTCCGTCATTTCTCAGAACTGTATCTAATCATTAGACAAATTCTTATGCTCTAGTCAGTACAAGGAAGAAATACATTCAATCTGGGTGACAGGAACTGAGATTGAATATGTTTTCTTTTAAATTGTTCTTCTGCTCTGTTGAACATCAGCCTAAGAACATTTTGAGGTTGGCCTGGACCTGACACAGTGTACTGGAGTGATTAGAACCCACAGCCTCTGGCAGGGCCTCTGAGATGGCAAGCAAATACCATGTGACTGGCTTGTGGGTAGCCTGCTAAGCTGCCACTTCTGTATCTCACACCAGCTGTACCCCCCCTCCCCCACCACACTTTTCAAACTGGTCCCTGAACGATAAGATACCTATGGCAGGTATTACATGCTTCAGCGAGGCTTCAGGTTGAGATCAACGTTCTACTCCCCGCTGGCGGCCTGCAGCAGGGGCTTCTGGGATTGCGCGCACTCCTCGCCCCCGCTAACACTCTCAGATAGGCTGCGGGACACGGCCGGTCCTTGGTCACGTCAAAGCGCTAAGGGGTATTATTCCGCTGAGCGGCTCCTTGTCAGATTAAGGTCTGAGGATGTGCAGCTCAGCATTCGGAAATATATGAAACCTCTGGGAAGGTTAAGGGAAGAAATCAGCTAGGGTTTCTGCAGGTGCAGCATCAACCAGTCAAGAAGAAATAGCAACTTTAGGGAATTTGGAACCAGATGCATATTCGCAGCCCCCTGCGAATATGCATGTTTGGTAATAGGAGAAATAAGGTAGTGAGACACAAAGTAGACTGTTGGCCGAAGAGGTCATTCACAACATACTCCTATAATCCCCAACATGGATAACTTGAGTTGCTCATTTCTAGTATCACTAGATGAGACTCCACACCAAAATTTGGGGAGGTCTATATTTTATAAAATCAATGCATAAAGAAAGAATGAATAGCAAATAAACTGCACTGAGCTACAGTATGCATGAGGGTGATGATACACGGGGAAATTTTTTGAGCAATGTTGCTGGGCAATATTATTGACCAATGTTCCCCGTGATATTGGGCAACTTTTCGCAATAATCCAGATCCAAATAAGCTGCCCATCGTCTCACCTGGTTGGGAATTGCCTGGAAACTGCTCAAAATGGTGCCCTGTGTATCATTGCATCTAGAGAAACCCGGTTTCTGAGAACCTGCATGTGAGACATCAGTTTCTTTCTGTAGCCTCTCTCTCTTCTGTGTCTGTGCGTGTGTTTATGTGCTACAAAAAAACGTGCGTTTGCTTTGCTTGGACGCCAGTCCCACTGCCGTCAAAGGCCAGGAAGCACCCGAGGCAGCTGCCAGACTGCCCTGTTCTTAACCCTGTACCTCGTGCCTGACTCCTGTAATACGCTTCCAATATTTCAAATACTAAAGCCGGCACACACTGGAGGGAGGAGGAAGGAGGGGTGTGATTGCAAATACAAAGAGACAACCTCATCTCCGCTGCACCGCGACCTGCTGTACGGGCCGATACTAAATATACTGTGCTCGTTAGAAAGCTTGCACCGATGTAATTGAAGGCCATCTCCACTGACGCCTCCAATCTCCTCCCGGTGGCAATAACACGTATGTTTTACCCACTTATCGTGGCATGTGTGACCAGGAATCATTTCTGATGCATGCGTGCAGAATAATTTCGAACGCAAAAGTCAGTTTCGGATCATCTGAGCCTAATGCTATTCAACGTAAATGAGAGAATCTAGGGACAAAATAGGACTGGATTTTTGAATGCTGACAGAACTACTTAGAAATCATAACAGCATTGTAAAATGGAAGCTTTCATATACAAAATCCAAACCCATTTAATACTTAACAAGTTTGTGCTATTATTATACCAGGAACAGTGTAGTCAATGAAAACTACCATTCATAGTATAAATGAAGATGAGGGATAATAAAATACACACAAACATATACAGTATATATGCTACATACAATGGCAGGGTAACCTTGTTTCAGTCAAATTTATGGTCATAATACATTCCACGGTGAAAGGTGATTAATTGTTATTGCTGACACACCACAACACACAAAAACAAAATGTGTCCCCTGCATTTAACATTGCAACATTGAGTAGTACCTTGCTCAGGGTACCTCAGTGGTATTTGTGGATCAGGGACTCAAACTGGCAACACTTCAATCACACAGTTGTGCCCCTAACCATTACACCACCACTGCCGCAGAACAACGCCATCTATGAAGTCCCAAGGTGTACCATTAAATAATATACAATACTATGCAAAGTATGCATAGTAATGTACATTATTATTCTATACAGAGTGTTCACATTTACCAGCAGAATACAGCCATTGCTACTTCAGTGCCAACATGCAGCTCGGAGTGATGCGTTTTGTGCCATTCCGTGATCAACAGAGAGATGTCCGCAGCCTTGAGTTCCAATAGAAGTAGAGCGGGTTGGCAGACAGATGAATGCAGCAGGGGGCAGTAGTGTTCTAGACAAGCTACAGTGGTCCAACAGTGCGGGCTGGAGATAGGACTGGCAGGAGATTATCAGAACCTGGGTGGCCAGCTGGGCAAATGGCACGGCGAGATACCAGTGGACCTACAAGTGTAAGAGAACACTGCAACATCAAGCCCAAAGAGCGGCGGGAGATACCGTGACGAGATAACCGAATCGAGGGGCTTAGCATGGAGAGAAAAGACAGAGGGGCTCCGGCGCCCGTCCCTGTGGAACCCCTAAGGATAATATCTATGGGACTGAGAGCTGCTACTTGCTAAGTGGCTTCAGGGCATTGCCATAGATAGTTGTCAGGAGGCATCAGGTGGAGCTGAAAGAACCGGTAGAATGAGAATGAAGCTATTAGGCTGGGGGCCTCTGAGACAGCAGAGAGGGCACATCCTGGGAAGTGTCACCCACTGAAAGCGACCTGGAATCAGGCTATGGGCTAGTTTAGAGACAGCTAGCTGACTGAAGAAACATTCTGGTATTGCAGTGGCAAGGATGGAGCTGCTCTGTGTTTTTGGCATATTTTAGGTTAGTTCATTGACAGTATATCTAAAGCATGTGACAGAAAGAGGGCAGCACATTGGCTCAGTGGGTATCACTGCTACCCTGTGCCCTGTGTGATTGTGTCGCTGAGGAAAAGCCCCGCTCCATGCCCCAGATGTTCCGGGATAGTCCCCCACTACCCTGTACTGGCTAGGGAAGAGAGACTGATGGATCAGTATTTATAATTTTCGTTGTTCTCCTTACAAATTCCAACGCACCGCAAGACCACAGGCTTTCATGTCGTAGGATGACGACGCAGTATAAAACTCTCACCAGCATGCTGGCTCTCTTATCAGACCTGTCTCCAAAAATGTTACAGAGGTTGACCAGGTGAGCCAAAGATCCATGTCACCTAATCAAATTCCACAGCGGACCTCACTGATATATTTCATTAGTCTTAAACGCCTCCCACGAGCATTGTCGGAGCAGGGGTGGGGGGGTAGGGTGGAATATTTTGTTCAGCCAGCTTATGCATACAGAGGCAGAGTCTTATCTGGTTTGTGCAGAGGGGCTGAATCGGCCAAGCCTTGGGAGGTCTTAATGATGCTATGAACTGCTGTGCTGCTTCAGCCATAATTTACTAACCAGCTTCAGAGGGCGTAATCCCCTATTCTGCCAGGGGGGGCGCTGCCTTGTCATGGGGAGGTGGTGAGCTTCAAGGTGGGTGACCAATAGGCTCACAGAGGTTGTATTGTTGGGCTTTTCATTTCTGCATTCTTTTGATCCATTTTCAGCGTATCTGGAGATTCCACAATAAACAGCAGCTGTTACGTAAAGCACTCAGCACGGAAGATTAAATGCCCGGCGGCCGTTGGAATTCTTTGTAATTTCATTTACATAATTTCAGATCCTGTATTAAATGTTTTTTATTTCACCCACAATGTTCTTTTTATTGTAATAGTTTACGTTTAAATACATCATGTAGACTTTCCATGAATAGATATTTCTGAAATCTCACCGTTTTCAATAAAAATATGTTGCTTAGCCTGGGAAAATATGGGAAAGTATTGACAAAATTATGCTAATACAAGTTTAAATAGAACGTAAAGACAATATGAACACCATGTCTTTAGAGCGAATGACATGTTTAGGAATTCAGTAGGCTGGAGTCTTGATGTTAAATACGACTTGCCATGCTCCAAATTTCTTTCATCGCAACTTGACAGTTTGTGTTATGTAACACATTATGTGTTAATTAACTAGCTTACTTCCAGAACTCCGTTGGCAGCCTGGTTCATTAGTCCAGCAATGCTGAGTGTTGAGGCTTTAGAGCCCAATACCACAGACATGCTGCAGCTTTAAAAATGCAAAAGCCCGTAATTTACCAGCCTGGTACAGCCCAAAGCACTAAATAACGCCCTTCCCTGTAAATAATAGGCTCAAAATGGTAGTGTCAAAATACCATGGCTGGCTATGCATCTCTGTACTGTACATATTTGTCTTGCGATTTACCTTACGCTTAAAAGCATAACCTATTGCCTGTCAATGTTGTAAAGGTTCTGAAGACGCCTTAGACTACAGCCTTTGGGATATGCACTCGTGAATGTCTAAGAGGTGCTTATTAAGTCGCAGATTACGACAGTATTATGCAGTGCCCATCATCAAAAAATTTACCCCCTTTAAATCCTTTCAGCAAAAAACTAAAAATTAATTGTAGGTTAAATACTATGTCAACCTCATTTATCATCCCATTTTCCAGAATGACACTTCTGAGGTACCCGCCCTGTTCATTTGAAGGAAGCAAATGCTTTGGTACTTAACGTCTTTCCAAAGATGCTTTGTGACTGATTCTGACTCCATACTGAGCATATCAAGGCCACTCTAACATCTTCAACGTGTCACCCGCAAAGTTTTGGTTGCAGATACCTGCAGAACATCTCTAACCCTTCTATGATGAGCCCGCATACAGAGGGGAAGTGGCATTAACCGGCTGATGCCAGGACAACTACCTCGCTCTCTCTCAACGTCAGTAAAACAGAGATGGATAGAGAGGACATAGCACGGGGGGGGGACACCAGCCCATTTTCATCAGGGTTGCCGAGGTTGAAAGAATCAAGGTGCCCAAGTCCTGTGGCGGCGAAACAAGCCCAAATCACCACCCCTCCACCACCATGCTTGACAGTTGGCATGAGGTTTTTGTGCTGATATACTGCGTTTGATTCTCTCCAAATGTGGAGCTGATCATTATGGCCAAACATCTCCACTTTGGTCTCATCCATCCAAAGGACACCCTTACAGAAGTCTTGTGGTTTGTTCAGATGCAACTTTGCAAACCTATGCCTTTCAGAGAGAAGAGACGCTTCCAAACAAGCCACACATGTTCAATGTTTTTACAATGGCAACATCATGAACTTTAATATTTAACATGCTATCTGAAGCCTGTAGAGTATGAGATGTAGCTCTTGGCTTTTTGCAATTTCTCTGAGCATTGCACAGTCTGACCTTGGGGTGCATTTGCTTGGCATCCACTCCTGGGAAGATCGGCAACTGCTTTGAATGCTATCCACTTGTGAATAATCATTCTCACTGTAGAATGAAGGAGACTTTAAATTGTGTGGAAATGGCCTTATAACCCTTGTAGATTGATGGGCAGCAACAATTGCTTCATCAGATGATTGTTGATGTCTTTCCTCCTTGGCGCTGTGTTAACACACCTGAATACTCCCGACAAGCAAGAACAGCCAAAGCTGCTTTTATACAACAAACTGCCTTTATAGAGGCGCTCACACTTGCAGATGATCAATTAATCAAGTGCATTTGATTAGTAGCATCCGGCTGCTACTCACCTGCATATTTCCTACGGAAGCAATTAGGGTGTACTTAATTTTTCACACACCTCTTCTGCATTTTGGCTTAGGTGTTGTTAAATTAACAATGACAGTTGTATTTGCCTATTTTTCGGACTGGCTGAGGGCCAGATGATTTTTTTTATTGTGACCTGATATGATATGTAAAACCTTAGAAATGAAAGTACTTTCTTTTTCACGTAACTGTACACACACTTTTTGGTACTTATACATGCCACTTTCTCCAATGTGCGATACTGGCCCCCGCATGGCTTCCCTCCCCCCTTATGCACACTTACACATATATCCCCACATTTGTGACTTGTCCAGTTTATCTCTTTTTCTTATCTTCAGACATGCTTCCTGTCTCTTCTCTCCTCCAGCACATTTCATTGTAATGTTTACCCTGTTAACATACATATGAAAAATAAATAAATAAACTAAAATACACCAAATCTGCAACAGTGTCACTGTGAATGGTGCCCTTCTGCGGCACGCATTTGACACAGGAAGAATCTGTTCAGTATCTTTATCTTTTCAGCATGATTTAAGAATCCTCAATGTTCCCTGCAAAAAAAAACAGCTGCAACTTGACGTCTTGACTAAGTTTTCTTTTATAAATCAACTAGATCTGATTGCTCTCTCACACACACACACACACATATATATATATATATATATATATATATATATTGCTCTGCAATATATAAATTTAATATTACTCTGCAAGAAGAGCTGCGCACTACACCAGCATAGCAGACTCTCTTCTGCAGAAGCACTCTTGAAGGCATAAGAAGGGTGGTAGGCTCACAGTTTTCACCATGGCACCCACTGACAGAGCTGGTGTTGCTACTAAACCAATCCAGGGCAAGGGCCTTACTTACGGTTGCAAAGACAGAACTAGCAGCATTTTTCCAGTTACTTGTGCAGCCTTACATTTAATTCAACCCCTGGTCTTATTTATTGGTAGTTTCAGGCATCCCTTTTCATGTGTCTTAAGTCTTTTTGATGTTTTACATGTACCCAGAACCCTGCCATTGGACATGTTCTATACCAGTTCACTAACTCTCCCTTCACACCAACCGCCCACCTCAATCACCAGGCTTTGAGTTACCAAATTTCTGGATAAAAACAGTAAGGAAGAAGACACCGCAAAAAAACTGACAATAACTGACAATAAACTGTCAGTTGTTTAGACTCAAGAGGTCCTGCTACTGGGGACAGCAAAGGCTAAAGCACGGAAGTAGCAACTGACATACCATGTTGCTAAAAACTCTGTAAGTAGATCTACAGGGTTTCATTTTGTCGGTCGGTTAATGATAGTCGTATAATTTAGTTCTGTCTAAGCAAGCTGTGCCTCAATCTTTGTCTGCTTTTTCTTGGGGATCTGTCATGTAACACATACTGTGATACAGGATGCTAAATAGGCAGTGATAGGCAAACATATTCATTTATTTCATGGCATTAAATTTGCATGCAGTAGTCACTTATGTTATTTTCTCCCAGGGACCAATAAGAATGCATATTTTCAGCAGAAACCACTTACTGCTTTTAAATGTAAAATCTCAGCCGACCTGGTGTAATCTTCCTAAGAGGTGAACATGATGTGTTACCAGGATGCCACTCTGGGGTGGCCATTTGGGTATTTTGGGTGGGTTCCAGTATTTGAATTATTAGAAGTCTTGGGGAATCTGATTTTTTTTCTTTCTTTTGGGAGAGGGGGTAGTCCGGCAGTAATAATCTGCCTCCATCTTGTCCTCATTTGGCCAGCAGAGGTCACTAGTCATCTTGTAATTATATTGTTCCCAGCCCACATGTCTTAACCATCCACACCTGTCTCCAGCCTGTTGATCAAGTTCAATGTGTACATGTGCCTGTTGTGTTCCATAGCTCTGTCATCGTTGTTAAGAATGTCTAGTGTGGTTCGGATGAAGCCCGTTTTGGTTTAGTCAAAAGCTGCAACTTGGTTCTGTCTCTCCCTTCACACATGACACCAGGGTCAATTCTATTAAATCATTATTGGTTAGGTCTCTCTTGGGTGGACAGGTGATTTGCTTGTGAGTAATTAATAAGGGCCTCAAGAAACAACATGATGTTATGTTTCTTTGGAGTCACAGAAATCAGTGAATCCTGAGTAACTACAATGAGTCCCGTCAAAATGCTGGTTCTCAAATTTTTGTAAAATATCAAATTGGCTTATTAACTTCTGTATTGCAATTTCAATCAATAACTTGACTCACAGTCTAAGTGTGGAGGTACCGGTAAGACAAAAGATATATATATTTTTAGGAAATCAATGGAAGATATAAAGTAAAAAAAATAAATGCATACTTACCTTAATGTATTGTAATTCAAACTTGGTGAAAATGTTGGTGAGTAGATGTAGCCTATATTTAAAGCGCATTAGTTTAAATGTAAATTCATTGTTCTTTGTATGTGTCAGGAGCTTTGTGGATAATAGTACAATTAGGGAGAGGTGCTATGTTGTTGAATATTTTGCCGTTGTAAAAAGATTAGTGTTTGTTTATTTAATCAGGTTTTTGTTGCGTGCTACCAATTTATTTTAGTGAAATTAGAGATGGGCTGACAATTGTTTTCCCCTCGATTTATGATGCACTAATTACTTCTGCTTGCACTTCATTACCACTTAAGATGCACTTGCCCTCCCCTAAGGGTTCATCTGCAGCTCTTCTTACTTGAAAGCGGCACGTAAAGCCTGGATTTGAGTGAAATGTCCACCAAGCACGCAGACCATTGTGTCACTGTGTCTGTGGCCCTGCTGTCATGCCCAGCCCCCTCCGTCTGACTGATCCTCCAATTTCCACGCCTGTTGCTCGCTTGTAATACCTCTTGTTCCCATTCACAGCTGCCTCTTGTTTGTCCCTTTGTTAGTCATATACTTGAGCGCTGCCCAGTCTTGAGTTTGCCAGTTTAGTCATTACTGGTTCTCTGCTCTCCCATCCCGTGTATCCTATTGCATAAAGTCCCCAGAGTTTGTTCTGCACTCCAACCTGCATTTGGGTCCTACTCTACACCACTGCATGACACCTGCCTCAAACTGCCAAGTAGCCAGGGGATTTTTGTAAGCCCTCATTCATTGGTTCAGCTGATGTTTTCAACCCCGGTGTCTTGCGCAGCTTGGTATTTATATGGTCAGGTATTTAGGGAATAGGGAAGCAGTTCCTGGTTATGCAACTGGACCCACCTTTCCTATACCTGAGCAAACAGACACTAGCAGAAAATCTTTAGCCAATTCCTCAGCTATTGTCCTTTAAACTAACTCCAGAAGAACGGAAAATAGATAATGCAATGGGTACATAACAATGGACATCCCTCAGGGAAGAATACTTAATGTTTTACTGTGATATAGTATATGTCTTTGATCCTCACTGGACGATAAGTTTACTACACTACAGAAGCGCATTCATGCAAGTTTATGTACAAAAAAATAAAAGTCATACTTTGCTTTCATGCAATTTATTAAATTACATATCCATGATACTATGCACGAACTTGGAAAACGGCATAACGCACTCCTTTTTAAATTCGTTTATACCCGTTAAACCTGTTCATACTTGATATGACCTTGTCGGTGAACCCAGCTAGGATTTAACACCATCCTTGGCCGAACAATACCTTTGCATGCAACAAGAAAAAAAAACAAGGTACGATGTCCTCAACGTGCTGCCTGATTAACATTTTAAAAGGACTGAAAATGGTTCGTAGTCAAAGCCATCCACCAAGAACGCAGTCGGACTTTTGGAAAGTAACTCAAACAGCATCGTCTTGTAAACATCAAACTGTTTTATCGATGCTGAATTCTGCCTGCTGCGCAAATAAATAAACGCAAATTAAATTATGCGAAACACTGCTGACTCGTGTATGGGATCTAGTCATGCAAATATTTCTTCAAATACAAAATCACCGAATTAGAATGGCATTAGAACACAATGAGGAACGCGAAGAAACTACTCTGGGATTAGTGTTTCATATAGCGGGAGTTTTTTTTTCTATTTTTGCGGATATTGCAAGCCTAATCAATTAATATTGTAGTTAGGCCTACCTGGCTGGAATTCAAATGAACTGCAAGAATCCGATGCTGGTTTTAATTTCTGCGTTTCAAGTGGTCTAATAAGTGACTTTTATTTTTACTGAGCGCCCATCTGAAGAAAGACTATGGAAATAATACGACTATTAAGGGGAAGCGCCACTAAGTGTCATCCACCTCGCATCTAATTTACATACGTAAAGTTGGTTGACAAAACTTGTAGCTAAGGGAACCGTTTTTATCACGTCCCATTGGCCGATTCAATGGCACGACTCTCCAATGGAACGCCTCCTTTTCCCAACCGTGCCCAATGGGGTCTGCGGCCTCAGCCCTTGCTGCGGGTGACGTCATGGACACTCGTATTCCAGCAGAGTGGAAGCTCGGTCGGGAAGAGGGGGGGGGGTCGCTCCAACCCCAAATGAGACTAGTTATCCGGCTCTGTACATGGAGCTAGGTCCGGATTCCTCCCAATTTACTTCTAAATCGCCAAAGTTGCAATTTCATATGGAGTTCTTTTCCAGAAGACACGGACTGCGGTAATACTATACCTCCCCACGGTAAGCCTCCGTTTATTTATTTTTTTAATGATTGCACGTATCCCGGAGCGTCGCGGAGTCTGATCCGGCTCACGTTTAGGCGGATCGGAGCTCCGCAAAATCAGCACCGTGCCGACAATTTGGTTACAGTTTCCATCCCCGTCGCCCGTGCACACTTTTCCTTATTAGCGCCACGCGTTTCTTCCGCATTGGCGGCCGAGTTGAGGTCGCTAATGCGCTCCGATCTCCCCCTTTATCACTTGTTCACCTCGCACCTCCGGGAGACCTTCACACTTACGTCCCCGGGCGTTTAATTTGCCCACATAGCCGCTGAATGGGGGAGTCTTCGCCTGCGCCCGGACGACTTTGCTCCGCTTGGCTTCGTGTTCTGCCATTTGCGCCGCTGATGTCTACTTTGTATCGATTAAGGAGCCGCGATCGCGGTGCGCGCTGGCGGGCAGGTGTGCAGGAATCCGGGCTCTGCCACAATGTTACCGTCGGGGTAGTCGGTAACCGGGTGCTGCATTTTTTTTCTTTCGGATTCTTAGTGCGCGATCCCCACGCTTTTCTTCGTGGCAGCATTTTAAAAAATATATATATGCTAATAACTTTTTTTCATCTATTGGGACACAGAGGAAAGACCGTCGAATCGCGTCTCTCCTGCCGAGACCGTGTTGTTACGGACCGAGATAGTGCAGTAGGCGTGCTGTGATTTAAACTAAAATCCGGTCATTCTGTAACCTTCGCTATCTTGTTTAAACTACCAATGGGATGAAATGTGAGATGCTTTTTTAAGTTTCGTCGTGACGACGGAAAAGATGGAGACTTGGCCTGTGGAGTTATATTTAACAGCATTCCGCCGAGCCCAGACAGGCTGGCCACTGTTCCGGTTTGTGCGAAGTCTGGACCTGGGCAACCAAAGGCGCCGCATGTCGGGGCGGATCGGGGCGCCGCTTGTCCGCCGAGGGCTGCGCCGCTGCGGGCGTGTTGCTTCACATGTGGGAATCGGGCTGCCCGCTGCCCATCCCGACGCGCCGGCCGGCCGGCTCCGTCCTGCCCGAGACGATCACCCCGCATTCGGATGCTGTGCCTCGCAAGGTCCGCGGTGTCTCCCCCGTGGGACGATCGGGGCACATCCAGGACCTCGCAGTTAACTTAGGCGATCGTCTTTGGAGTTTTTTTTCTTCCTCCCAGATTGTCAGATTGCTTCCATCTTCCCATGTGAGCGATTGCTATTCTGGCCGGTATGTGGCTTATAACGAGATACAACGGTAACGTCCGTGTGGAACTTAAAGTAAAGTGTTATAGTCATGAAGTCCTCTTCAAACTCTAGCACTTCAGCCGGTCTGCCGGGGACAAACCTCCTGTGTGTGTGTGTGTGTAATGCCCACCCAGATCCTGGATGCTAAATCCTTTCAAGTGTCATTTCCGTAACGAGTAGAATCCAGCTTATTACTATGTTTTCAGCAAACTGGTTCATTGTTTACAATGTGTCGTGGCGAATCTCGCTTCAGTCAGAGTTCAAAGTCTTAAAACGGCCAGTTTTGCTGCCATTTTCTGCTTTGGAAATCCTGTGGGCGGCTATTAATATATCAGATGTATTTGCCGGGCAGCTTTCCAGTCATCGTGGCATTGTGGAAAACATGAAAAAGTTCTCGCATTGTGCATATATAAAAACGTATGCCGCTGTTTCTTTTTGGTTTAACTGGAAAGCCCTTTCAAGCCCAGAACTCTGGGTTTTGCGCTCCTACGCGGGCCGAAGATGTAACGCTGCTGACGGCAGACCCGCGGCCCGGACGCTCCCCGTCATTAGCCGCACTTATGATGCAAGTCCTACATGATCCACGTGTCTAAAGCGTCGGCGGTGCATTACTTGGCAAAAAAACACCATGTATGCATGTATGTATCGCTGCTTAGTGCAGGAATGAATTAAGCGAGCATCGATCTGCTTTCCAGCGCTGTTGTAACGTCATACAGTGGAGTTTTCTGAAACAAATTCTAATAAATACACTTGCTTACTGCTTCCTTTCGGAGGCTGGGCTTCCCAGTGCCACCACACAAGACCCTGTGAGACGAATTAAAGCGTTAAGCTTGCTGCGTGAAGCTGATGATACTCGATCCCGTAGCAGTACGTGGGCCTGTGACATACCAAAGGGACCCACGACACGGATTTCTGTGGTTAAAGGCTCCATTTCTCTCCTCCGTTCTCCAGTGACTGATGGTTCTCTGAATCAATAAACCCAAAAGCTCTCAGAGCCGGAAGATCGGGCCAGTCCTCCGCTTGCCCTGCCCTCTGCCCTGCGGCCGTCTGTCTAACCCTGTGGACAGCTGCCTTGGCTGCCGGTGGCTTGGTTTGTGAATCGGATCCTTCCTGTCAGTATGCTGGCCAGGTTTGACTGGGTGTTAAGAACGTATGAGATATTTGTGTGTCACCAGCTTGCTAGTCCTGGTACTTTTTTATGGCTTCTACCTTCCAGGCAAGCTTTTGGTAAACTTTTATTTCTTTATTTTTTGACTCCTTCTGTAGTTTGGTGCATTGTTTCAGGAAGGGCAGGGGTGTGAGATGACATTGGGGGCTGCTTCTGAGCTTGAGATCTCTCAGGATCAGAGCAGCTGTGAAACGCCTTTTGATGAACTCGCTCGTTCCCTCTCTTTTGTGTTGTCATACATGTTCCATTTAAAAATGCTGAAGTTTCGAAAGTTGCCTGGTAGCCACAAGTAACTGCAGTCCATGCAGACTCTGGGGGAATTGGCCCTTTTACGATCTCCCCCTCTGCTCTCTTTAGGTAGTTAGCTGCTCCCTCTCCTGTCAGCCCGTTACGTATCATGTGATTTATGCCGCGGTGGGTCTGGCTCAGCAGTTACCAGCTGATCACCGGAGGCGCACAGTGGCACAGGGCCCAGGCAGGGTGTGCCCATGTTCCCCATTACCCCCCCCCCCCCACAGGGGAGCGGGGGAGGGGGACCCGTGATGCTCATTACCGCTCGCCCATCCTCCTGGCAGCTGACAACCATCAGTGTGCTTTCCTAGCGGGGCGGGACCTCCTTGCTTTCCCAGACCGGGGAGCCTAGGCTGACGTAGCGGCTGGCTGAGGCTTCCTTGCCGACAGGCAGACAGACAGACAGAAAGACAGACAGGCAGGCAAGAAGACAGACAGACAGACACAGGCAGGCAAGAAGACAGACTGGCCATCAGGCAAGCAGATAGACAGGCACAGGCAGACAAGAAGACAGACAGGCCATCAAGCAAGAATACGGGCAGGCAGACAGACCGGCCTTCAGGCAGGAAGACAGACCAGCAGAGAGGCAGACGGACAGATAAACAGGCAGACGGAGGCTGTGCAGCCTCGCATGGGAGCCTCTCTTGTCCTCCAGGCTACTGTCTTCGGCGATCGCAAGCTCTCAGTCAGCCCTGTGTGTGTGTGTGTTTAGAGGGGGGTGAGAGCTGGCTGAACGGCACATTGTCTGGGTCAGCCAAAAGCGACTGCTCCCCCCCGCCCAGCCCCCACCCACGCACACAATATTTACTTTCAGCTCCCCAGATTGGCTTGCGGGCGGGTCTCTTCCCGCTGCTGTTCAGTTTGACCCCAAGCTCACTTTATATTTAAGGGGTTTGTCCAAAGCTGTTTGGCTGTGACCCCCCCCCCCCCCTCCCCGCTTGCGCGCCCCTCCTGCATCGGCCCTATGGGCTGAAACCGGGGGCCCCGTGTGTTTGTCCTTTTGGGTGGCATCGTTAGCCTCCGTGGTTTACGGCGTGTGTTTGGATTTTAACATTGTTTTCTCACCTGCTGCTGCCCGGCGCCGCTGGTCATTGGTGTGTCGGGGGGGGGGGGTGAGCACCACCTCCGCTGAATAGCGAGCGCCCCTCCCTTGGTGCCGTTTGGTCACTCTGGACCCCATTAACTCATCCGGCCGGAGGCAGATAAACTGAAAGTTGGGATTTCTCGGCCGTCTGATAACAGCGTTGTGTCCCTTGCATGTTTCCATCTGCGGGGATTTTCCGCTCGGATCCCTGCTCGATCCGGGCGGCTGGATTTCCCGGCGAGGAAGGGATCCGGACCCCGACCACGTGGAATCAGAGGTAACGTGTGAAACGTGTGCGTTAAGAAAAAAAAAAATAATAACATTAGCAAAAAAAATTCTGTGGGCTTCCTGGTAGAAGCTGTTTCGTGTTGCTGGCTCCCCTCGGATGTTAAGGACCTCTTAATTGGCGTTTATTTTTAAAACGCCGCCTTTACGAGTGAGAGAGAGGGACCGTCCCCGGCGGGGCACGCTTTAAGTGAGAGCAGGATGTTTCCAGCGGGCGCCTGACTCTCCTCTCTGCTGCCATCTGCTTTGCATTTCGCCAGGCTGCCGGGCTGTAATTCCGCCTGGTTTTCGGGCCTCCCGTTAGGAAGTTTGGCGGTCTGGCATTGCGGCAGGCGCCCCCGGAACGCGCTCCAGCCACGTCGCTCCGGATACGGGCCGGCGGGTTGGTGGCTGGGGCCCATCAAGGACGGCCCCTGCACCCCGCCAAGGTTTTCCCATTATATTTACATTTTTTAACTTTTGTGCCACAGGCAGATATGCTGTGGGAAGATTTACCGGCCTTTCCCCTAATTAAACAGCAAGGAAGTCATAATATGATTTTTTTTTCTCAATTAGGAGCTTGAAAAGATGGTGTTTTTTTTCAAATCCCCCGTAGTCTGTTTGTGATATTTATACTGCATGGTTGGAGCTGTCTACAGAAAGACAGTAATTTTTTGGACTGCACATAATATAGCTATTTTCTCAGAGTGCTTGTAATAAATTACATTTTTACACTGGAGTAGCCTTTGGGTGGAAATATCGCATGCAGTCATGTAATAAACATCATTCTGCCTCAGGTCCCCCCACCACCCTCCTCCCCCTGCGGGGGGGGGTGTCACTGGGGCGTCTTTGTCGGCTTTAGCTGACCATGCCTTAGTGTGTATGTCCGTAACAGGAAGGGCGGACATATGGTGTGCTTCTCGGTGTCCCGCCCCTTGCTAATTCGTCGTAAAGGTGAATCACGCGTGCTTCCGTCCGCGACCGAGATGAGCGGTTGAGGTGCGGTCGCATTGCGGTCTCGACGCGGTCGCTCTGGAGCGCGAGGGCCCGCGTGGCCGGCTTTCGGCCTGCTTCTCTTTCTTTTTTGAGCATGGCGAGATGGGCCCCTGCCACGGTCACGCCGATCTGCAGCAGGGCCAGCGTGAGCAGCGGAGCTGCGCGCTCGCCATCTGTCGCTCGTGACATGGAGCGAGGGGCTCCTCCGTGCGGCGCCGGCCCCGTCGGATGGAGGCCGCCCCGTTAGGGTAACCAAAGAATAACGCGTCTTCAGGTGCGCCCCGGGGTCTGGCTCTCGGCCGTCGTGGAGACGCGATGGGATGCTGACGGGTGGAGGTGGGTCCTGCCGCTGGAGCCGCGCGCCTCAGCCGTTACTGAGTAGCGGAGCTCCTCCCCCCCTCCCCCGGCGCCGTGCAGCCTGTCTCCCCGCTGCTGCCTTCTCCTACTTCCGGGAGCAGCCCCTCGAATGCCCCGCCCCCTCCCCACTCCGTATCGGTTCTTTCTACGGCCCTCGCGGACACTCTCCTGAGATGTGGGGGTGCTGTGGAGGCCTGCGGCGGTGGGTGTAAATCCTTAAACACGCAGCCCCATCAAACCGCCACAGAAAATGCGGCGGAGTGCGTGGCGGGGAGCCTGAGGGTGGTCGCATGCTCCCGCTCTGTGTGGTGCCTTGTGCTGCATCACTGGCCACGGCTCTGCGTCCCCATGACACGCTAATGTCGGATTTGGCCCCCGGGAGGGCAGCCAGTGACACGCCTGTTAGTAATGCCCAGGACACGGTGCCCCCGGGCCAGTAAATTCCCTCTCTCTCCATGAATCATCTGTGGGAAGAGCTTGGGCTTCGTCTTGCTGACCCACACCTGTTAGATGTGATGGATAATTTAATAATGACCCCCCCCCCCCCTTAGTGCCCTGAGCTGCTTAGGATAGGGTCCAGCCCCCTCATCCGCCGATGGATGGGTGAAATAACATGTCTGTAGCTCAGTCATATACAGCTCTCATGAGTGTGCGTGGCAGTGTGTACCTGTGTGTCTTCATGTACGTAAGCGTTAGAGACGCGCCGTATATTGGTTAATGTATTGGTATCTGCTGACATTCGTGAAAATTCACGATGGCGACATTGGCCCAGTGTGAACATCTTGGGCGATATTGCCGGCTGATATTTCAGCTTTATCGGTACTCAGAGTTAGCGGCATCAGAGCTGAAGGCACAGCAACCGAAGTAACGGAGCTGATTGCACTGGGCGTAGTGGGGGGCGGGGCATTTCCCCTGCTCCGTCACTGCCCGTAAGAGGGTCTCAG
Source organism: Petrocephalus schoutedeni (assembly GCA_026780765.1). Classification (NCBI taxonomy): domain Eukaryota; kingdom Metazoa; phylum Chordata; class Actinopteri; order Osteoglossiformes; family Mormyridae; genus Petrocephalus; species Petrocephalus schoutedeni. Next base: position 19,792,260 of record JAODKL010000036.1, read on the forward strand.
AGCATCCACCCTGAGGGCGAGCTCGAGAGGCCCACTGAAGTATTTCCCTGGGAACTTAGGCACAAGCTACGAATAAAATGCTAAGGAAGTGTAATCTCAGAACATTAATTTTCATTGTTTCCGCATAAAGGATTGGGAATGTTCAGTGCTACAGAACAGAGGCGGGTTTCCCAAAAGCATCACCGCTCAAAGGCAGAGCCGCGCTGCCTTTATGAATATTAACCAGCCTCCCCCCGCCGTCTCGCGCTTCGGAAACTCTTGAGCTGGCACTGATACTCTGCACGTCTGCCTGCAGCACGTTTCTTTATTTTACCTCCAAAAGTTGATTTTCCTGATCGAATCGCCACCTTGATTATCAATTCATCTAGGTGCATCGATGCGTTTATGCATCCCTGTTTACCTGTGCTACTGATATCCGGCAAAAATATATTGGTTATAGGCGTCGGTCAGAATCCCTACGTCAGCGCGCCATTGGTTGTGTCTGTGTCTGTGTCTGTGTCTGTGTCTGTGTCTGTGTCTGTCAGTGCACCAGCATGTTGGGAGTCCCGTTTCTGCTGCTTGCCTATTTGGACCGCGTCCGGCTCGTTGGAAGCCCGACCAGGTGTGGGATGGCCCACAGAGAAGGCGCTTAACTCCGAAGTCGCCGGGTGGGGAGAGCAGAGCCCATCGAAGGCAGTGGAACGTGTGACCTGCTGGTGTCGTGGCCCTTTCGGGCCCCCTCCTTACTGCTCCAGCCACAGCTGTCCCTCCATGGCTCCGTAGCAGAGTCAGGATGCCAGTAGGCTCTGGGTTTGGTTCCTGAGCTACAAGCTGCTCTTAAATTGGTTGAAGGAGGAGCTCAAATCACTTTTAATGCATTTTTAATGCATTATTGCTTGTGTTTTGCCTGTGGCTCTGTAGAAATGGTGCTGGCAGCATGCGAGAGTCGAGAAGCAGAGGGGACGAAGAGCAAACGTGGCTTTTATTCGCAGTGACGTTCGCGGGCCGCCCGTTTCGGGACGCCCGGGAGTCAGTCTGGCCCCTGACAGGTTTCGGTCCAATCGCTCCGATGTCACGGCTGACAAAGGTCTGGGGATTTACCACTTATGGCCTGAATATGGAAACACCTGCACCGGCTGGGTTCGAGCGGACTGAGGGACCCGCTGGGGGGCACTGATGGATTCCCCATGGACGACAACTGCAGGCTTTACTGCGGCGTGGAAATCAGTTTCCATGGGGGGGGGGCATTGGGCTGACCGTCCCCTATGTCCCGCCTAGCCGGGACCGAAAGGGACCAGCGGGCGCTTTTTAGGGGACGGCTGCCGTGAGCAGACATCAAAGGCGCCGGAGTGTTGCCGCCATGCCCGCATCCGCCCTGCCTCTCCTCGCAGCCCCGCTTTCAGCCTCCACTCACAGCCGGTAATGCGATAATTGTGAAAACGCGCTGTGATTAAGGCATTACCGCCGCTGGGTGTGCACTGATGAAAGGTGGCCGCTGTCTCCGGTGCTCGCCGTTCCCCTCCCCGGCCTGGCAGGATATGATAAACCCCAGCGACTCCGGCCGCCAATCCGGAACGCGGCTGACCATGTCTCCTTTTTCAGCGCACTATGGGGTCTTGCTCCTGTGTGCTCTGTCCTGCTGGTCTCAGACCTCAAGGTCACTTCCCCGGCTGCGGGCTTTGAGACAGAGAGTTTGCTGTTGGTGCTTTCTGGAGCTGAGGACGGGTAATTGGTTAGATTAGCCGTCATCCCTCTACTTCTCCAGGAAGGACGGAGGAAGGTCTCCAAGCGACCATCTTTATCCTGAGACGCTAACATGTCTGGTGTGTTTCCCACCTTCCGGAACCTTCTTTCACGCTCGGTGTTTACATCGCACTCTGTCCTGCCGCTCTCTCTGACGCCTGGAGCAGTCTGCAGGCTGCGGTGGGCCCACGTTCCGGTTTGAGGTCGGTGTGATTGTAACGGCGTATCTTTGCTCCGGTCTGTGATCCCGTTCCTCGCTGTGATGGCAGTGTGCGCGATCTGTGGGCTCGGTAAATGTCACCCGACGTCTCCCCCTGTGTGATGCTGCAGCTGGGAACGTGAGCGAGGATGATCCCCACCAGGCCGGTAACCGTCTGCCAGGAAGAGTGGTTAACCTGGGTAACCGATTAGTCACAGTGACACTAACTGACATCACGGCATCCGAGTCGTGCTGGAAGATGCTAATGGTGATGAATGGAGTGAAAAGCCCTGTTAGATACAGCAGCTATAATGAAAGAGGAAGGGAACATCACCCCCCCCCCTCCCCCCCAAGGAGGTGTGTGTGTGTGTGTGTGTAGGTTGGGGGGGGGGGCGATGTTCCCTTCCTGTATCCACGCTGCCTGCCATATGCTTCCTGGGATGGGCCCCTGTACACCTTGATAAGAGCTGATGGGTGGATGGAACTGGGCCCCTCCCTGGGCTTATCGCTGCAGTGGGACTGTGGAAAATGACAGATCTCGTGGGGGGGGATGGAGGCTGTGGAACGTGTCGCTCAGCACGTTTAGGGACACCCGGGTCCTTCGTGGCGGCACTTTGTGGGTGGGGCTGTACTTGGGTCAGGTGACAGAGGAAGGGGGATTCATTGGCCACACCAACAGGCAGGTAGTATATGCAGTCCTGTGTAACCCCCCCAGGGAGTACATGTTTAATGAGGATGCTTCTATTGGGGGGGGGGTGCACTTCCGGAGCCATTGCATGTCAGGGGCCATTTTCTTCATCTTTGCTGCCTCATTGCTGCCTCATTCTTCATCTTTTAGTTCTTTCGGGCAGTGTCTTTTACAGCTCCAGATGGGTGTCTGTGCCTGGGGGTCGCGGTCCATACAGCCTGCCTGAAATATTACAGCCTCTCCATGGACCCAGACTGTGGGGCTGATCAGCGTAGCCTCCTGGCGGGGAGAGGAGGTGGGCTGCGGTACCCAAATCCTTCATGATGGATAATCAGGAATGATGAGAAGATAGGCCAGTCTGCTATCCAGGCAGAGTCCCCCCCCCCCCCGGGACTGCCTCC
>JAODKL010000036.1:19795369-19806737 GCA_026780765.1 Petrocephalus schoutedeni
TGATCAACATATTCGCCAAAAGGGAAATTAGAATGAACCACCCTTAGCATCGAGTCTTATAGTCTGCAAGGCTGGTCCCCCCCGGCCCTTCACGCGCTCCGCTTTCGTACCCCAGCCAGCTGTCCCCATGTCGACGCCATAGTGTATGTGACACTGCTCGTTGGCCTAATTCCCCTCATACACGTTTTTAAGAACAGGCCGGATGGGGGAGGGAGGGGGCTTCTGGCTGAGCTCCTGCTGCCCCGTCAGGGCCCCGCCTCTGCCATGCACTAAGCCCATCTCTCTCCACCCTCTCTCTCTGGGACCCTTCACCATCCGCTATGGGACCGTCCGGGAAAGACGCCAGGGATTAGGGGGCTGCCCGCCAGGCGGGGCCGGTCCTTGTGGGCGTGTGTGAAGCCCACGCGTGGGAGGCGGGCTCTTCCGGGAGGTTCTGCGGCCGCCTCCGCGCGTCTTCTCCGTGGTTTCCTGTGGACGGTGACTTCCCCGAGGCGGGAGAGCCGCGGCGTTCTCTCCGTTTTTGACATCTCCTTGCTTTTTAATAACGGCAGCCTTTACCCGCTGGAGTAGCTGAGCCCGTCCAGAGGTTTCCCTTCCTGTTGGGCCCTGAGGAATCGCACAAATCTGAAAAAGTGACCCCTTGGCCCTCACCTCGAGTGGCGTGGCACTGCAGGTCCAAACGGGTCGCACCCAGCTTCAGTATGGCCCGCCGAAGCCCTCCTAACCTTCCGTGGTCTGTTACAAGATGACGGATGAGTCAGAATCCCTACAGTGACTGTCTCTAATCTCCTAATGAAATGGCACTTCATTTAAGGGCTTAATTGCCCCCCCCCCCCTCGTCTCTATGCTCTAATAAACACAGGGTGTAATTTCATGCCTCCCGTTTTTCTGCGGTACTGCTACTGTTGTGCAGATGCTGACATTACCGAGGACAGGGTGCATGTTTGAGCAGAGGGGGAAGTGTCCCGTCCCGGGACTAAATCCTCTGCTCTGCAGCTCCGCTGCCCGTGCCGTGGTGGTAAATATAAGGTTGTTAAAATCGACATGTTTAAAGTCACGAATGGTGACCTGGTGAGTCCCCTTTCAGTGCAGCCAATCGGAGAGAAGGTGCCGGCAGCTGATAGGCTAATTTTCAGGGATTTCATTCTTCTGGGGTGAGGGCCATCTCTTGGCTCTATGTATTTAAGCAGGGGGGTGGGCAAACTTCTCGTCACAGGGCCAGTGTGTATGCAGGTTTTTCGGATAACCTTTGGGTCAGCTGTTCAAACCCATGTGTGAGGTCTCTTCAGCCAATCAGCCCTCTAATTAGTAATCTTGCAGTGAAAACCTGCATTTACAACAGGTATTTCTGGATAAGATTGGCCACCCCTGGATTAAAATGTCTGGGGGGGACGGGGTCCATCATACAAAAACTCCACGGTGCCTTTAATATTGGTGCTTTTCCACTGCCACCAAGAACCAAGCTGTACTGCAAAGGAACGGTTTTCCATTGTATGCCATATGTGTCCTGGTGCCGCTCTGTGGCGAGTGGCCTTCCTAAGCCTGCTGTCCCATTCCGCTTGCCGTAGGAGCTCCAGTTCGAGCGGCTCACGCGGGAGCTGGAAGAGGAGAGACAGATCGTAGCCAGCCAGCTGGAGCGATGCCGCCTGGGGGCCGAGTCGCCCAGCGCCCCGAGTCCCGCCAGTGCAAGGTATGCTGCCCGCTCCTTGGTTGCTTAATGATGATATTGCTGCATAGCAGATGCTTCAGTCCAGTGAGACATGAGTCCCTTGTTGATGACATAACACAGCTCCTGGCTCAGTCCAGTATGGCATAGACCCTGATCGTTGCTTGGTTAGAGATTTCTGTCAAGGTGGCAGAGGAAGTGCAGTCTCTGTGCACATTTAAGAAGAAAACAAGGCCCGGTTACACAAATATGTGTTTTTTTTGTTGTTGATGCAGCCACTGTCCCTTGATTATGACATCACGGCACAGTCAGCACAGTCAAATACATCACAGAGACCCACTAGGTTGCAGGATACGAACCCCCCAAAGTTCTGCAGCACAGGGACAACCCCCCCCCCCAGACTGATTACTGGTCACTAGCGTTAATTAGCACCATTGTTGGGGGTGTCACTCGCGGGGATAGCCCGTTGCCACAATGGAGCGGTGGGTGCCTGCTAGTCACTTCTGCAGTTTTTTGGGGGGCCTGCTGGGAGGTAGTTTTATTGCTTCTCCAGAGCTATGCATCACACGGCTGTGATTAGGACTGGTAGGGGGGCTGTCATGGCCCCCAGGCGCCATACGCCATCCCTGTCAGGCGCAGAGGGCCCAATTCCTGCTGTTTTGGGAGGGCAGTTTTATACCAGGCCCAAGGGTTGGACTTGGAACATGGGGGCATTAGGGTTTCGGGGGTCACACACCACTGCTATTCTGGGGGGGGTCAGCAGAGGACCAGGGGCGGGGCAGCAACAGTGAGCAAAGACGTCACGCTCTGGGCTGCCACCGAGCGGAGAGCCCTGCCTGTGTGACGCTCCATCGACATTCTGGGTAGCCTTGCCTTTATCACCCCGTGACCGTGTAAGGCATGCAAACGGCAGGCGTCGGAGTGCAGCCTGGGCATTACTGTTTGAGTGAAACCCCCCTGTAAAATTCTGTATCTATGGTCCAATAGGCACTGGGGGTGAACACAGACCTTGGGAGGGCGGTGTGAAAGCAGCCGGGGCCGTATTGGGCAGGGGATCCACCAGGAGGCCTTTGTAAGCCTTTTGGTGCGTTCCAGTTACCTCGGAGGTCGTAACTCGTAACTGGGAATGACGTCACACATGAGTTCGCCACGTTCCAGTAGAACAAGTCGGAAAACCGTTCAGCGATGCCCGGGACTACAGTACCAAATCGCGAGAAATCCCAATATGTATTTTGTGCATAAAAACACCCTAGCAACATGTCCACAGGTAATGGTTGGACAATATGGTGTGTCGACCAATTTAATGAGCCACAAAAGACACGAGCACTAATAAAACTACAACAACTTCTGTTGATTAAAGGGCGTGGCCATCTTGAATTCTGAAGTTGGGGTCGTGTCGATCCCTACGAGTTCACGACTTGTAATTTCACCTTCGGGGGGCGTTCCCGTTGCAACTTCCGGTCGTGAACTCGTAATTTACGAGTTACGAATACAACTGGAACGCACCATTTGTCTCGCTCTTGTTTATCCGACACACTCAGAGTAATTTATGTGGTTGTCCTGACAACTAATGAGATGGACTGACAGCAAGGTAGCGTTTAGCTATGCTGCACTGCCGGCGGATGCCAGAGTCACAGCCTGATTTACACCCTTGAAAATTCATGGACTAGTGCTGCGATGATTAAAATGTCAGCTAAGCCACTAATTGAGACTGCAGAGTAAATAAACACTGATTACTGTAGAACATTCTGAGGGTGTATGTTTCTAACAAGGCTGGCTGACTATTTATTGTACCTTAAATTTTCTGGTCAGTTGAAACTGTGTCTTTGGATATCAGCCTATGGATATGCGCCCCCTGCAGGGCGAGGTGGAGAATTGCAGCTCTCCCCACGGCTCTCATCTCGATTGCCTTTCCCCCGCGTCGCCCTTCCTCCCAGCAGCCTCACTCACGCCGCTCGCTCTGGCCCTCCGCCGGATTGAGAGGCGTGGCTGGCAGTGAAGGGAGAGCAGGTGCTGGCCTCCGGCTGGCCAACCATGAGTGTTCTCAGAGAAACGCAGCGGCCATGACTGCTGGCTCCCGTCTCGTTTCCTGTCCCAGAGGCCCAGAGTTTAGTTGGAGCACTGAGGTTGTTCCTCTCCATCACCGTGGAGTCGGAAGTAAGCCCTCCCCCCACCCCCAACGAATGATTATAGGGTGGTTACCCTGGAAGATCATTTTTTTGTGCACTTTGTCCCAGGTCTTTTGATCTCACCGGCATTATTCAGCTGTTTGGGCAGGACTGGCCCACTTTATGCTGCCCCCCCCCCCCCCAACACCTTTGGACATGATGGCTGCTGTTTTGGTCAATAGTTCACCAATCAAGTACACAAGCAGAGTAACAGTCTCATAAGCGTTTGCATACATGATCCAGCACAGCCTCTGGCTCCCTTTAAGACGTCTGCTGCTTAAGCTGCCTGGGCCGTCGTCTCACCCACGCGGACGCAGAGACGCCGTCCCTGGGGCAGGGTGTCGATGGGAAGATGCCGCCCTGCTGTGCAGTGACTTTCACTTCAGCTCGTTGTTACGCGAGGGCGTCTGCCTTTTTCCCAGAACTGGGCCACTCAACATATTCATCTTGAGTTCCTTTGTTTGGTTTGCATGTGGGGCGCTTGAATGGTGTAATTAGATTGTCAGCGTTCCTGATGTATAAGAAATGCCAAGTCGTCCCGGCGTGCAGGAACGTTTGGGACAGGCCCCCAGCCGGGCGGTCCAACCCAGTCAGTTCTGCCTCTCCCTTTGTCGCCGTTGTCACCCGTGCTGGATGCCTGTCCCCGCACCCGCACTAACCCTACCTCTTCTTTTCCCACAGCTCGTCGGAGAAGTCCTCCCCCTGGAGATCCACAGGTATTGTCGGTGAGCATGTCTCTCTGTGCGCTGACCTGCTCTACCCTTCAGGTGTCTTACAGAGAGTGAAATAAGCAAAGCCAGTGGTGACACGCTTGTCCTTCTGATCAGGGTTTTGGGGGCAGAGCTCAGTATCCTCGCAGGCGTAAGGTCCAAGGCTGGGGAGACCCAGAGTGCGTGTATCATAACACACTGGAAATGTAATGCATAGTGGTGTGATCTTTCAGCCCCTATTTCCACGAGTTTGGGGGGGGGGGGTCGCATGTTGGCAGCGAGGGGGAACTTGGTATAAACACAGATCAATGGCCGTCAGCATTTGAATAACAACAGCAGCCAATGGGAAGCAGAGCCCGGCCGTCTGGGCTTAATGGCTTAACGGCTGATCGTCACTGTTTACCTCCTGGAAGGTGATTGTTAGCCCGTGCGGATAAACCCCGCCCCCCCGGCTTGCCTGTTGTCTGTCTGTTGGGGCAGGATTGCGGGCGGTGAGTGGGGCTGTGATAGCGACACACCTTCAGTGTCCCATCGATCACACAGTGATTAGTCGTGCTGCCACTTATGAGGCCGTGGGTGTAATATTCAATTTAGTTTATCTCTCTGTATAGCGCCTTTCACAACAGTCGCCCCCAAGGCAACATGAGCGTGTTGTTCTTTTTATCTTTGATCTTTTTTTTTTTTTAAATTGCACAGTCTACAAAAGAGCATAACAGGATGCATTTCGCTGCGTGTTGTACTTTGTATAAACTATGCATGTGACAAAGAATCTTGAGTCTTGAATCTTATACACCACAACATCATTAAGACAGAGCAATAGGGAAAAGGGAGGACAAAGGAATGTCCCCCCCCCCCCCCCCCGGGTGCTAGCACTATTATTAAAGAAGGAGGGGGCTTGCTTGCTGAAAGCAAGGTGTAAACTGTGATCAGAGCCAAAGTCCATCAGTGAGTCAGTCCCCCACGCCAGCCTGCTTAGGCTGGCACGCTGAAGGCTGCACCCACCATGTTACAGTCACATCCACCATGTCACCTTTCCATCGGACTGAGCCAGCACTCCAGCTCGGGCAGTGCCACCCCAGGCACCATCCGGATATTAGGGGGTGCCCAGGCTATTCGAATAGTCGACAGGTCAACTTTGCTGCACCACAACGGCGTTTTGCGCTTGATGTTGACTAGTTGCTGATCACATGGGCGACACTGATAGGAACGCAATGCAGTCGCAGAGTAGATGCGGGTGACTGTTCTTTTATTAAGGGGACAGCAGCACCAGCGGGGAAAAAACTGAGAGGAATACGCAGGGGGGCAAAGGGCATCCGGATTGGTCTTCCTCGCTGGCTCTTTTTTTACGGTGTCTGACGCAGATGGACGTGGTAGTTTCTCTTCGGGTTTCTCCTGGGATGGAACCTTTTAGCTTTTGTTCATTACAACCAATAGTTCGCTGGATAGTACGGTTTAACTCTACTTATATACGTGAAAGGAGATGTACTTACATATATTTCATGTTACAATGTATAAGCTGAGTTGCGGCTTGTTTATATATTTGCTGTTCTGCGTTAATTCAGTGTATGAGCTGTCCACTGTCAGTGAATACAGATTGTTGCAAAGCATTCCCTGCTCCTGTGATTTTATTAATGACTGAAGAAGATCTATGATGTCACCAGTGACTAGTCAAAGTCCACTTGACTTTCGTCTCATTAAGGTTGACTTTAAAAAATCTGCAGTGTCATGCAGACCCTACTGGATATGTGGGAAGGCAGACGGCATGGGTGGACACTGACACATTAATGGACAAGTGTAGTAGATTATAAATGGCATGTAAATATTCTCCTGGGGAGGGGGACGGGGTCATGATCTTTCCCTTCCGCCAATCCCGGCATTGCATTCAAAGGCTCCCTGTTTGGACTAAATATGCCTGAGCCAACATCTTTAACACGCCTCCTGTCGCCTGGGCACTGGAATGTATCCCTTTAAAGGGGGGGGGGGCAGCAGCCCCTCTTGACCATCTGAAGAAACTCAGGGTTGTGGACAGACTCATGTCTCATTTTTGTGTTGGTGCTTCCATAAACTCTGTGTACTTCGGATATTTTTTTTCCTAAGTCTGGATTTATTTAGATCTGTCTTAAATCGACAGCTACCCATATTCTGCTGTTGTTTTTGTTTTGTCAGCGTATATAACATGTAGTGCTGTAGTAGAATTTAGCCTGAAAAGCAGGCTTTCTGGAAGACGCCCCAGCCTGGCTGCTGTTTGCCAGCGTATACTGGTAGGTGTAGTTTGTGCCCCTGGTGGAGATGCCAGAGGCGGCCCGTCGCCATTCGGCACCGCCCGTGCGGGTGTGTAGAGGGTCAGGCTCGGACTGCCAGCCGCGGGCACCTTTAACACGGAGCACGTCCCTTTAAATGGACCCCGTCTCACGCACAGCGGGCCAGTCTCTCGGAGACCAGCTGTTACTCTTGCGTATCCTGATAAATTCCTAGGACAGTGTTCCTGGGGCATTTTTTTGATGAATAATTCATGGTTTGGAACAGGTAAATGTATTTCCATGAAATGAGTCTGTGAGACATTGTTCTCTGGTTGGTCGAGTGCTGCCTGTCCTTTCCAACCAGGTAACAAGCATGTTATCAGAAGTTTTCTTACTGGCACCACAGATGCTTCAACCGCAGGAGAGACCAAGTCGCGCGTGACAGACGGGTCCCAATCTCCGCCATTCCACCTGCGCAGCGACCAGGAGATGGCGCCCTCGTACTCCCCTGAACAGCCCTCGCTATCTGAAAGTGAGGGCCCAACCCCCACCCTTCATGTGACCAGGGCGGGGCCTGCTCCTCAGCAGTTCATGTATGTGTGCGCCACTTTGACTCTGCCACATCCTCCTCTCCCAGGGTTCGTGGGGAACTCGTACGCAGACAGCGGCTACCAAGAGGCTGGCAGCTACTACGGTGGGCAGAGCCAGGGAAAGGCAGAGATGCGAGCGCAGCACTCCTACCCAGGGCTTGGTGGAAACTCCGCCCACTCCAGGAGCACTAGGGCTGAGGGGCAGGCCTCCGTACAGGTAACACCCAGGGGCAGACCTCCGTACAGGTAACACTAAGGGGCAGGCCTCCGTTCAGGTAACACTAAGGGGCAGGCCTCCGTTCAGGTAACACTAAGGGGCAGGCCTCCGTACAGGTAACACCCAGGGGCAGGCCTCCGTACAGGTAACACCCAGGGGCAGGCCTCCGTACAGGTAACACCAAGGGGCAGGCCTCCGTACAGGTAACACCAAGGGGCAGGCCTCCGTACAGGTAACACCAAGGGGCAAGCCTCCGTACAGGTAACACTAAGGGGCAGGCTTGGCTCGGAAAGGAGTCTGTAAGCAGCTGGTGCTGGTGGTTCTGAGGTCACCAGGAAGTCGCCTTATGAAATGACGTCATTGCCTTGTGCCATAAAAGTACTGGGCCAGTCTGATTGGTATCGGCCTCTGAATGGAAGTTTTCTTTTTGATGAATAAATGAGATTGAGAACTAAACTGAGAACTCTTTCCTCTTGTCCCTTTGTCACTCTTTTTTCTTTCCACTCCTTTACTTCTCTCACTCTCTTCCCTCTCATTCCTCTCATTTTTTCTTCTCACCCTTCTTTCTTCTCCTCCCTCTCTCATTCCATTCCTCTCGTCTCCCCTGGTTTCTTCCCTCCCTCTCTCTTTCCCTCTCTCCTCCCTCCCTTCCTCTCTCTTTCTCTCCCGCATCCTGAAGACCCAGATGACCCTCCCCACGGCGCCGGGCCGGGCCATGCGCAGGGTGTGCTCGGTGCCGTCCCGCGCCCAGTCCCCAGCCTACGGCACGTGCGCGTCTCCGCCGCGGGGCTCCCTGCGTGGCTATGCTGGGCCGGCCCTTCCGGAGCCGCGGGGCCCGTCGGCGGCCGCCTACTCCAGCACCACGCTGCCCTGCCAGGCCCAGCGCGGTGGGGGCTCCCCGGGCGTCCTGCGCCGCATGTGCTCGGCAGGCTCGCGGCCCAGCAGCGCCGGGCACGCCTCCTCGCCACCCAGGCCCGGCATGACGGCCGTTCCCCAGCACTACAGCTCGACCCTGTCCCGGCCCACGCTGCACCGTGACGCCGACCCCTACGGCCAGCCCGCCTACGACGTCTACGACAGGCTGATCCTGACACGCCCCGACAGCCTGGCAGGTCGGTCCCACGGCTCCTCCTGGCGGAGGGGCTTTTCTTTGCCCGGACGCAAGTGGCCTACTTCACTTACCAGGCCAGGCACTTCTGGAGGACACTTTGAATGAGGTGTTTATTACGCCAGTAGCCGTCATCCACACTGTGCGGCTGAACAGATGCGGCCGCTATGCAGCTCAGTAACTCTAATGAGGAATTAGAGGAGCGGGTCAGCTGGAGGGGGGGGCGGGGCTTCGTGGGCCACGGGGTTTGGCAGCTAATGTCCCTGCCATCAACCGCAGGCCACCGATCCGTTGTGACGTCAGCGGACCCCAGGACCAGCACGGCTCTCTGAACTTAACACAGAGGGAGGCTCTGACACGGCGGTAGCTGCTCTGGCCAAGGTCAGAGAGGCCGCATGTGTGAAAGACTAATCGGTGGCTTCGTGCAGCAGCTTTTGATTCGCCTTTTTTGGTGACTTCCTGTTTCACACAGCAGCGGCACGTTGTCATTGGCCGCTTTGTTTTCGCCAGTGCCAGCCTCGCGCCCTGATTGGTGGGTTTCCTTTTCTCGATTGGCCCCCCCGACTGCAAATTAAAAAACAGTGGGCTTAGTCCATTCCTTAGTTCCTGTGTTTATACCCTGTTAATGGAAGTCACCGGCCCATGGTAGTGGGTCAGCTGAATGACAGTGTAATTTACTCGCATTTTGGCGTGGCTGGGTGTTCCTGAGCGCAGTCGCCGGGTATATCGCGGCGGCCTGTGCGATTCGCCATACCGCCGTCATCTCGGCAAGTGCACGTCTATGACCTGACGAAAAGGGCACAGGCTCTGCGGGATCGCCAGGAGCGTCCATTATTTTCGAGTCAGAAGGGCTCATTACTTCCTCCTTTGAAGGACCTGGCCTGGGACAGGAGACGGGGGGCCAGAACAGGGGGGTCTTTGCCTTGCCAGTGCTGATGTCTTAGTGTCGTCAGTATTAATGATCGGCCCATTTGACCCGTGCTGCCTCCTGCTGGCGCCTCTCTCCCCGGCGCCCCAGCGTCTGCAAATCAGACCCAGGTCCTCCGGGTGGCGCCAGTCCTCCCCCACCCTCTTCCTGTGCAGAAGGCCTCTCCTGATTGGTTAATTGCTGACAGTATTTTTTTTGCTTTATGGCTTACGGGACTCTGCAGACGCCCTGATGGATGAGGTGCAAGGTGATGCCCCAGAGAGCAAGAGTGTGTGTGTGTTTGTGTGTCACTGCATTGTCTGTGTTTCTGTGTGTGTGTGTCCGTATATGTGTGTGAGTGTTACTGCTGTGTTTCTGTGTGCGTGTCTGTCTGCGTTGTCTGTGTGTGTGTGTGTGTGTGTGTGTATGTCTGTCTGCGTTGTCTGTGTGTGTGTGTGTGTGTGTGTGTGTATGTCTGTCTGCGTTGTCTGTGTGTGTGTGTGTGTGTGTGTGTCTGCGTTGTCTGTGTGTGTGTGTGCATGTGTGTCACTGCATTGTCTGTGTTTCTGTGTGTGTGTGTCCGTGTATGTGTGTGAGTGTTACTGCTGTTTCTGTGTGTGTGTGTGCGTGTCTGTCTGCGTTGTCTGTGTCTGTGTGTGCGCATGTGTGTGTCACTGCATTGTCTGTTTCTGTGTGCGTGTGTATGTGTGTGGTACTGCTGTGTTTCTGTGTGTGTGTGTGTTACTGCAGTGTGTCTGTGTGTGTGTTTAGTACAGTGTAGGAGGTATTTTCAGTGTCTGTGAGCCTGTGGCCCTGTGTAAGGCTGTGCGCTTGTATCTGTGCTCTCTGTTGTTTCTGTGTTTGCACAGTCCTGTCAGTGCGGAAGCTGCCTTGGGTTTAATAGCAGCATGAACATGTTTAGCTGGAGTATTCCGTCTGTTCATCTGTGTTTTTCCTTTGAATCATTTATACTTGTAAAAACAAAATCAAAGGCTTTGCCGTGAAACACTGTGCAGTTGGATGTGGCTGTGGGGAATGTTCCGGTTTACCTCCAGCATTCTGCAAACTCTGATTCGGTTCTTGCTGGAAAGGAAAGGCTGACTTAATCGTGGATTGATGGATGGCTAGGATGGATAAGTCATGTTAATCCTCAGTCAGACCGTGCAGCAGCCCTGCCCCAGTCATGTGACCTTCAGAGCCACTTTCTGATTGGCTGGTGGTGGGCTCTTTTGGAACATGGGGTGTGGGGGTCCTGGTAATCATGGGGAAGGCTGCTCATTCCCGGGAACGTTAATCATCACTGACCAGCTATACTGGCACTTAAGGGCAGCTGCATGGCCCTCGTGACCGTGCTACACGTTCAGTTTTTTAATTAATGAACTTAATTTGATTATGGATTTTATTAATTTAATTACTCCTGCGTATTTAATTATTCGCTCAAGGTAGCAAACCAGCAAGTCTGAGGCGGGCCCTGAGCGGGTCACGGCCACACCCACAGCACACCCTTCCCTGTGACATTCACTCTCCAACCAGCACGTTACTTTTATTTTCTATTTTTGATGATTTTAAATACCCCCCCCCCCTTCCCTTGTGGCAGATTTCACAGCCTTTTCAATTTGACTTTCAGCAAAAAAAAAAAAAAAAAAAACATGCTTCAACGTTATAATTTTATTCAGGTTCAAAACGACAAGCAGGAATGTAAGAACTCTACTCCTCATAAAATTTGTGGAGGTTGGCTGCTCTGCAGGGCCCCCCCACCCCG
>JAODKL010000036.1:19818977-19835990 GCA_026780765.1 Petrocephalus schoutedeni
TAATTGAAATGGTTAAAATGGTAGTTTACAAACCCTGCCATGGCTCAAATCGTCCCCCCTGACATGGATTAGGTGGTTACCCTACTTGCTACTGTGTAGCTCAGTGGTTTGGGGTTCTGTGCCCATATCCAGCAGGTTGTTGGTTCGAGTCACATGGCCACGCAGAGTAACCATATCGCACAGCCCCTAACCCCGGCTGCTGGCTGACCCTCTGCTTTTTCCTGACATTCCTGATGTCGCTTTGGACAAAATCATCTTCTAAATAAATGGTCGCAGCCCCACTGCTCTCCCATTGCCAGTGGTGTCTGCTTTCAGGCCAGAGGGACATTGCTGACTGCCTCCTCCTCACCCCCCCCCCTTTCCAGATCGTAGAGAATTGTATCTGCACCCTGAGGAACCTCTCGTACCGCCTGGAGCTGGAGATGCCTCAGTCGGGGCCATTGGGTGCGCAGGAGTCAGCCGGCCTGCTGGGGCGGGAGTCGCCCTCCAAGGAGGCGGAGCCCAGCTGCTGGGGCCGCAAGAAGAGGAGGAAGAAGCGGGCCCCGCAGGACGAGCAGGTGGGTCCTTGGCGCCTGGCTGCGAAGGCCGATTCCCTGTTTTGGGCATGAGAGAGGCATCCAGCTGCTCTGCATCGCAATCAGCCCTAATTCCCTTCTCCGTTTGCCAGTGGGACGGAGTGGGCCCCATCCCCGGCTTCTCCAAGGCCCCCAAGGGAGTGGAGATGCTGTGGCACCCAGCCGTGGTGAAGCCGTACCTGACACTGTTGGCAGAGAGCTCGAACCCGGCCACGCTGGAGGGCTCAGCGGGGTCCCTGCAGAACCTCAGTGCAGGCAACTGGAAGGTGAGCCCCTCCCACTACATTGATCACAGAGGGACCGAAGAAAGTCTGCAGTCCACGTGCCTGCATTGTAATGTGCAGGTCAATTTTAAACTCAAAGTTTTAGACTCTTCAAAATGGCCCCCTTTTGTTGCGATGACAGCACTGCAGACTCTTTCAACCAGCCACCTGGAATGCTTCTCCCAACAGTCCTGAAGGAGTTTCTACAAATTCTGGGTGCAAGCTGGCTACTTTGCTCTTCCTCTTCAATCCAGCTGATCCCAAACCAGCTCTGCAGAGTTTACGTTGGGGGGATTTTTGAGGCCAGGTCGTCTGTCTCAGCAGTCAATCCCTTTGCTTGTTCACAAGATAATACAGTAATCTCATAGCCTTGAGGTGTGTTAGGGTCATTATCTTCTTGAAAAACAAATGATTTTCAGTAGGTGTGCCCAGACCTTTGACTGGTGTTGCATGAAGACACCAGGAAACCCGTGTGACCCTTCACAGAATGTCAGAGATGGCCCGTACGGTCCTGCTCTTGACGGGTCCCTCTGTAAACCTGCCCCGCCCCCTGCCTTCCCAGTTCGCGGCCTACATCCGGGCGGCGGTGCGTAAGGAGAAGGGCCTGCCCATCCTGGTGGAGCTGCTGCGCATGGACAACGACCGCGTGGTCTGCTCCGTGGCCACGGCGCTGCGGAACATGGCGCTGGATGTGAGGAACAAGGAGCTTATTGGTGAGGAGGGGGCATCCACGCACTTCTGCGTCACACTGCCGGCAGGCGCCCGTAGGGGGAGCTGGGTGGGTCAGATGCAGAAAACAAATATCTAGACCAAGATTTTGCTGAGGTCAACCAGCGGAGTACTCTGTGACTGCAGCTCTCTACGCTCAGCTGGTTGGTTGAAGTGAAATCTTGGTCTGGATTTTTTACTTTCTGGACCAGAACTACCCACCTCTGGCTGTAGCTCGCAGTATGAGAAGGATACAAGTGTACAGCAGATCAGGCCGGGGGCCCTTTATCAGTGTACATGTCAATCAGCCTTTATTTTGTTTATTTATATAGCACTGCTTTAACCACGGGATTTACAAAGTGCTTTACAGACATTTAAAAGAATCAGTTTTAAAAAACTAAATATTAATAATAATAATAATAATAATAATAAAATACCACCAAAAACGTAGAACTTTAACCACCCTCGTTCTCAGTAGGGGACTTTAGACCCCCCTCTCTAGTCGTCATGCAAGGGGACACAAACCCCACTGAGACCCAAGGGCCCCATAGTATAGTTGGGTATCCAGCCATACAGGGAGGGCCGGCTCCAGCCACAGGGAGAGCAGGCAGCTGCCCGGGGCCCCAGAATTGCCGGCGCCGCAGAGCAAGTGAGATGATCATCAGTTGTCTTGCCAACTTTGCCAAGGGCCCTGGAAAAGGTGGAGGCAGTCCTGTTTACAGTGCCGCAGAATAACGTTCCCCCGGGACCACGGTGCTACGTGCAGATGGCGAGCGACAAGGGGTAGTGTTTACACAGGACAGTACTTAAGAGGTGCACTGGATGCCAGGGTGTATATACACTGGAAGCTGTGTACAAGCAATAATAATAAATAATGCAGCAGAATAAACCACGGACTAAATAGTGTCAGTTGCCTGACAATGAATAGATAAATAATAATCAGGTGAAGGGAGCAGTGCCCGTGATCAGATATGTGCTGATATTGTTCAGATTCTGTTTTGGCTGATTTGGCTGAGTGCTAAGGTGGAAAGAAGGAGCTGGAGATGGGTGGAGATCTTGGGCTGAATGGAGATGGTTAACATGCAGCAGGCTGGTGGTTACCTCCCCCCAAAACCGCGGGCATTCCCGTCCTGGTCCTGTTTCCCTCCTCCGTACACAAGCTTTGTGGCTTTTGCTACAGAAATAGTTTTTACTGGCTTACCATGGAAACAGCATGAGGATCTGAGCATGGGGGAGGGGGTTTTAAGATGGAGGATTAGCCCCGTCAGCGGGGGCATGGACGTGTCCCAGGGAGCAAGGCTGCTGTTCTAGGTGTTTAACCTGAACTAAGATCGTAAAAACACCCAGTTGGATCCATCTACCCATTTTCTAACTGCTTGGGCCTGGAGCCTATCCCTGGCTGCACAGGGCACATCCCAGAATGGACGATTCAGCTTTAAAAATGAAACAAATATGTAATTTATTAAACGTAAGGATGCTGTCATGGTACGGAGAGGGGCCACCTCAGGGACTGTGTGAGCGCTTGTGTGGGATGGAGCCATTGACCCATCTTTAGTGCACTCCCGGTGTGGAGATGCACGCTACACACTACAATGAGGGCGGGAATTTGGCAGTAACCACCCCTCCTCCCATCATGCAGGGAAGTACGCCATGCGGGACCTGGTCAACCGCCTCCCAGGGGCCGGCACCTCGCTGCTGTCGGACGAGACGGTGGCCGCCGTCTGTTGCACGCTGCACGAGGTCACCAGCAAGAACATGGAGAACGCCAAGGCACTGGCCGACACAGGCGGCATCGAGAAGCTCGTCAACATCACCAAGGGCAGGGGAGAAAGGTGGGCGGGTCGGGGCGGGCGGGGATGGAAGGTGGTCAGGGTGAGGGGTAGGCAGGGTGGGGGTGACTCAGAAATGGCGGGAGGGGATGGCCAGAGCTCATGTTCTCTATGCAAACTGTTGCCTAGCTACCTGATTACCCATAATCCTCTCTGGCCACCATGCTGCAGGTACTCCATGAAGGTGGCAAAAGCTGCTGCCCAGGTGCTCAACACGCTGTGGCAGTACAGAGACCTGCGTGCCATCTACAAGAAGGTGAGGGTCTGCGGGACTTATAGGGCGTGTGGGCTCTGAGCCGTCATTGGAAGACGCGGTGGCTAGTTCAGGTTCAGAAGGTAAAAATCCAGACCAAGGTTTTGTTTCAGCCAACCAGCTGAGTACTCTGTGACTGAGACTCAGCTGGTTGGCCAAAACAAAATCTTGCTCTGGATTTTTACTTTCTGGGCCTGAACTTTGTTCTGCTGATTGAAAGTTTGTAGGTGCGGTCAGATCACCATGTTAAAAGTAGCTATATATTCTACCACAGATGCCTTCCTGTTTACATTTTTGACATGTTTTTGTGATGTCAGGATGGATGGAACCAGAACCACTTCATAACGCCCGTCTCCACACTGGAGCGGGACAGGTACAAGTCCCAACCTACTCTGCCCAGCAATGCTATGCAGATGTCACCCGTGAACCAGTTAGGTGAGTCCAGGAATGCAAGGGAACATGGGAAATGTAGTCACTGCTGAGACTATATTGTCAGGCCTCCTTTGACCTCCTTTGATGAAGCAGCTGAAGGGGATGGCTTCGCCAGCGCCGCCTGGCAGGCCTTTGAACGCTCACCTCACGACCCTTGGTGCTGTCTCTCTGTCCAGCCTGCAGTGCCAACTCTTCCCCGGCCGTGCTGGGAATCACAGAACGCCGCTCAAACTATCAGAGAACGCAGTCAACTATGCAATTTTACAACTACCAAGGAGACAATGGTGTACATAATAGCCAGTACGCAGGTAAGACACTGCACGCATCCTGGGTGACCATGTGACAACAGGAAGCCACCCCCATCCCCCCAGAGTAGTACTCTGTGATTTCTGAAACCACAATTCTTCTGTCAGTGTTCCTCACCCTGCCCCCGCTACCACAGCCCTGCTTAATTTGGATTTGCCTAAGTTCTGCCAGGTTCTAAAGAGCATCCCAAATGGCCCTGTGCTGTAAGTGGCCCTGTGTGCTGATTTCAGCCTGGCCGCCTCATTGCCTCGGGGGGGTTGGGGGGGTTATCAAGAGTGCCATACATGCTAGACCTGCCACTGGGGATAGCATTTGAACATCATAGCAGTTAACCACAGTGCTTCACAGTCGATGGGTTAAAATAGTTGGCAATCAAAGAAGGTTGGGTGTCCTTCAATGTGTGGTTACCTGTGAATTTTGTTGACCAGATTAATTCTCCTATTTATCACCCTGCAGCACATGCTCTGGTGTAGCCACATGACAACCAGGGAGATTTGCATCTCACAGCCAGCATGGCAACAAGGGCATCGCACGTGTAAGCCCTTTCCAACTTCATTTTTCAGCTTATTTAAGGCAGAATTTTGGCTACCTTGCCAGCAGTCTGTGGGCTTTTGCAGACTGTGCAAGACGAACTTGATGGATACAACAAAAGAGCATCAAGACCAGCCAGTCCTGAGCAGTAGAACCTCAATGAATTTAGTAGGGGCTCTTCTGAAGCTGCCAACCCTGTGCTGGTATCACACAATAATTGCCAGCATGGAACAGGCCTGATTTAATTGATTCATTTTGAAAATTGTTCAGGCTCTTGTGATGGAAAACAATGAAGCTAGTCATCTGGATTGTTCTAGTGTAATTTTACTTAATTCCATCATTTTCCGTTCACAGTAAAATGAATGTGTTATATAGGTATGCATGAATCCATATACAGAAACCACAGCAAAATTATCAGTTTCACTCATTTCTCAATTTATGAGTGTGTGTCTGTGTAAAATATACAGTTTTTGCAAACTGCAGCCTGACTCTTCTATGTTTTTCTTTAATGAAAGGCTTCTTCCTTGCTTTATGGGACTTCAGTCCTACTTCAAGGTGCCTGAAACTAACTGTCCTAGCTGTGTATGTCACACCACTTAATGTTTCCCATTCCTTCAGGTCATCCTCTGATTCATGAGGTACTGTTAGATAAGATGCCGGTCATCTCTGGCATTAGAAAGTCGCTTCCCCCCTCTACCTGGCCGGTTTCTGGTCCTTCCCAGTGTCTCCAGCTTCACCTTGTTCTTGAGTATTGCTTAGCCTGGAAACTTTCAGCCTGGAAGCAGCCTGCTGCTCAGTGTAACTTTCTGCCAGCAGAACCGGGATTAAACCAGGATTTAAAAATCCATATAGAGTGGTTTTTCCCTGAGCTGTATATTATACATAAAATTTAAATGTTGTGACTGGCTTGTAAGATAAAATGTAAGATAAGCTGGATGACAATAAGCTGGCTCCTGGACAAGCTCTTGGTTGATGGACGAATGGATAGATGTGTTTTTGTGGTCTGTGCATGTGTGTGTGTGTGTATAGAGGTATCATGGAATTAGGGCAATGTCAACCGCATCAAGGGTATAAGGAAGTTACCTGGTGGAAAGAGGATGTTCTCAGTGGAACGGAACAAAGATCTGATTCATAAAAAAAAGTTGCTATTCTATGTATGAAAATAAATTAAAGAGCAGAGACAGACCACCAAGGTGCTGAAGAGCAGCTGCTAAGATTCTTATATACAAATCCGTCCGTCGGCCTTAAGCCTGTGATGTTACTTAGGAAAACATCTAAAGAGCACACTCCCATCTTCCATGCCATAGTCTCATGGCTCTACTATGATGATAGGCGTAATGATCCTGTGGTCCACAGATACCTACTCTCATGAATTTTAGTCCAGGATGTGGCTTTCCTCTGCTGAAGGGTTCACAGAAACATCACGACAGTGTCCCCCAGAGATATGGAACCTCATGTGATCTTAGGTGGTATTTTTCTGAAACTACAAAGGCTTAAACAGACCATTAACCTGAATCCTTCTCTTTGATTCTGGGTTCATCCCATAACCCTTGACTTCTCGAGCTCGGTTAGGAAAATAACATACGTCTTGAAGTGGTGTGAAACGTCACTTCACTGTGGATTTTGGCTTTTGGCAGAATTTAGATGGTCAACTAAGCCGCTGTCTGCAGGCAAATAAAGAATAGGCCAATGTTCAGAAAGGTGAAAATCCCCTTTTGTGTATCACGTTGCTGCATTAGTACTATTGGAGTCTGAAGACTGGAGCCTTGTTGATCCACCCATGGAGGGTGCGGACTAGGGGACAGGAGGGATCGATGTTGACACAAGACAGAATCAGCCTCATAGCACTGACTGTGGCTTGTCTTCTCAAAGCCCTCCCCACCTTCTGATGACCCCAGTGTCAAATTTCCCAGTTGATACTTGCTCAGTTTTCGGTCTGCCCTTTTCAGCCACTGCTACTTGGCCTCCACGACTCATTCACAACATCTCAGAGCACAAAGATCTAAGAGAATGAAAGCCATAGAACGGAGAACGCTTAGGTAGGACCAGACTACCCGCTGGCATCTTTCAAAGCTATAAATATCTGACAACTTGAGGATTTTGACTTATGGTAACACTTTACTTAAAGCTGTCATCTATAATGCATTGTAGATACCTCCACAAATATTCTTCTGCATAATTTATATTGATATAGTACCAATGCTTTTGAGATAATCTGCTAAAATTATTGTTTTCCCCCAAAAGACCCCAGTAGTCTTTGGAAAATGTGTATTTATATATGGGTATTTAGCTGTGGGAATTTGGCATTGTCTAAGTGTCTAATTGCCCATTTTGGTCAATGGCCGTAAAGTACTTTGCAGGGTGGTGATTGTGCTGAACAGGAAACTCACACCACATTTCTGGACTAGAAACTGCCTTACTGCCATCTTACTTAAAGTACTTCTCAGCTCATTTGCACTCTCCTTTGTCTAGCACTGTTCTCTGTCCACTTAGTTGGAATTGTCTTATCTCTTGACTACTGTGTCTACTTACACTATGTGTAAAAACTTCAATTATATGTATATTCTGTGGATTGAGCTTCGCCATCTCGTTTTTCTGTATACTTGCATGTGGGAAGATGACAATAAAGTTCACTTTACCTTTGACTGGCGTGTTAGTGTGAGATCAGCTGCATGAGGCTGGATGGCTCTTGTGGTGGCTTATTTAGTCCTTGTGGCCAGTAATAGAATATTTCCATTCCACGTCCATAAATTATTTTTTATTCCTTTGTTGTCATCTAAGTAAAAGGCGTATCCAGACTGCAGATATCAATGAAGAAAAAAAACCTTGTTTAAGGGTTAAGTAATTTCTCATCCTACCAGCATCCTTATACACATCATCAGATCCATAAATCCAAAGCCCACATTTCATGGAGATTGTCTAACTGTTCCCATTTAAGACCAAGCCCAAATTTTCCTTTTTTACTTGATAAGAAATTATTTTTCTCAGGGGCGTTGCTAGGATCTTAAGACATCTGGGGCTGCTTTTTTTAACATTTGAGCCAAACAAATCATTTAGGGTTCATATGGATCCATCTGGGACTTCATATCTGAATGCCCCAGCCTAGTGCCGCCACTGACTTTGCTGTATGTTGTGAATCTGCTAAGTACAACCATTCTGATCAGATCAGCAAGTTCAACAAACTTCTTTAAACCATGAAACTGCAACTCTATAAAATGTTTACTTTTTATTATTAATGGTTTGCTTTGGACGTAATGGGCTTAATGATTTTATTATTTATTGCTTCTATTATATATTATTTACTATCTTACTACTGTTTTATCTTATTTTGTTCTACTTTTAGTTCATTTATTGTTATTGATAGCATTAAGAACTGAAGCTGCAAACTGAATGTTATTGTACTTGTTCAGTGATAACCGTAATTCTGCAATGACAATAAATCTATTCTATTCTAGTCATATGACTTTTCTCCTGTAACCCTCTGTTATTTTGCATGAGCCTACTTCACTTTTGCTATCTCTTTTTGATATCTGAAGGCATTTATCTTGTTCTGCACATTCATCCCACTGAGTGAAAGACAGCATTTCCTTAGACACCTGCATGACTGTAAGAACCCAGCTGCTGCTTACACCTTCCTTTTACATGCAGTTTTTAGCTGTGCTCAGAAGCCTCAAAAAGTCACACTGAGCTGTGCTCACACCCATCAAGGCCTGCTTTGGGCTCTCTTACAACTTTTCAATATACTAACATAAACATAAAAGTAAATGGCAGGTAACAGTCTCACTGTCACTTTCACATGTATTGTCACCATAGACATCTGCAACCTGATACAGACTCCACAGGTGATATTCATTATATCAGATCCAAGCCTCCAGAATTAAAGTACATGGGGACATTCCAAGTCTAAGATAAACATGCCACAGAAAAGACCACAGAAAAACACAACACGTCATCTGTCTAACCCAGTTCGCTTTTTGATGCCTTTCCTGAAACAAAACCTGTTTTTCTTTTTCTACATTGGACTTGGACCATTCGGAAGAATTTGCATTGCTCAGGACTATCAACTTTCCTTCATAATAGTGCATATGGACCACGTGGGCCACTTTCAGCTTTGTTCTACCATTGTAATGCATTCAGACCATTATGGCTGCAGTAGCTTAAGACCTACTGACTGACAAAGAGCTGGTGAGTCTTGAGGTAGTGCTGGCAGGGCAGAGGGTGCAGCGCTAACCGCTAAGCAGCCTTGCTACCACCCACACATACATATGCGAGACAGACCCCGAACACTGAAGCCACGTAACTTTAAGTGAGTTTATGTAGTGTCATGCAGACTCATTTGTGTCCAGCATCCCTCTAGCATTCCTGTGTTCCTCCATCAGATGTGCACCTCTGGAGTCTAGGGAACCAACCTTCTAGAATGACATCCTCCCACAGAAAACTCCACTGACAGCCAGCCAGCAGCCAGAGAGGTTTTACTGCCGTCGATTCGCGTGGAAAGTCACACGTGAGCTGTCAGCGCGCGCTCTGCAGGAAGGCACATTCGAGGGAGTTCCCACATGGCTCACTGGGAGTTTACCAGCGGCTGTGGCTCTGCTCTCAGCTCCTGCACGTAGAGAAGGTCTGCCTTGGTCAGCAGCTCTACCAAGATGGTACGTTTACCCGAGGAGCCTAGAAAAGCCCCTCCTGCTGTTGCATTCCAGGACCTCAGATAGCAATCTCAGAGCATGCAGCATGATACAGTACTGTAAGAACGATTCCAAAGGAATCCAGGGAACGGACAGAGAGAGAAAAAACACAACCCTGCATTTTTCCGAGGTGATTTCTCACGTAGCGTGCGTCCATCTGCTCAAGACGTTCGCTCTGGGTCCTGTTTAGCTGCCTTAGGGGGGGCCGAGCGCCCACCGCTCACATCTCCATTCAGACCATCTGCTGCAGCCCAAGCTGCACTTTTCCAGTTTTCCAAAGCTTGCGTGTCCCTCAGAATTACTAAGTCGAACTATTATAGCCAGCTCCCATTACACAGTTTGCAGGGAGAGAAAACATTGTCACACCCAGTGAAATGGTCTCCAGGGGTAACAGGGAATTTATGTGGATGAGACTGACAGCAAACAGGTTACATATAAAAGAAGGTTCCATCTCAGTGAGAAAAAAATAATAAACGAAATGTATGGGTGTGGATAGGAGAAAGGATGTTGAGAAATGGGTCTCAGTCTGGATTACGAGATGCCAGGAAAAAGAAACAAACCCATGTGAATGGGTCAACAAATGAATGAATTTAGGCATCAATCCAGCTATGTGCTACTGGCTATAACTTTCTGTCGTATCGTCCAGTCAATCAAGAGGAACAGACTCATCTCCCTTCTCCAGGTCATCAGCAGACTACCAGCTTCTCGACTCCTTGTTCAGAAATAGATTCACTGCACAGGTCAGCAACTTATACCATCAAATTCTGCAGATGACACCATCCTTGGATTCATAATGATGACACACAATACTGCCTGAGAGTAGGCAGAGTAGTCACCCGGTGCACTACCAATGGCCTGCACCTCAATGCATCTAAAAACCTGTGATTATCATGGACTCCAGGAACTCACAGAATACTAAAATGCCTTACTACATCTAAATTTAATATGCTGTATCCACAAGATGTTTCACTGGTCTTGGTCACATGACTATAAAAATTTTATTCTATTCTATTCTGTGCAAGACATGGATGCTATGCAGTGACCAGAGATGAAAACTGGACTCCTTTAGCACTGTGTCTCTTCGTAGAATTCTTGGGTACTGCTGGTTTGGCTTCGTGTTGAATGAGTGGTTGCTCAGGGAGTCTCAAATGAGGCACATTACCTGCATTTTGAGTGTCAGTTACGGCACTACGGCCATGCGGTGCAATTCCCTGAGGGTGATCCGGGCTTGCAGGATCCTCATTGCTGAGGACCCAAGCGGTTGGACCAGGCAAAGGGGATGCCCACATAACACCTAGGTGAGGCAGACAGACAGCCATTTCCAGAGGGTGTGACGGGGCTGTGTCAGCCTGGGGGGTGGCCAACCAGGAGGTGTTTTCTCATATGGTGGATCCGCCATACCACTGCTTGCTCGCCACCCTGACCTGACCTGTGCCACACATTGGAGCCAGAGTGAAAAACAGCATCACTACAACTTCTTCAGTGACCGAGTTCTCAGTTACAAATTCAGAGTTCTCTAACCTGAGTTCTCTGGTTTTCGTACTGCTGAACCAGATCTTATTATTCTAAATCTACAGTATAACATCAAGACACCCAAGACAGCACAAGAGCCAATGTTGCTCAAAAGCGAACTTAAATTTGACTCATTTTGACACATTCGCATTGAGACTCATGCGATGTTCCAACAGCAGCTAGGGCCATCAGGGACTCAAAGCAACCACCCTCAACTTGTATTTCACAGTCTCATGGTTAAGGGCTGAGTAAAATCTCTCCATCCATTTTCCATAAGCCAGTTTTTCAGGGCAAGGTCATAGAGTACATCATTGTTATAACTCTCTCGCTGCAAAAAATATGAAGGAAATATGGTCTGATGTAAGCTATGAAACATACTTCTCAGAGGAAAACTACAATTTAATTGAAATTTTAATGACTTAGTGCGGCAAACCTTTTCTTAAGTTGATGAATAAAACACGTATCAACAGCACATGGTATGCAAACCGAAATAATATGCTGATCACAATTTTCTTCAGTCATATTCGGATGAATTCGCTCGCATCAAAGAGAGCTGACACTAACTTGGCGGTGCTGGTGTCCGGAGCAATAGCAAAACTCACATTCTTCCTCTGCTCTCCAAGTCTGGACTCTTGGAGCAAACGGTTCCAAAAACAGTAGGAAAACAGCAGCTGGTTCTGTTTCTAAAAGAAGAATATGAAACACCTGGCGATTTTAAGGGGGAATTAAAAAAATCCATCTGGAATATGAATACATCCCCCCCTCTCGGGTCGAGTGGCATGTCACTCCTTTCCGGGCCAACACCCCTTCCCATCTTATTTAAACTGGGGCTGTTCACCCAGTGAACAAAACAAGCCACAAGGAGCGAAGGGGGAGTGTAAAGACGCGGAGAACAGAGACGGAACCAGAGAACCATGTTCGGGACCTTTACTGCCAACGCCTCGCTTCTCCTCCTGCTCGTGAATGCGGTGAGATTTGGAAAGGCAGTTCTTTTAATTCAGACCTGTCCGTTTCTTGGGATAATTTAAGTCGTTTAACGAAGGCGTTCCGCAGTTCAGTATAATCTATAACCATACGTAGGTAAATAAATCCTTTATGTATTTCCACGTGCGAGATTCTGCATGCTGATGACACTACGCACTGCAGTGCAGTTGCAGCGGGAGAAAGGCGCTATACATCCCGCTGTAAATATACTGTCACTGCACCTTGTAATGGTATAATAAACTGTGGCAGATACGCGCGCCTAGAAGTGATCTAATTTAAAATAGATGCATTTGCTATAGAAATATTTCACTGGAGCACTCGCGGAAATGACGGAAGACTGACATTATACTTTTAAGAAACTTTTTAAGTCGCACGTTTTCGCTTAATTCTCACTGTCCGGTGCTGGGCTGCCCCTGTGTGCGTCACACGTAAACAAACCGGCTCCCTAAGCTGGCAGACTAACCCTTACATATAATGAGCGCCATAGAGTCATTTTATTAAGCACAACTCTCGCGTATTTTGACGTCCTAAAAACGTACATAGTGTGTGAATGTGTGCGTGGGTTTTTCTCCTTTGGATATGACTAGCTGGATATGACGCTGATGCTTCCTGGAGCCAGACAGAGTGCTCTGAACCAATTACAGCCGAATACGAATGTATTTTAGACGATTCTAATTTCATATTGTAATGCATGCTGTTTTATTAATAGTTTGAAAATACGTTTCGCAATTGCACTGATACTACTTTGTAGTGTTGCCGTTGTTTTTATTCTTTTAAAATTGCTCTGCGACATTTCAGAATATGGCAGCATTTTGTGAATGGTATTTTATAGCCCAGACCCCGCATGAAGTACTCTTTGTGAAATGTCAAGCATGCCGCGAATTTCCGATCTGAATGGACGCTAAATGGGGCCGAGCAATGGACAGACGCGGAACTGCAACTCCCTTTATTAACTTAACAGAGTGTGCTTTTCCCTCCTGGCTGCAGGCAGTAAGCCAAGACTGTTCCCACCCCTGTGAGTGTCCCTCAGAGACCCCAACCTGCCCCATAGGCACCAGCCTGGTCCGGGATGGCTGTGGCTGCTGCAAGGTGTGTGCCAGACAGGTGGGGGAGCCCTGTTCCCTGCTGGAACCCTGTGACCACCACAAGCTGCTGTACTGTCACTACACTGCCATGGGCAGCAGTGACACCGGGGTCTGCATGGGTGAGAGCATTTGAATAACGGAGTGTTTCATGATTCCGTACTGGGCTTCTCCCAGTCTGTCCCGCCTCAGTTTCCGAGGTGCGGGATTTCCGCATGTGGATTCCTATCCAGTGTCGTGGCTTTGTCGCAATAAACGTTGGGAATGTGCATCTGGAAGAGCCCCGAGGGAGGGTCTAACCGTCCCGCCTGCCGCCTCTGCCCCGGTGCTGCAGCCCGCGAAGGCCGGACCTGCGACCTGGGCGGGGTCGTGTACCGCAGCGGCGAGAGCTTTCAGCCCACCTGCCGGCACCAGTGCGTCTGCATGAACGGCGAGATCGGCTGCGTGCCGACCTGCGGGGTCACCGTGCGCCTGCCATCGGCCGCCTGCCCCCTCCCCCGCCGCGTGCTCATGCCCGGACAGTGCTGCGAGGAGTGGGTGTGCGATCCGGTCCCCAGCGACGGCTACTTCCAGTCCAGCCTGATCGGTACGTCTTTGCGGTAGCGATGCCTCGGGCTCCACCAGACAGGTCGAGAATTATGCGCTCCCTGAGCGTGACCAAATGCCCTGGAACATCGACGGGACGGTGATGCGGGAGCGCAGCGCCGTGCTGGTTGCTGTTCCAGCCTGTGCTGAGGTATTAGCCAAAGTAACTGGAGTTGTTCACTGCCGCTAATGCCCAGGAATGATGTCATCGTCGCCAAGATCGCTGCTTGGAAGCGTAAATGGGGCTAACCCCGCCCACCCACCACTTAGCCAATTAAATTAAACCTTCCCAAATGTTTCGGAGGCATTGCATAGCCTGAGGAGCTCAGTTCAAATTCCTTTCACCTAGTTTGCTCTGACATCAGACCTGTTTACTTGCTTGGGTTAAGAGACATTTTGTGCCCAGCTGAAAGGTCAGGCGTTCTGGGAAGGAGTCCCCGGCTGCCCAGACCAGCCTCACAGATTTTGTTGTCACTTAGATTACAGAGGCGCCCCAGACTATGGCCCAGATACTGAAGGGCCGCAGGCCAACTGCATCGTCCAGACCACCGAATGGAGTGAGTGCTCCACCACCTGTGGCATGGGGGTCTCCAGCCGCGTCACCAACGACAACGAGGGCTGCCAGCTGGAGAAGCAGAGCCGGGTCTGCATGATCCGGCAGTGCCAGGCCGAACCGGGGGCCGCCGTCAAGGTGTGTCCTGGGCGATGCCAACACCACTGCCCATTGGCTGGGCACTAGTCACATGATCAAGCTTTCCAAATAGCTTATTACTGTACTTTTTGGAGCTGTGTTTTTCAGGGCACCAGGTTATGTAGTTTTAAGCTGTTTTGTAACTCGGTCAAATGAACCTAAATGCCAAATACTGCCCTATTAACAACAAGCATGAGGTGATTAAAGGCCTCATCTGGTGTGGGAGAATGGCAGCCTTTATGCCAGGCTCCATGCGTAGTGGACGCTCTCAGCGCAGACATGACCGCTGTTCGTCTCGATCCGCAGAAGGGGAAGCGATGCCAGCGGAGTCCAAAATCCCAGCAGGCCGTGCGCTTCCAGCTATCGGGCTGCTCCAGCGTGCGGGCCTACAAGCCCCGCTTCTGCGGGACATGCGCCGACGGCCGCTGCTGCACGCCCAGGGCCACCGCCACCGCCGAGGTGGAGTTCCGCTGCCCCGAGGGCGACGGCTTCCGCCGTAAGATGATGTTCATCAAGTCCTGCTCCTGTCACCGCGACTGTCCCCGGGACAACGACATCTTTCTCGGCACCCACCCGCGCCGGATGAGCGGGGACTATGATGATGGCATGTGAGGACCATGCCCACACTGCGAGCACAAACACAATCAGCATTCTCTACAAACACATGCACAACCTGCACTCTTGACACACAGGCACGCACATGCGCTGTTCCATGCGTGGTAGTGTCCACACCAGAGATCTCCCCAGAAGGAATACCCTGATATCAGTGCACCAGAGATGGCAATCTCCTCACACAGAACTTTTAAATAAGTTATTTATCACCACACAGCACAGAGCACTGGCAACCTCGAGATGAAACATACCTAGCTGCGTATCAGACGTTGCATTTTAGGGGGTGTTGGGCCTACAGTGGGCAGCTCACAAAGCAGAAAACCTGGCACAGGACCTGGAAAGCACACTAGTGATTGGCCAAATGGAGGGCCTATCCCTGAGCAGGAAGGACCTTTAGGGGCTGTCCTCTTAAATGCCTGAAGAGGAGTTTAACAAATTCTAACCAAAGAACAACACATTTAAAATGTGGCTCATTTGACAACATACTGTTTATTGGTCATTGTATTTATATTTTAACTGAAGGAATATTGTCTTGTGTAAATACTGTAAATAACCCTTGTACAGTTTTGTACCATATTTATGTTGAATTCTTGATTCCCATTGTTGTATTGTACCCTGTCACTATTTTGACTGCACTCCCTTCCTATACAGTACTGCTGAGGTTATATTTCTAGCACTTACTCAGCTCCCAATAAAAGCTTATATTTTTTATAATACTCTTCCATCTAGTTGAATTCCTTTTCAATGAAAAATGACAACTTCATTGCCAAAATGACAGGAAGCCTCTCAAGTCTGCCCATAATTGCTTCAGAATTTCATATTGTATTAATGGAAATGTGATGGGTTTACACTTTTTTATATGTGTAGCTTGAATGATCTTTCTAAAATAAGCAATGCAATTGGTTGATGCTATATGATTGGCTGGCTTTTCCCAAGTGTCAGTCCACATTGCCTGTGGGTCTTGTATATCCACAGCTCGGGATAGACAAAGCTTTTGTTTGTTTATATACTTGTATGCCTACATAAACTGCATCCATAATACATTCCACTAATAATTTAGGGCTAAAACAATACACATTTTCAACATTTGGTTCATAATTTTTGTACTGTTAAATCACTATAAAAATTCTCAAAATCGTTGTCTTTAAGTTTGCAATCATTTAGTTAAACAAACAAACATATATAATCAAGTCGCCATTGCTTATATAACATTTATCCAATCCACCAGCGTAGCAACAAACAAATTATTCACTATAACAACCAACCCTGAAGAAAAGAGTGCTGGTCAAGCCTTCTTAGTCTAGGCCTTTTCTCCCAACTAGCTTAACCACTTAATTAACTTCCCACAAAGCTGTGTGCCCTTTAACCTGGCAGGTCTGGCAGGCATTTGGTGTAATTAGGATCGGGTAGAAGGGCGGAAGGCTTGCCTCTGTATAAAACTGGCAGTAAAGTGGCCAGCAGGTAGAGCAAGTTCTGTGGTTAGTTTGAAATAAAATGCTTTTCACAGGCATTTGGGGACTCATGCTTCTTAGTTGTTTGTGTGATGGACAGTTTCCTAGAAAAAGGCAATCACAAACACCCCCACTTTGGAGGGGGCTCTGGCCTCATACACAACCACCCCAGATCTTCTGGGTTCAAGCTCTGCAGTCACCTCATGAACCAAAACATCTGGTGCCTCTGCAGGAGTTGCAGGAGGTGTCAAAACCACATAAAGAGGGACTTCTGGATATCTTAGGACCCCGCGAGCAGGTGATCAATGCACAACTAATGATACAAGAGCCACATCGAGAGGGGCTGTCATTCACACCAGGAGCTGAGGAGCCATCTGTGGTCATGTCTGGAACTGCGGCGCCATCAGTGTTCACGTCTGGAACTGCGGCGCCATCAGTGTTCGCATCGGGAACTGCGGCGTCATCAATGTTCACGTCTGGAACTGCGGAGCCATCAGTGTTCGCGTCTGGAAGT
>JAODKL010000036.1:19836090-19847334 GCA_026780765.1 Petrocephalus schoutedeni
GGGGGGCTGGCAGGCATGCCTCAGCCAGATGGACCCTTCATTGTGGGGGCGGGGCTGCCTCGCCCAATGGCGTCGCCATGGCAGCACGCTGGGGGATCAGGGCAGGAAGACTCCTTTGGGTGTGGATTATTTGAAGATTCGCCAGGCCAAATAAGATGGTGCGGTCCGAGTAAGCGGCAGTAAACTCGGAGAAGGCCGGCCTGCAGTCCGTGGCGAGCTGTGCGCTGTGATTGGAGAGAGGACGGTTGTGGTCTGGGAGGGGGGGTGTCAGCTGTTCGCAGTGCCAGAGTGAGACCGCCTCCCATGTCCGTCTCTGCAGGCCCCGCGAAGCCGTCGCCATACTTCATAGAATCCTGCTCCTCACCGTCCAGGGAGGAATCGCGGAGAGCGCAGGTGAG
Source organism: Petrocephalus schoutedeni (assembly GCA_026780765.1). Taxonomy (NCBI): domain Eukaryota; kingdom Metazoa; phylum Chordata; class Actinopteri; order Osteoglossiformes; family Mormyridae; genus Petrocephalus; species Petrocephalus schoutedeni. Next base: position 19,836,489 of record JAODKL010000036.1, read on the forward strand.
GTGGGCCGTTACGTTTGTACAGGGATTCCCCCGGAAGGTGGGGACCTGGGAGAGCACCGGGGGAGGGGGTGCAAGCGGGCAGTAGGGAAGGAGAGGAAATCAAAGGGAGAAGGAGGGAGGGAGAGCGAGGAGTGGTTTCCTTGGAATTCAGCCACTGTTTTGATGATATTGCAGCTCGGTGAGTTTCATAGAGGGGAGGCAGGGTAGGACGGAATGGGTGCCTTATGTAGCATAGCTGAGCAGGCCAGGTCTGTCGATCTCTCCTGCAGCTGTACTACGCAGACGAGCAGGCCAGGAGACCCTACGACGCCTACCAGCCGTACCAGCAGGCCGCGCTCGGCTACGAGGAGCCCTACTTCGAGGACGCGGTGCACTTCGCCACGGACTACGCCCCCTCTCTGCACGCACTGAAGTCCAACACCAACTACGTGGACTTCTACTCCACCACGCGGCGGCCGTCCTACCGGGCTGAGCAGTATCCAGAGTCGCCCGACTCCTGGGTCTAGAAGGTTCTGCTGCTGGGGGGGTGGGAGAGGGATGGCCAGCTCACCCGAATCGAGTCTGCCCCGTGCATTTCCAATAGGCCTCTGTGTGCTCAGCGGGCCACTGAGGTCATGCAAGGAACTGCAGAGCCGGAAAGTGACAGCAGGGGGCGCCTCTCCACATGCGCCGGCCCCTCCGGATCCACGCCCTTCCTCTTCACAAACCTACGGCCCAGCGGTCATGTGACCAGGGGGGGGGGCTTGCAGCAGCAAAGCGAGGGATGAGAGACCTCGTGAAAAGACAGTTAGGTATCAGTGAGAAGAGCGTGATGGAGATGTAGATGGGATTCGAACTGCCCTCCTTCCATGTCGTACTGCTGTGTGTGACTTCGAGACCTTGTCTGTCGCCCTGGCGTCGCCGTTTCCTCTCTGTACACCCCAAAATCGAATTCCTCCCCGTCCTCAGATCATCAGCATTGGTATACAATTGTGCCATATTAATCCTGTATAAATATATGGAGCCATTTAAAGGAAAAAAAAAAAAAAACATGGGATCAATTGAAGTGTCTAAAAAGTGACATTCTTGTTCTTTTTTTAAATGAACTGTGCGACTGTAAACGTGTGTGACATCGCAGAGCCGTTTATTTTTTCATGTCCTGTCCGGTGGCTCCCCCTGGATGGTTCACTGCCATGTTCTATGCACATGAGTAGAAATAAACGTGAACATTTCATCCATGGGGGCCTTGTGCCCCCCTCCTCCTCAGTCCATTTCTCTCCTCCCCTCCCCCAGCAGGTCCATTCTGGCAGTTTCTGCAGTCTCCTCATGTTCTGCCAGTTAATTTCAGGCACTTCAGTTTCCTCCTGTAGGCTAAAGATGAGCAGTGAGGTAAATCAGTGTCTCTAAATGGCACACTGTGTCTGTGTATCTGTGTATGTACAGGTTTTGCTGTACAAATATAGCAAATCCTCAAAGAACGTGATAGTGAGGTCATTTTTTTTGGTCCCCGCTACTTCATGTTATAAAAATTTGTGACTGCAATCAAAAAAGTAAAAATGCCAAAAGTCTTGTATTTGGGCTGGTTACTTATGGTTAAAGTTAGGGCTGGGTTGGGCTTAAGGGTGTCATGATTGGGATTAGGGTTTTTCCCCATAGAAATGAATGGATGGTCCCCATTTAGATAGGTACGCAAGTGTGTGTGTGTGTGCGCGCGCGCGCACCCCTCTATCTCCATTCCTCTGATGGGCTGGCATCCCATACAGACCCTTTGCTGTCTAGGATAAGCTAAAGGCCCCCATCACAGCCCTGCACTAGATAAGCATTTTGAAAATGGATGGGCCATTGCGTATGTAACTCAAATTATAAATAAAATTTCAATCTGACACATTTATAGTCTGAATAGCAGCTCACCCAGAGCTTCCTCTGAGCATCAGTGTGTATGAATATAAATGTGTGTACTCCCATCACCTTGGCTTGGAGTGTGACAGCATTTACAGCAATCCGTAACGGTAAGCCAAATTCAGTGGCACCCCAAAAATTTACAGGAAAGCAATACTGGTACAGAGCAGACAATTTCAGCCCATCTTACAAACAAGACTATAAACCCAAGTGATAAACATGTCCACATGGCGTCACAGATGTTGGCATGGTACAGTGTACACATCTCCTTTTCCTGCAGGTGTGCCCAAAACCCTGATGAATGCTTGTGCCCCCCCCGGGCATGAGCAGGCAAACACCAGCATCTCCTGCCAAAAACTGCAACAAACAGGAAGCCATCAAGGGGGGTAGCTGCAGCCTTCCTGGCCCTGCCAGTTAGAAAATCAAGCTCCATCAATGTGCAAAGTGTCACAACATCTGCCTGTTTATTGATCTTTGGCTGTGTTCTTACATTTTCAAAGCCGAAGTGACCTGGCAAACCCAAGCCGTAATGTTTCACAACGCGGTCAGAACGCCAGTCCACCTCAGAATGGTTAAATAAACACCTCCGAGGTTCTCTGGCGCTATACTAAGTCTAAGCTTATAATGCATTTATTAAAGCCTTTAGACTCCAGACCAGTAATCGCATTGTTCAGTATTCAAATTATTCTCTGTGAAATGCTGATCTGAAGCATCGAGTAACTTATTTTGTAAGTAACTAAAGCGCCCGCTAAACTCCACCCCGGCAGCCCAATTTCCTGCGTCGCACAGGAGCCATCCTGCCCCTCCGGGGTATAAATAGCAGGTAGTGCCCCCGCAGCCGTGTTGTTTGCGTTATTGGGTTGCGAGTGCGCTGCAGGATGGTGCAGGGGTGTAAGCCCGAGGCGCTGAGGGCCGGCCATCCCCCCGCAGGTAGGCGATCAGGCCGAAGCTCCCGGCCACCTTGGCTCCTCTCCGCTGTATTTCTGCAGTAATGTGACATGGGGCGGCTTGGCTGCAGTTCTGCGGAAACTCCTTCGCTCCGTTGCGGAGTTCACTTTCTGCGCACGCTGGCGTGTCGACAGAACTATGATTATTTTCCGAGAACTGATTCTTGAGTGGAAACTTTAGACCAACTTAAGGATCGTCCCATTTCCGACACGTTTTTCTATTTTTTCCGTCTGGGGATCGCTACCCTATTAAGCCCAATATTTGCTTATTTCTTTTAAGGTTACACCTATGTTTGTTTACTTTGCCATATTGATTTACGCACGTCTGTATATTACGGTACCAAGTCCGTGTGCGTCCGCAGTTTTTATCAGTTTTTTTTTTTTTTTTTTTGTTCCGAATAGCTCTTTTTCAGCTTTTCCCCATGTTTCCGAATAGCGCTCGCCTAGTCCTCCACATGCGTGAGCTTTTCGCTTAAAATTGCGAATCTGATGTTTTCCTACTTGTGCAAACGCTTCACTGCCCTTAGTGTTCAGAGACGTGTGAAAATGCAAGCTAAGGTTTTTCTTTCACGATTAATGTACTTCTGGTAAACCCAGTTCTGTACTGACTGAGACTCCAATGTACCAAAAAGTTAGACTAATCACTAATGGCTTGACCACCATCCAGCTGTCCTGTTGCTTAAAGCTTCCTCTTGCAGATTCTTCACTTTCCACTTAAGATGAGGTAGATGAAACATTTGTGTGCTCCCGAAGCCATTGAAGGCTTCATAAGTGTATGGCGTTTTGCTATAAACCTTGTTGTGCAGCACCAAACGATTCAGTGGTGCATGATATTCCAGTCTTCCTAGGTCTCATCTACCTAGGCAACATGGTGGACTCCTCCTGCCCAGGGCTAAGTGTGTGTGTGTGTGTGTGTGTTCTGCCATTTACAGTGATGGCTGGTGGAAAGCGGGTGGCCAAGAAGAGCTCTGAGGAGACATCTCCCCCAGAGAGAGACGCAAAGCGAGCTGTAGACAAGACCAGGTATCCTCTTAAGGCATCAGTGGTGTGGAGGTGGTTGGCGTAAGGTAGCCGTGGCCTCTTGCTTGGTTGGGAAGGAGGGTGGGTCTCCATGTGGTGCTCTAATCAGACTAACAGTCAAGACTGCACATTCTTGACTCTTTTGACATCTCCCAGGTCCTTGCCTCCTCCTATCAGAATGCAGTCTGTTAATCTGCTGTTGGCAGGCACTCTGGACAAGGTCAGTAATTGCCTCATTCTCTCCTGAATATTGACGTAATTATGTGGGTCTGAACTATGGCAAGCCACACCACAGCAATCAGGACAGTGCTACTATTAGACGTGTTTTGCAGACATTTTTGCAGGTGGATGACTCTTAAGAGTTATAATGAAGAGGTGCTTTCGCTTTCAGCTGGCACACGACTTCCCCGTGACACCCGTGAGCGTGAGGCACAGTCGGCTGAGACCCGCAGTGGCGAAGCCGCATTCGCCCAAGGCCTTTGTCATCCAGCAGCCCCGGAAATGCTGAGCATGGCGGCTGCACACACCCGGCTGGGGGAGCACAGAACCTGCACAGGGGTGACTACAGGAAACATCTGGTAGACGGTGTGCTTTGTGACCTGTGGCCTTTTGGATTCACGCGCTGAGGGCATCTAACTTCTGCTGTGTTTTTTTTTTTTTTTTTTTTTTTCTGGGTGTTCTTTAACCCATTTGGCGTTTCCCTACAAATCTGTAGCTTTTGCTAAAATGGCTGTTTGGAGGCTTTTGAATGAGTTTGCACTTCAATTTCCAGATGAGGACATGATGAGCTCATTGTTTATGACTTCAGATGTTTGTTTCAAAGTGTTTGCGCTTGAATAAAACTGCATTTCTGAGATTATAGTGGCTGGTCTTTTTGTCTTGATGGCTGTTACCCATTTTCTTCAAAACATTTACAAAAAGGCAGTGTCCTCTGCCCATGTGTTATAGTTCAGTGGGTTAGGGCAGTGTTTCCCAACCCCTGCAGGGAACACTGGACAGTCCATGTCTTTGCTCCCTCCCAGTCAATCAGGAACACAGAATACCTGGTGCTGAGAAGGTAAAAATGTGGCCTGTCTGGTGTTCCCCGAGGACTGGGTTGGGGAAATGCTGGGTTGGGGGATCTGTCAGGAACGTCATGGGTTCAAATCCTGTAGCCAGCAGTCTACTCGTATCCCAAGTGTCCAACACGCAACTGCTCTGAGGATGCTGGCTGTCCGTATGCTCTGACTTGACGTGTATCTGCATGTCAGTCTCATGTAGAGAGATGGGGATGTGTGGGGAGAACTACCCAATTTCCCCATGGAGAATGAAGCGTCACTATTTTCTCAAATATTTGCATGCATCAGTGGGGCTGTAGTGTCTCTCAACAACCACAAGGTGGTGCCACAGCACTTGGAGTTAAGGCAATGTCCCCTCACTGAAACTTCATAGCCATGGAATATTTGTCTATAGACTATGTTGATCAAACCCTAGCTTTCAGGTCCACTCAGGAGCAGGTCAAAACCTGTGGCACGCAGGTGGGGATTGAGAGGGTGGGCTACTCCTGGGCACTGCATGAGGTGGCTGTCCTTCACAGGCAAGCTTGCTCTCATGGAGAGCAAGGTTGGGGGAGGTGAGAAGAGAATTTCCCCATGGCGATCAATAAAGGTGAATTAAATTTAAAATGTGATCTATCAGTCCTGCACTGAATGGTCCCCCATGTATCATGTAGAGGCCAATATATGGTATCAAGGCCTTATTCCCATGGATCTCAGGTCTGTTTCAGACATGCTATGGTATATGTGAAAGGTAACCAAGTGGGACTCCACAGAGCCTGTGGTTTCACAGTGTGCTTCCGCAGATTTTCTCTATTGTAGTGGTGACTACAGTAGCTGAATATGGAGATCTGAGATGTCTCATTGCGGACAAAATGTGTAACATATTTGCTGAGGTTCAGGAGGAGTTAACGGCTTCCCGGGCTTAGCTTGTGATGGGCTGACCCAAACTGGAAGTGTGGGTGACTGCTGTCCTGTGGTGAGCAGCTCGTACGCCTGCCACACTCATCCCAGTCGTACGATAGGAAGGTTTGTCTACATTCATAAACCATATTGGCCGTGAGCCTGAAGCAAGGCTTCAGCAGAGCAAAGCTACGGTCATTAAAAATAAATCACAGTGAGTCTGTGGGAGCCTTTTAGGGAGGTGCAGATGGTCCATCTGGCTATCCATCCATCTGTTCATCAGCAGAGATGTCAAGTCGTGCTTTGGCTGTTCTCAAGAGTGCTTGTAGATGTCACTGGTGCGGAGAGGTTGGAGCGCCTTCACCATGTTTCCTGCAGTAATCCAGGTGAACGATCTTTTCTGGGGCAACAGCAATCACAGCAGCCTGAACATACAAACATCTAGTCATAAGGGTAGGTCCTCACCCACCTGGCCCTTGCATCAATGGGAGAGATTTAGCGTGGCTGGGAACAATGGCGTTTCAGGAGACTCCCGACCTAAAACTGCTGTGCGAGCTGTGTGGTGTCCTGAGCAGCGCCCGGAATGTTTGTGCTAGTGCTATCTCCTAGTTGGGACCAGGTGCAAATGATCAGGCTTCTTTCTCAAATCAAGGGCAAATAGTAGGCACCATTCCAGCGAAATTCAACCAGTCTCAGTGGACCTGCCCGGGGATCTGAAGAACCTGGACTCTCTGCTAACCTATGCATCAGGAAAAGAAGGCTCCACAGCAGTAAGTGACAAAAAAAAACACACATTGACCCATCGGCCTGGGACTCAGTTAAGCTCTAGAGTAATCAATATCACAGCCTGAGGCCCTATCTACACATCAGCCATCAATATTTACATGCTAACAGGCACACTCAGGTTTTTCCTAGTGAAAAGCCTGAAGTACATATTCAAGGCCACCAAGCGCATGCATTTGCGTGACATTCATACAGAAGCGAAGTCCGGTGGGCAATCGTGTTACACTTAGGTGCCAAGGAAATAAGCTCCCAACTTGATATAGAGACAGGCTCTTAATCTTAATATCTTCAGTGAGACATCTAAACTACAGGATTCAAATGCAAGTATGACAACTATGCATACTAACAATAGCAATGACATCCCTATACAGTGTACATGTATAATTCCCTTACCATTGCCTATGTAATTCTGTATATACACTGTGTGCAAAATTGTTAGACAAGTACTATTCCTGGAGATATTTTTTAGTTGGGCAGACTTATAAAAATGAATTCAGAAGTTTCCTCTTACTCCAAGTAAATTTTTTTTAGAGAGAAAATGTTGCATTAGACATTCACAAACAAAGGTGAAAGAAAAGCACTTGTTTGTCAGTGTGCACAATTATTACCAATCAGAAACTAAGTGGAATTTTCTTCCATCGTCAACAGAAATAATAATAAAACACAGTTTTATCCACTCAGTGTATATATAAGGAATGACAAACTGTCAGTCATCCCAAACAGCCCACGTTACTAAGCTTAGAGTGCTGTATAGCTGCCTTTTACCTCAGTGGCCATCATGAGCCTGTTGTCCATTGAACCAGTCAGGCTTTTGATTTGATCATATTCTATGTTAGCTAAAGCAGCTAGGGCCACCTCCCAGACACTGCTCTGAGAAGTGTGCTGCTTGCTACCTTGAGAAATATCATAATTTCATTATAGTTCAGTGGCTCTCAATGGGGGCTAAATAGCAGCCAAATCATAATTCAACCACCATACAAGCCTTTCTTGGCCAATCAATGGAACACTTCATTGTATGAGAAGGGGCATTGTCCTGCAGAAATATGACAACCTTTTCAAAAGCTGCTGACTTCTTCCTGTGCCTGTGTTTGAAGAAGGTACCTTCTAGAAATTGGCAGTAGATCTTGTGGTTAATTTTCATACCACACGGAAGTCTGAAAGGTCTAAGAAGTTCATCACTGATAACTGCAGCCCACACCATCACTCCTCCACCAGCTTTTTGGTGCTTGAAGCAGGTGTCCAACCACTTGCCCATCCACCAGCTCCATCACAATCATTCTCATCTCATCTGTCCACAAAACCTCTGTAACATCGGTCTTGAGATGTGTTTATGTCCATTCTTAATGACTTACCCTGAATGCTTTATTAAGTAGAGGTCGTGTTTCAGCCTTTGTGACCTTACCAATGTCATGCACCACACTGCACCTAGTACTTCCAGATATTCTGTCAGATTGCAGTTTGAAAAATGATGGCTTTTGACTCTAAAGGATTTCTGGAAGACTCTCCATTAATCTGACGCATATAATTGGCAGTTAATTCGTGTCTTCTTCACTCTACATGCTTCTTCTCTCCACTTTGGCCGTTGGCCACAAAACCCTTGGCAATCACGTTTTACAGGCTTAGCAATTTCAATGGCTTTGCATCCCTCTGACTAGCACTTCACAATTTTGTTTTTTTCTGCTCTCTGAAAGGTCCTTTTTCAGCCAGTTTTAATAGTAATAATTATTTGCTTAATAATTTTGCACAGGAAGGTATCTATGTTTTCCTGTTTTTCTCCAAACGGGAAGTACTCAGACCAAATACTGAACATGCTGTTTTCAAACAGCTCATTCCTAATTAGAGATTCATCTGCACTGAAAATATTGCTCAGGGGAGAAGATACAAATAAAATACACACTTGCCTAATTATTCTGCACACGGTATATAATGTAAATACAGACTGTCCCCAACTTACAACCTGTGTGACTCGCACATACAACTAAAGTAACAATAAAATAATTAAGTATGTCTTAAATTTCAGACAGGCACATGCCTGGCAGCGCTATGCTACCAAGTGTGCACTGCATGCGGTATGATAGTTGCCTTGGGAAAGTACTGTATTGTATGGCTGCCTCACATGCATCTCACATGCACCTCCCAGTCTCTTTCTCATACCTAAAAGTTGGTTGATTATCCTGTTCCAACACACGTCCATCTCAACACACAACCCGTCTGTCGGAACTGAACCCAGTCATAAGTCGAGGACAGTCTGCATATATAATATAATTTGCATATACAACAAAAATCCTCTTGTTACAGTTTGGTACCAACTGAGTGTTAAGTTCAAACAGCATTACCAGTCTTATATAAGGGCTCATGTCTCAGAAACACAGAACAGGCATAGTACCCAGAGGTATTACATGAGTTTTTGGATATACACCGTTGCTGGGGTCTTGACCTCACAAATGCTGGCCCTCAAGGTCAGGAACACGGGTGAAGGGTCGTGAACCCTATGTATCCTGGGTCACAAGCTCAGGCCACCAGGAAGAAATAACAAATGTCCACTCAGTTTGGGATGACTCCCCCCCCCCCCCCCCCCCCCCCCCCAGTTGGAATCCCCAGTTGTGCAAGAGGCTCCTCCCACCAGCGGGAAATGCTTTGAGCTCTTCTGAGACCATGTGGCGGCATCCATGCTGGAGCTGAGCGGGGGCTTCTCAAGGCGCTTGGACGATGCCTAATTAATCAGGCCGCCGCTCACATTGTTATCGTTCTGTGATTGTGCCCCTCAATGGACTGGCATTCCATCTAGGGTGATTTCAGCTTCCTGGGATAGGCTCCAAGCTCACTACAATTCCATAAGTACTCATGTAAAATTGCCAGATGATTATTTCAAGGAACTTTTCAATACTACTCTTCAAGGAAACATTTTAAAATCAAGAAAGGTTTTTCACTAAGCTTATGTAGCGGCAGATCCTGCTTCTTGTTGCAAAGAACATATGGCACGTAACACAGAGGTTATTATAAGGTGAAAAAGCTTGACTTGGAGAGATGAGTCGGGCCAGACTTTTATGCCAAGTGGCAGTCCCATCTCATTGAGGCCACTGTAAAGTCAGGTTCCACCGATCAGGGTCTGCGGCACTCAGTGTGTGACTTTTTGTTCCGATCCACCTAATTGTGTGGTGATACAAATCATTTCCCCATGCTGCAGTCATTTTCATGCGCCATATCGACAAGTGGAAATCCTTGCAGGCTCTCTGAGAGCTTCGCGGCCTGTGATTGGCTGTGGTCTGCTGACTCCGCCCTCAGAGTGCAGCTCCCGGGGTTTGGGGTCAGGCTGGACAAACTACCATAAGATGACATCGGCTTGATCAAAGATGACCTGAAGGTCTTGTCTCCTGCTACAAACTGGCGAAACATCATTTAAAACATAGTAATGACAGAAGCTAATTAAGGGGGGAGTAAGACATTAGCCTGATCGATAATCCACGGCGTAGCACGTGAGCAGGTCACCCGTGATCATTAGTGAGAATCAATGGGTGTGCAAGCATCCATCCATCCAACTTCCTACCATTTATCCAGCACAGGGTGTCCTGGGGACTGTCCCAGGCCACATAGGGCACATGGCAAGGGAACATCCTGGACAGGATGCTAATCTATGGCAGGGCACACACACGTACACAGAATGGGGAATTTGGAAAAGCCAGTCATACCTTACAACAGCACGTTTTCTTCCATAAAACGAAATTGGCAGCCTGAACTCTAAGACCTAGACCTATCAAATTTGGTGGCAATATGTTAATTCCTACCCACTACTCAGACCATCCAACCCAACCCAGACAGTCAATGGGGGGCGATACAGCACAACATTTTACATTTTGGTCTAAAGTTCCTGAGCGATTCGGGCTAGACTCAAGGCTTTTTTCCCCTTATACAGTGAGCCCTACCCTACTTGCAAATCAGACTATTAAGCTCATCCCTGGAAATGTTTTGGCTAATTTACATAATTTCCAAAACCTATTTTTGCCATCTAGCACTACATTTTCTGACCAATCCAGACAAATGTGGAGTCAGACCAGTCAGACCTCTGAGCTGATCAACAATTGCCAAAAAACTGAAAATGAATCGGGTCAGTTTTAATCAGACAGTTATAACTCGGCGATGCCTTGGCCTATCTTCTACAAATATGAAACCCTGCCTCCCAGGGCCATTTTGGGGATACAGTAAAACATTTACATTTACAGCATTTGGCAGACGCCCTTAACCAGAGCGACTTACATAAGTGCTTTTAGACTCTTCAATGAA
>JAODKL010000036.1:19847434-19861806 GCA_026780765.1 Petrocephalus schoutedeni
GACAGATGACAGTTTGGCTGACCTAGCAGCATGCAGCTTCTCAGTGACTGCTAAGAGGGCAGTCTCCGTGGAGTGAGACTGGCCATCCATTCATTTTCCAAACCACTTATCCTTTCTGGGTGGCAAGGGGTCCGGAGCCTATCCCAGAAGCTACGGGCCTGTGGTGGGGAACAACCCAGGACAGGGGCCAGCCATATTTCATTAATAGGAGGTGCTACAATTAGAACCACAAATATCTCATGACCTTTTTGGCCAGAGCAAGTAAATTTCAGCACAAACTCTTACTTCATCTTCTCATCTACCATTTTTTCATTATCGTAATTTGATCAGCATTTCTACTGTAAGGACAACATGTATCCATCCGGTCAAAGCAGTATTTACTGTCTGACTTTTTAACACATTGCCCGCAAGTTAGAGCCAACCGTATCACTCCGCAGAAGATATCAACGGGACGCTCGTGGTCGTGATACGATTGGTGTGTTGAGTTCGGTAGAAGAAAATAGTCCGTACATTAAACTAATCACTACAAAGTCTGTGGATTATCTTCAATAAGCGGGTCGTGATATCTGGTAAGAGAGACTGTCCCTGGATTTTTCAAATGTATTTTTTTTTTGGTATTTTAATTAGTACTGAAATAATAATATTCACTCCCATCATATTCGACGGAAGCTTGACATATAGGCAACTCCCAGCAGGACGACCTAGATGGATAGAACGCTCTAAAGCTCCTCTAAAATCTGTTTTTCTTTTTCAGTTATGGGGCGAACTGTCACTTTAATACATATTAATATACAGACTTTCTAATGGAACGTTTGTTGTTAGATGAGGCCAAAGCGTCTATTCAGGCCATAGTGTTTGGACCCCGTTAATCGCCGCCTGCGGCCATATTGAAACGTCATAATTGAAAATATGAGTCGTGTTCGTCATGTCAGCGTGTAATAATAATTTATTGTAAATGTGTTATCTGAGTGAATGACTTTGGGCTCTCTCACCGTGCAGCGCCTGGGAGAAAAGCCTAGGGCGCCCAGTAGGTGAGAGCTGCCATTCTGCCCTTCGCCCCAAGCTGCCTTTCGCTACGTTAACTGTTCGTTATTTAGTTATGGAATAAACGTATTTGCCGGTCGCGGGGGTGTGACTGTAAACCTGCAGGAGGAGCAGCTTCGGAAGGGGCTCGCCGCCGCCGGCCGCCATCGTACCGGCTGAACGTAGCGCATATCTGCGACCAAAGATTGTGTTTTTTAAGACGCAATCCCTTATTTTCTGCCTCAGGTGATTTTAATTAAGAACGACTAAATGTAGCCCAGTTTCAGTCTATATTTATACTGAAAAGTTAAATAAACGTGATGTGCTAGGAAGCAATATGGGCTCTAGTCTGCCTTGGGGTGCATGAATGAAGTAAATGAAGGCCAAAACACACTCGCAACGGACGCCTTTTAATCTCTCTGCTACCTGTCTTCTTTAATTGTGCCAAATGCCAGATTTTTCACGTGATTCTCCTAAACTTGCCTTGTAAGTGGTTGACTGCCATTAACTACACTGTTTCAGAAAAGCCGGCATATGTCCATTAGCAAGAGGGGAGGGGGGGAGTGAACCATACGTGCTATGAAATTAATGAAAACTGCGTGTTGGCTTTCGGACACAAAACGCACAGACGAGGAGACATGACCTAAATTAGGCTCTCCTGACCCATTTAGGTAACACACGTTTCGAATTATTTCCATAAATAACTCATAGCTTATGAGTTAATTATTTCGCATTTTCGTAAAATTAGTTCAATGTTAAAAATATGTGGGAAGAACTGATAGTGGTAAAATAAGACACGACTATTAAATCTTAGCACAACAGTCAAAAGTGTGGTTTTGGCTGCTGCTCATTCTCGACCCGGCTGGAGAGTGCGGTGAGCTTACACCGGGTGGCCGCTAGGGGCGCCATGCCAGTTCCCGGTTAACCCAGAAAAGTTTGCGTAAAAGTTTTCCACGTTGCGCCTTTCTCTTCGCCGGGGTCCCGGGTTTGGGTGCTCGCAGTCCGTCTGCTGTCTTGCGGAACAGGCAGAGTGGCTGGCCGTCGGTCCGGAACCCGCAGGTACTGTACCGCGCCGAGACGCGCTCGCTTTCTCCTCCCATCAAGCTACTTTGTCCCAAGGAGGAGTAGCTCTCTGGCGTTATTAGGGATTTGATTTGGAAATAAAAGACTAACAAAAGTTTTTTTTCCCCCTGGACGGACGATTCGTGGTTAAAATCCAGGTATTTCTCCCCCCTTTGCTGAAGTTTCATACGGTGAGAACGTGTGTGATTCTTTATTTTTCATTTTAATGCAGGATCAGTCCCGTTTGTGTCTCGGGAAGGATGTAGCGCAAGGAGGCTAGATCAAAGGTGGCAGTGAAATATGTCAGGGCATGCCTCTGAGTAACATTAAGTCGCTGAATGTTTGCAACATTGTTAATCTTCCCATTGAGTCGGTAAAGTATTAAACTGATATAATCATTTAGATTATATTAATTCTGTTGTTTGTGTATAATGAAGTTTTGCGTGTTTTGTTGATGTTCTTGCTTGTGTTCGTGCGTGTTTGGTACTCTGAATAAGATTACAGGTTGTAATGGTTTGATCGTCTTTATGTCTTCTAAACAGTTGGCTTGTATGATTTTTGACACCGTTCGCCATGACCGAGGTATAAAGCATGTATCTTTATTTCAGCGCTGAATAATTAATGTCAGTAATGTGTGGATGACAGCCGTAGACAGCATGTTAAGTGCTATAGACATTATTTATTGATCTACCGAAGCCAGTGCGAATCATAGCACCGACACTTTGTGAAGCTCGTAAACTTCTGATGGCTTCTGTTTTTATGAGTTTTAGTCGGGTTTATTTTGAAGTGCGTAAGCTTTCCGTAGTATCAATAAATGTGTTTCCCAAACGGCGAAGTGCACACGATACGCCCCGTTTTCGTGTGCTTTACCCCCCGTTGTTTAATACAGTCACAGTCTTTCTTTACTGTCTTCCTGTATTCTCTGTTTTCTTGATCGCTCTGCTCGTGGAGGCAACACGGCTTTACCCATCCTGTACCGGGTGTTGAATGCATGCCAATCCAAAAGTGCATCCAGAAGTCCCGAAACTTTGACACATTGCCCCCCTCTCCACGCACACATTTAATATGCTCCTTCCCTGCTCTGGATCTCTGGATGTACTATGGAAATTGTCATTTAAAGTTTATTGCACCCCTCTCCCCCCATAACGTAAAGCCCTTAGTGAGGGAGGCTATTCGTGAGTGCTGTAAATTATGATAATCGTAGCAGCCCAGGTACCTAACGATTTAAACGGGAAAAGTTTAAAATACAAACCACTTTCTAAATGCCAGTACGTGTTTCGTAAAAGGACGGGAGGCTCTGATTAAAATTCCGGGTTTGATTATATAGACGCTTTCTCAAACTCCCAGTTGGGTTTTGATCACTCTGCAGCAGTAATTTTTTTATGAGCATGGATAAACTGAGAAACGCGAACTGGAAGCGTAGGTGTTTATTTAGCGTTTTGCATAATTAAATGGCCTTAAAATCGCCATTGTGTCTGCTTCACTGACTCATAAACGTTTGTGTTGTGCTTCATGTCTGGCTTGGCTGTGTGACTAATCTCAGTGATGGCACCCCCCTTCCTACCCTGTACAGTAAATATGCAAAAAATAAATAATTAAATAAACGTATTCATCGCCATTTCTGATCACACGGAAAGGGCCTTTTGGGTTTTCTGATATGAAAGATCTGCAGTTTTTCATTCCTTTTTGGAGGGGGTGGGTGGTTTCCATGGTATCTGACCAGCTGGCAACATGAACAGGTGCTGGCACCAGGGGTAACGAAACCCCCCTAACCCCCGGGATCTAAGGAGAGGTTCGAGTCTCAGCCAAACAGTACCTCCATTATGTGGTAGCCTGTGCAACAGATTAGACCGAAAAGTGTGTGGCTGAGGGCGCGGTCTGGTCCCAGGTCCGGGCACTCCTTACTGCTCAGCACAGATGGTGGGCTGTGTGGTTCCGTTACGAGCCCCTTGTGCATCGATTGTTTGTTTATGGGAAAGCCAACATAATCCGCAGCTCCTGGCTGATCGCGGGGTGGAAAATGGGCAACTTCAGGCAGCTCTGACAGAGTCACCCAGCGCCTCCATAACGGTCCGTCTGCGGTCAGGAGGGTTGGCCCGTCCGGGTGTGGTGCTATATTCTGTCCCGGGATCGTCTCTCTGCCTTTGGTCTTGGCGGTGGAAAGCCGGAGTCTGCGGAAATGCTTGATGCAGAAGGGAGCTCGCCGTGCCACTCGCCAAGGCTCAGTGAGCTCGGTAATCCATGCCACCCCCTGCTCTGCTTCTCTCCAATCATCCCGGCCTACTGAGGCGTATCTGAGTCGGGGAATGAAGCGATTTCTCTAACCGCGGCGGCGTTTGCGGCATCCTGCCCGTCGTGTCGCGGTAACACAGCTTACGTAGTCCTGGTGTGTAATTTAGGAAATTATTGAGGAGTGCACGCTTAGTATATAGGCCACCAAAGAACTGGACCCCCCCCACACCCCCCGTTTAATTTTATCCATCCATCTTCCAACTGCTTATTCTGGTCAGGGTCATTTAATTTGATTTCTGGAACTCGCCTGAGCAGCAAGCCTGGTCATTGGCACAAAGGATGCCTCCGCACCGCTCTCTGGGTGTCTGAGCAGGACGGGCCGCACAGCTGAAGGTCAAACTCCACCTTCCTCACGCTCCTCCGGCCTGCCCCTTGTACCAGCCACCTCAGTTTTTTCAGACAATGCTGCTGCGGGTTATTTTAGGCAACCAGATATTTTGTTTGGTCAGAGGTGTGATGATGTCATGCTGTTTATTGCCGCGTTCAGCTCGCTGAAGAAATCCTGCTGGAGTTTCTGAGTAATGTTTCATGTCAGGTTTCAGTTTTCAGTGTGGGATATCAGTTAGGACTTCCCTGCTCTCTTGTTTAATACATGGACTAATCTATATTTCATATATTCTGGGATATCTTTATTTATTTAAACATTTCCAGCTGAGTGAGATGTGTATTATTTGCTGTTTTTTTTTTTTTTTGTATAAACTCCTACAGATTGTTAATGTTTCATTTTCTGGTTTGTGTTATCATGCTCTGTGACTCTGTACTAGATAAGTGGTTGGAGAAAGGATGGCAGTTCCGAGCCCCTCCCCCTCCCCTTGAGGTGTTGTTATTGCTGGGTCATGGAATCTTAGAGCATTGTTTCTCAACCCAGTCCTCAGGGACCCCCGACCGGTCCATGTTTTTGCTCCCTCTTAGCACCCAATTGACTGTATGGCTGGGAGTTCAGAGGGAGCAGAAACATAGACCGTCTGGGGGTCCCCAAGGACTGGTTTGGGAAGCAGTTTTACTTCACTGCTTAGTGGTTTGAGCAGGTAGCTGACTTCACTGGGTAGTGCTAATTTTAACTGGTAGTACTTGGTTTGACCTTGCTTCTTTTCAGTTTACTCCCAGAGGATCTGCCATGTGAACATGACAGGGCTTGTTTCTCCCTTAGGCCACCGTTTCCCAGAAAGCCAGTGGCTTTTCCCACAGCCTCCGTGGTGGCACCTTGACCCTGGGCTGGTGTTTAGCACACTGCACTCTGTCAGAGTTTCTGAGCTCTCCTGGGGTCAAGGCTGCCATTCTCAACCCAGACCTCAAACCGGTCCACATTTTTTGTTCTACTTCACTGACTCCACAGAACCAGCAATTCCAGAAGCTTCATAATTCGTTGACAGGTAAAGTCACATGCAAAGATGGTGGGACCTAAAAAAAGAAGTGGACTGGAGTGAGAACAGTTGGTTTTTAAGGTTAGCTCCTGATAAGTGTGTAGCTTGAACAATATGGCTAATATTCTAACAGAAACTTGGTGGTAGAAGTTGTTTTGGTTGGTCTAAACTTGGTCTGAAATTTCAAAGATGTTTTAATGTTAAATTTAGATGAACTGCACTGGTTTGCAAACCATTAATGATTACTGATCATTCTCCTTTAGTTTCCATGTTTTTCTAAAGCCACAGTCTTCACCCTCAAGCTTGCCAGCTGAAAAATATTAGCTGTGCTGCAATATCTGCTGCCTGTGTTTTTTTTTTTTTTTTTTTTTTTTTTGCCTGTCAAGTGAGTTTCTCAGTCACCGGAAGCCAGACTCGGGGCTCTTTGTGGGTCGGCAGGGAGCCTTTAGTGCAGCCTGTCTGTCAGTGAAAGCCTGTGTGGACCCAGTTTTGGTGGTTAATGTTTAACTGTGAGCAAACTGCAGGAAGCCCCAGGGCACCCCTGTCAAGCGGACACGCCTGGATCCTGACGGTCTGGCCCTGTGCTGCCCCCTTCCCCCCTCCCTGTCACCAGGTTGCCCTGGGTCACTTCGTTAGTTCTGGCTGAAGGTCGCCTCTCCTGCCTAAATGTGGGCTGGAGTTTCCAAGAAAGCCGTGGGGTGAGTCGGGTATGGTGGAAAATCAGGCTTTCGTGAGGACGGCTCCATGCCGTCTCTGAGGCACTCTTTGTCAGATGACGTTGACATTGGTTGGTTGAGGTTGTTTGGTCATGTGACTTAGCCTAAAGGTGGAGCATAAAGAGACATTATAAAGAGGTTGCATGAAGATCTGAGGAGGGTGTGGTCAGCCAGGCATGGCGGGTGATCTGCTGGTCCCGTTCTCAGTAAAACCATAAAAACTTACATCCGTTTTTTGATGGTGTCCCCGCTTGTTCTAGATACCCAGGCTTGACGTATGTAGGACGCTCGTGTTCTTGAGGGCCGTAGCCCTCCAGGCACAAAGCTGCTGTTCCAGAATAGAGTCAGGGCAAGGCAAGTCTATTCTGAGCCAGAGTAAGTGTACAAGTAGAGCATGGGGGCGGGCGGGCGGGCGGGCATCTCCACGAGCGAGGTCGCTCGCAAGCACTGGCGCCCGACATTCTCTCAAGGTGAGGCCCATTCCCGCCAAACGGAGCCGGCTTGCTCTCCTTGTCTGCCTGGCTGTGACCGTAAATCTTACGAGGATTAACGACTGCCTTGTCCTTGTTATGCTGGGGTTCGCCAATGGCAGACGGACTCCCTCGGGGCCAGTTGCACTAACTATTGGTACGTTTCTGCCAGCCCTGGGCTCCAGAGAGCAGCTGGCCTAGGCTGGAGCCCAGTATGACGGAAGACCTTGGAGATGTGGTCCTTCTGACACATCTATCTTTTTGTCTCCAAGAAGAAGAGAGAACTGGATCGTAAATCTTCCCACTTGATGCTCTAAAACAGCAGAAAGTCTCCAATGGTGGGGATCACGTCATCTTATAATGGTAATTTCTCCAGCTTCTTCAGTTTAATGGGAAATTACCTGCAGTAATAATTCCCAACCAGAATGACTTCTGGTGTTGATACAGTAAACCAGGAGATGTGGAGTGTTTGTAGATCAGGCCTCCTCATTATCCTGTTAATGTGAGTGGTGCATAACTTTGGTGTGCATATAAAAGGCTGAATTATAACACTAACGCCTCTAGGCGGAATGAAAGCTGCAGAGGACTCTGGGATGCGTATCTTGTGACAAACTGCAGATGACAGGAGTAGCGTCGCTAAAGCTGCTTGTCCTTGCGAGAGGCAAGGAGACATAAGGGTGGGGTGAATATCACACCTTTCACAATGGGCATCCTTTCGGTACTCTCCCCTCCTCCATGGATGGAAGCTGTCACTTGATTTCTCTTTGAACTAATTTTGCTTACAGGTGAATCATAGCTTTGCAGGAAATGTCAGTCTCTAGTTTACTTAATATGATTAGGTGTTACAATCCCTAATAACACCTAGTCCTATTAGCAATATCAGTATTCGGGGGCGGGGCTGGTTTTTACTCATGTTCGTCAAGTACGGATCATATGTTTGGCTCTGGTTATTCCACCCCCCCCCCCACTACCAAGACTACACACTCAGATCCCCATACCAGATCTTGGACCTCTTCTCAAGACCCGATGCCTGTTTTGTTTTTGTGTCAGTCACTCCCATGCTGAACCTTAGACAGCTGTCCCCAGGCTCATCGTTCAGTAAAACCCCTCCCCTCTCCTATATCCAAATAACACCCCTCTTCTTTCCTCCCATCCTCTCATCACAGGGTCCCGTTTGCCATGCTCCACTGTGAGAATGAGTCAGGTTATATTGGAAATCGAGTTGCTTGCTTCTGGTCATCGGTACTTTTGCCCCCGGTTAATGGTGGCTGGTCAGAAGGGCCGCCAAATGTACAGTTGGTTGGCGTCTCCCAACGAGGTCTTACTCAGACCTATTCTTATCCAATAAAGTTCTATTCTCATCCAGAAATTGGCGCGTTATTTTTAAGGGGCCTCATTTTGCTTCTCACAGTCACGGGCGTGCTGTAGGTTATGAGGAATGTAGAGCGGGACATGTGATGAGAGAACATTAAATAAGGGGAGCAAGGCAAGGAGAAAGGGGCCCTTGTCCAGAATTGGCTTCGTCATCTGCTCATTAAGTCTGTAATGACAGGCAGGGACCCCCATTTGTCTGTAGGATGTCCGTTGTCCGTTGCTGCATGTCTGCATGTTGATCATGATCCTGTTTCCAGCCTTTTCATCTTACAGAGGATCCATGTTGGTTTAGGCCTGAGAGATTTGCTGGTTGGTGGGTGATTTAGATGCTGAAGGGATGTCAGTGTCCAGAGAAGAGTGACTTCTGTTCCGGGCTGCAGATTCCTGTCTGTTCTCTTACTGCACTCTCCTGCAGTTGATTGTTAAAACTTGCTGTGCTTTTCATTGTTTTTTTTTTCTCTCATAAAGATGTTGGTAATTACTGTCTGCAAGTAGTTAGATGCTTTGCATGTGTCTTGACGTCTACAAGCGAGGAGCTTTCCTCTGGGTTGTGTAGATATGAAGTTTTTCCTTGCAGTCCCAAGGAAACTTTAGTTTCAGGACCTATAATATTTATGATATTTGCGTAGGATCTTGTGTGTCCTGTATGGTTGGGGAATGTGGCCTGGCTGCCAGATGTCATGCCTCTGTAGGGTCGGGGGTGTGGCCTTGCTTTCAGATGTCATGCCTCTGTAGTGTCGGGGGTGTGGCCTTGCTTTCAGATGTCATGCCTCTGTAGGGTCGGGGGTGTGGCCTTGCTTTCAGATGTCATGCCCCCATTAGGTCGGTGGGTGTGGCCTAGCCGTCAGATGTCATGCCCCCATTAGGTTGGTGGGTGTGGCCTAGCTGTCAGATGTCATGCCCCCGTTAGGTTGGCGGGTGTGGCCTAGCTGTCAGATGTCATGCCCCCGTTAGGTCTGGGGGTGTGGCCTAGCTGTCAGATGTCACGGTCTCATAGGGTGGGGGATGTGGCCTAGTGGCTGGTAGTGATTCATCCTTTCCCTTGCCTTCATCTTCATCCTTTTATTTTTCCTTATTATTCCAGTTACCTAACTGAATTCTGGTCCATATTTCCTAGGACCAGGGTTGCTGACTTGGCTGTTTTATACTGGTGGATGTTTTTTGCTTAATGGCATGAAAGCAGGACCCTGCGCAGGTTTCCGGTTCTTAAACGGGCCCAGTCCGCAAAGATTCTGTTCAATGGGACCCAAAGTCGCTCTGGATTGTTCCCTGACTTGCTATTAAAATGGTGGAGTAGAACTTTGCCTGCTTCATAGTCTTGGAATTACAGTTTGAGGTGAAAAATAGCCTTGCTAAATTCTTGGCTTTTCTGGGTTTAGGAGAGAAATGGCAGCATGGCCTGGGAGTCTGGACGCTGTTTGTGCTGGGCAGGGGCTGCGCCAGTGAGCCCACTTTGGCGCTTTTATCCGGGCTTTTATTTGACTTTAACAGCTGACTGCTGCATATTTCGCATCTGGGATTGACTGATTGGGCTGTAAAGCTGAAAACAAACTGCTTCAAGTCCTCTGGTTCTGGTTCCAGTCATATCCGGGTCCTGCTGCGGACTGTGACTATGACCATGACTGTGCTAATACTCATTACTGTAGCTGTGCCTGTGGCTTTTGTTGTTTTCATAACTGAGACTGTAGTAGTTGCAATAAAGCCCCCCTCCCCTGCTAGTGACTGTGACCCATATCACTTTCTATTCTGGGACAGAAGCCCCACTGATGGGAATTGCAGGGAGAAAGTGGCCTGCCTCTCACTGGCTCAAAATAAGTCATGGTGTGGAGGTCCTGCCAGTATTCCAGTGGCAGGTCCGGCGACAGTCGCAGTCACCGTGGTGCACCATCGGAGAGGCTCTCTCGAGGTGCCGGGCATCTGCACAGAAGCTCGAAGAGGGGTAAATTTACAATCTGGAGCTGTTTACGTAGCACAGTGGGTGAAGATCTGTGCTATCCCAGAAGGTTGCTGGGTCCAAGTCCCAGGAGGAGTAACTGATCCACATCACAACATTCTCCAGAAGGCCGATCACCCGATTTGGGCTTCTCCTTATTTTGAGGTCGGTTTTCGTTCTTTCATGAAACCACACAATGCTTTAATTAGCTCTCTCTGAGGTCACGTTTCCAAAGGCCTTCTGACGACACTGGAGCTGTTGTATGTCGGGTCTGGACCTCATTAAAACCCTCACGCAGCCTCTCAGCACCGAAAGAAACTGCAATTTCAGAGCAACCCTCAATGGACCGAAAGCTGCGTGAGCATAATTAAAATGATTCCGTGCTTCTGTGAGTGTGCCGTGTACTACACCTCACAGTAAGGAGAGATCACGTTTGATTTTTTTTTTTTTTTTCCCCTCTCTTCCGTACAACCACCCATTCTGCTGCAAATGTTTGTTGTAAGACATTATGTGACAGTGTGATTAATTATACACCAGTGTCAGCAATGTGTGTGACTGAATTTGGCAATTCTTCTATTTAATAGGGGTGCCCACAGCCTTTTAGCCATATAGTGTATGACAGCTCCAAGCATCCCCCACGTGTATGCCAACTGTCAAGTAAGCACGTCAGGGATTTATCGCACTGTCATCACGCCACATCGGTCTTGATCCGTTTCTCTATGTAGCGGGATTCAGCATTTAGGGGGGGATGTAATGGATAAGTATAATAAACCTGAAGGAAAGGGGGAGGGATTCAGGAAAGTAGCAAAATGGCTGCAGTGATCATTGTTTGCCCTCTTGTTGTCAAGTTGTATCATGAAGGTACCCCGTGATAAACTGTGAGGCTTTCTGCTAGCCTGGGACCAGAGGGGTCCATGGGCCGTCGTCTTCCACCTAAAGCTGTCTGGTCATGATGCTGTATTTTAAGAGCAGAAAGGCACCAAAAAGCCGCTTTGCTGCCCCCACCGTATCACTTGACCTTTGCTTACACACAGAAGACCCCCCCCAGAGAGTGGAAGCTGCTAGGTGACAGACCTGATTGCTGGATGCTGGGGTTTCTCACATCAGCCGAACGACGGCACTGAGTGCTGCTTAAACGGGCACCTGTCCCATTTCGCTTCCGTCTGATGTGGGCTCTGTGTAACTTAATGATTAAAGACCCAGATTTCCTGTATTAACCAGTGTGGGGGGGTGTGATCCTCCTATTCTGGGGCCCCCACCATGCATTTCAAGGGGTGCACAGATGTTGGAGACTGTGGGCAACCTGTTATTCCGGATAGGAGCATGGCCCCCTTTCCTACTGTGTTTGTTGCATTTACCCTTACCTTAATCCTAACCCTGGAGGACCAGCAACGTGGCTGCCGCCCTATCCCTGTGACCTACGAGAGGCTGACGGGGGAGTGTCAACCGTCTTGTTTGGGTGGCTCTGTGTATTTATGCTTCTGTGCTGTACCCTCGTCTGTCTGTCGGGGTGTAACATGGGTGTTGCTCCAGCTCGTAACGCCTAGTCTATCCCCGGCATCCACCATTCAAGGAAAGTCCGCTATTGGCGCGCAGATGTCTGCTTTGTAGTAAACGTACAGGAAATGGTCCTTGATGGCGGCATTAAATGAAAGAAAAGGTTTTTTTTTTCCGTTTATTTTCATAACGATGTGGGAAAAGTCTTTTATACAGAGGATGTGGCCCCTTCAAAGGAGAACAATTATAATGTGTGCGCTTACCACTTTTCAGCGCCACCTGTCACTACGGGCAGAGCCGTCTCGCGAGCAGGCCCCGTCCTCAGAGACGGGCTACCCTGTTCCTGGGCAATGAAGGATGTCTTGCAAAACCATCTGGTTCACGAACTGGACGTTAGCTGCATGTTCATATGGACCAGGGCTGCCTAAGATGGATCTTACAGTTCAAGGTGGAATCCCCTCTGGTGTGATTTCTCCTTTTGTAATCCTCTTAGGTAGCATCACGTTATGTATAGCTACTTATGGCAAAGTCGGAGTCATTAGTTTATTTCTCACGTAACGCATTTTTCCGAGGGCAGTGACAGTGCTTGGAGCCATATGTCTGTGGTACTCTGTAGATAGATTAGAGGCTGCTGTAAATGTCATCTCCGGCTTTGTCCTCTCATGTAGTCCTTGGCAGATCCAGCGTTTTTAAGCCGATACACCAGCTAATTCCCCAGCTAATGCTGCCCATTCTTGAGTGTGGTCGAACTGGATCTGCCGGTATTTTCAGCGTCGTGTCGGCCAACTCTGGTCTTATTCTCCTCAGCCCTGCGTTCATGCTTTTGTCCGCTTGCTTGTTTGTTTTCCTTTCATATCTGAAGAATACCAAGCTTGTTCACAAGTTTTCCACCGAACACTCGGTGCAGGAAGAGCGCTTACCAAGACCGAAAGCAGACCGTTCTCCATTCATTTATGCATTTTTCTTGCATAGGAATAAATGGTTTTAGCGGCTGGTGTGGTAAGCGGTCCTGCTCATTAAAAATATGAATTGCTGTCCCCTTTAATTTCCTATGGCTGCTTTGGCCTACGACTGTCCCGCAGATGTACGTGGAACGATCCCAGTGGACGGCCTGGCTCCTGTAGATGCCAGCTGACTTTCGGGCAGGACCTGGTATTGGCTGGAGGTACTAAGTGAGCAGAACAGCAGAGAATCAAGAGGCACCCAGAGGACATTGTTTTATTTGATAAATATACCTACCAGTTAGGCTTGGATTTGCGGTGGTGGACAACGTATGAATTTTGTTCATCTGGTTGAAAGCTTTAGGCAAGAGAGAGCCATGAGACAGTGGGCAGCACCGCCCTGAGGCTCCCTAGCTTGAAATTGGAGGGTTGTTCCCTTTACTAAATTTTCAGTACCCTTAAGCGAGATGCTTATCCTGAATAGTGAATCATCCAGCTGCAGTAGATGATGTATCTGTGTCAAGGCATCTGCTTAGAAACGCACAGCTTGGCAAAGCAGTGAAGTTAAGGGCTCCACCTCTTTCAGACATTAACCTGCATCCGCCTGGTTTTCCCAAGCTGCTGTCATGACATGTAACCGGTGATGAATTTTAGGGAGTGCGTAACGTGCCATGTGGGTCATGGGGTTTAATGACTCCTTACATGAGTCATCCTGCTGTAAACCAAGGCGAGTCACAGGCGTGTCGGCCAGCCGCTCCTAGGGTGATGACTGGAAGTATAAGTGCTCACTCACATCTTTGTGGGGACCTTGCATTCACTTCCTTGGGCACAACCCCATAACCCTAAACAATGATAACCTTAACCTCTACCCAGCCCTAACCATAACCATAAGTAACCAAACAAAATACAAGGCTTTTGGCATTTTTACTTTTTGCATTTGCATTCACTGATTTTTATAAAATTCAGTTTTCCCTGGTAGGGACTAAAAAAACAACAGGTCTTTATCACGATGCTGGGGACATTTGGCCCCCCAATATAATATACATCTGAGACACACACAGGGGAGTTGTTCCGATGAAGCAGCAACCGCCTTGCTCATAATTACGCATCGGTGCATCTGTATATTTCATCTCCATGGGCAGTTCAAGTTCTTGCTTTCCCATTTGAATGGTGGTTGCAGATTTTTCATAGCGTCGGAAGGCTGCTGTGATTGGATGATGGCCTGGAGGGAGGGGAGCCCAATCTATTGGGCTTATGTGGGGGGGGGGGCCCCCCTCCCCTCCCCCTTTGGGCTGTGTAATTTCAGTGTTGCGGGAGCTTAAGTTGTCCAGTCCATGTTGTGTTCGTGTAGGAAGCTTTGGAATGGAGCAGGGCATCTTCTGTGTCTCCCCTCTGGCCTTTCAGCCATTTAAAACAGCACCTCCTGCTGACTGCATAAGAGAGAATGCTGGTGGACGGGGTCGTGGAGCCCCGCAGAGCATCGTGGGGAGTCCCTAGCAGTCAGGTGCGCTTCCAGCCCCTTCGCTCACAGATCACGGCAGCTCTGCTTAGCAGCTGTTCTGGCAGCATCTGTGCTCTGCCGCTTTCATCCTCAGCGCTAACTGGGAGGTGTGTGAAAGCCTTTCGTTTCCCAGTATCCTGAGGACTTTAGGTCAGTATTTCCATTCAGAGGAGAGCTGCGGAAAGAGCATTTATATATA
>JAODKL010000036.1:19874784-19890519 GCA_026780765.1 Petrocephalus schoutedeni
TTTTTCGGGCCCCCCCCCCCCCCCCGATTTCATGCAGGTTTTATCATCTGCCCACCAATGCTGCTCCACACATCAGCCACACACACCTGCACCTCACTTTCACCTCCCACTGCAGCCTTGTTGATGTGCATGCCTTCGCGCACATAGTGCACTGCCTGATTACCCAACCCCCCCCCATCTCCATCCCTCCCATAAGTCTGTACTAGTCTCCACATGGTGCGAGCCCCTGCATTCCTCAGTGTTCCTCTTCCTGCTCAATACTGACTGACAGCGAAGCCTCAAAGTTGGGCAGGTGGGCAGGTCGGAAGGCAGAGGGGGGGGTTTGTGTCGATGCGGGAGGGGTCTTAATGCAGATGAACAGTGACTCCATCAGCGACAGTCTCACTAATGCACTACTAATGCTTCTGAATGCAGGCTGGTGTGAATCATAGTCCTTGATATTGCAAAGAGCTTTTTTCTTTTTTTTATTGGACGCAGGTTTAAATAATGCAAAGATGCATGTTACAGAACTTTCACAGAGGTCTCAGAGCTGTGGAGCAAGATCATTTATACTGAGGACACGTCCACAGCCAACCCCCACAGTGACCTCACACACACACGCGCACGCTTTTTCATCCTGTTGTTTTGTTGTTTGTTTTTCCTCCTCATCTCGCTCTTTGTTACCCGTCTATCCTTGTTGGCAAAGGTGTGTGATTCCTTTTTTTCCCTCTCTCTTTAACTCCAGTACCCAGGGATGACATAATCAGTTGTGTATTGTGCCTGTTGCTATAACAACATCCAGCCAACAGAAGTAATTGTCAGGTCTGGGTAAAGTCTCTTCTGTCCCTTCGGGAGTTTGGCTGCATGCGGGTGGTTATTATTTATTATTCCAGGTAGAGGTCCCTGGGGGAGAATATATTTTTTTCTTTTATAAACGGCAGGGGAGGTGTTGGGGGGGCTGCAATGTCAGTTATCTCCTGAGGGCTTCACAGCCGCCTGTCAGACTGGTTTTGGTTGCAGTGATCATATGGCAGGAAGAGCTTGCCGAGAAAGAGTGTGTGGTTATGATCCATCCGGAGCTTTCCGAGACGCATGCTCAGACGCGATATTTGACACACACTCACGCACACACGCATGCCGGCCTACCTGTCAGTGTGGGTAATTCTCAGTCAATCTCACTACAGCGTGTCAGGGCTCACTATCATGACTGACTGACTAACCATCCCCGTGGGAACGTTTCCCCCCACAAATTCGGCTTCCTGTCTGGCATTTTTAGGAAGGGCTTAATATTCTGCTACAAAGTTATTGACATTCACTGTGCGTGTCGAAGATTCAGGAAATCTGCAGCACGACTGTGCTGAAGTGGTTAATGCTGGGTGCTACTTACACATGCTGTCAAGTCGTGATTCTCCTGCTTCACGAAGAACCACCCTGTAAGGACATCTCCTCCTCCTCCTCACCTCCATTAAAGTGAGAAAACACTGAGTTACAAGATCTCCTCCAGATCAAGATCCAACACAAATGGCTGAGACTGATAGGAAGAATCATGAAATGTGATACTAAGTATATCTGCCTGATTCATTGGAAATGGCTATAAGTTTACCATCGTGCTTTTTATGTAATGTCCCTCTTGTGGATGGGGTCATATTTTGGACACGCCCCTTAGCCCCACGTTTAAACAAAGAAGGCGCAATCATCTGCTGTTCTGGACCCTGTTTCCCTAAAACCTGGAAGAAGCACTAGGGTTTCCTGCTTATAAAGGTCTTGGGTAAAATCATTCCCTTCAAGTGGACCACTCTGTAAAATGTACAGTTCTTTCTCCCAAGACCTTGGTCACCGAGTTAAAAAGAGACTTTGTAGCCTAGATTCAGCATTGCTTTGCTGGGGGGGGGGGGTGTCTCCCAGATAATCGATTTTCAGTTGCAGGTGTGACTTTAAATGCTACGATAAGGTTTCATCGAAAGCTTGGCAGCAGTATAGGCTATTTGAAGATGGGATTTGTAAAGGAATGCAATCTGTTTTCTATGCTTTTCGGCTTGGTGCAGTATAATTACAAGGAGGAGATTTCCCATCCACACCGGCGCTCAAATTGTAGGCCTGGCCCTGGTCAGAGCTGCCGGAGAGTCTCGGAAATAACCGGAGTGGGTTAGCGAGCTGGACTCCCTCCCACCAGAGAGCCAGCAGCTGGCTCTTTGGCCTCCATTAGCCACGAGAGCCAGGCCTGCCCAGCATTTTCTCTGGCTTTTTAATGTGGGTTCCTCCCATTTTAAAGGCCATCAACCCCTCAATCACTGCTTCTCTTGAATATTCAGCTCTGCCCAGAGGTTCTCCCCTCCCCATTTTCTGCCGTGCTCTCATGGATAAGTGCCTGCATTTTGCTATAACGCACATTTTTTTCCCCCCCAGCACTGTTGCGGTTCGTTGAATGAAAGGGAGCTGGTAGGGGAAAGGGAAGGAAGCCTGATGGTGTTACCAGAAAAGCTTTGCACTTCAGATTCTGTGCAATTGAGTGAAATCAGAATTGCACGACAGGTTTTATTGTCGACGGGTAGGAAAGCCTGAAAAAACACCTACTCTTTAAGGAATTTACTGTCAGTGGGTCTGGCCAGTTAACACCCCGCCCACTCTCGGACTTGTGAGACTGTGAAGGGGTTATGCACACTACCAGCCAAATGATGGGGGAGCGTGGAGGCTGCTTGCTGTCTTCTGGTTTGACTCTTCTTGCATCCAGATTTCTAACATTTAGGCCTGTCACAATAAACGATAAATCAATTAATTGCACGATAATTAAAATGTCAATAATTTTTCCAGCCACGATAATATTCATTTGCATATTTGTTTGTTTTCCTTGTGTCTCTCTCTACCAAATGGGAATAGCCGTCTCTTTCGACTCCTAAATGGCTCTTTTAAAAAAGCCCGCCCCTTTCTTCGTTTAACCTGATGCTGATTAGCGTGACCTGATTTGAGCTTGTTAAAAATAAGACGCCGTCTCGTGGGTGGGCTTTTTCGGAAGACATGTTTCAGAAGACGTGTTCCGGCCACTGTCGTCTTTAATGTTTAGGCCGCTCAAAAACCTGGACAATTCTATAAACATTAATCAAACGGCTTTTGAACAGGAGCTGGCTCCCATCGTTCACTAAAAAGTCGGCTCAAAGAGCCGTCTTGTTCGCGAATGACACATCACTAGTAATGAGGCGTGTACTAGGGCTGGGCGATCTCAGATTGCCATCTCCTCGCAATTTTATGGCACATACGCGGTACTCACCAGGGCTTCAGATGACGGGCGAAACATTTGGTCGGACGCCAGCTTTTCGGTATAATTCAGACTTTTGCTTACGCTCACACCTGATTTTATTCATATAGAGTGTTTTGTTGTTAGTTAGTACTTTTTGTTTACAAAGGTCCTAACTGGCAGTTTTGCCTGTTTTCCCTGTCTGAGCCTAATTTTTAATATTTTAAGGGCGATTTTGCTTACAATGTTCTTTAGAAATTAAAGTTTATTGATCGTTGAAAGGGTGTACTTGCATTAATATGCCATTATCATTACATTAATTGAAAATGGTCTCACAATGACAATATTATTGTTTATCGCAATAATTCCTGGGACAATTTATCGTCCAGCAAAATCTATCGTGACAGGCCTACTAACATTTATTTGCGGTGAGGATGAGCCGTGGCTAAGGTGTCTGTCTCCGACAGACTCATAATTCCAAAAGGCAAAAGTCATCCATGGCCAAACACTCTAGGTGATTCTCTATACCAAGATCACAAAGATTGTAATTGTGGTCTTAGCTAGACAGGTCTTGCTTCCTTGCCTTCCAAGAATGAACTTGGGGCACAATGAATCATGGGATTGGTCTCGCTGGTGAGGATACAACCAATATATCCTCGATATTTGGGGTGGAGCAATAACAACATCCAGAGTTATTTACCGTCCTCTGTTCTTGTGATCTTCGTATCGGAGCCGGTCTTCGGCGGTGGAAGTTGGCATAAATCGAGAACACAAGTACTTTGAACTACGAATAATGAGATTCACCCTCCAAGGAGGCTTTAGGTTGGGGGGAGGGGGTACCGCTTTGGTGCAGGAAAGAACTGCTAATAAGCACAGCATGGCCCCTTTCTGAAGGACGTTTTTCAGGGTGCTCGTCAGATGCTCCAACTTCTCCAGCTGCAGTTCAAACTCTAGAACTTTCCATGGACAAATGTCCCAAAAACCAAAACAATAAATTGGGTCATTCGGTCAGACAGGATAGGTTTGTGGGTTATACGCTGTAAGCCAGATACATCAAAGTCATGTAGTGTCAGCATGATTGAGTCTGCATCTTCCTATACAGTCTACAACAACAGAAGGTACTGTTTTTTGGAACCTAATACCATAGCATTACAGATATTTCTGGGAACATATTTGGCTTTTGCTTCTGATTGGCTAATGTGCATTAACTCCCAGCCAATAGAAGCTCGGATTTCTGATGACCACCTAGCAAGCCTCTGCAGCCACTGGTAACAGAACAGTGTGTGTCGTGGTGGATCAAATCCCACAGCTAACCCAATGAGCCGGAGATTAGCTACCGGTGACTGGTACTACTGCGCCAGAACCCTACCTCCTCCATCATACTTACATCCATACCATCCAACATTCAACTCAGGCCCACAGGAATCATTTTTTTTAAGGGTCCTATGTTTGTTGCTGGACTCATTGTCTCCCCGTTAGCTTCATTGTTAGCAAAGATCAAACTGTCTGTCTAATATAAAGTAAAAAATTTGGGCTGATTAACTTACCGCTTTGGTTCTTTAGTTCTGTTAGTCAGCCTGCCACCTGGGATGTGCTGCAGGGAATTCTGGTTTGCTCTGTGTCCTTGTTACTAACACACTTGGCTCTCTCGCTTTTTTGTGAGTGAGTTTCTGGCAAATTCTCAAATGGGCTCATCGTTTCTGGACTGTTCAGTGGCCTGCAGTGAAAATGGACATTTTTATATTTCTTGATCGTCTTGTACTTCTTAATGTCCACACACGCATTCAGTAAGCTGCAGGTTGCCTCACGAAGACCCAGGCCCGACATGCTGCCACGTCTCTCTCCCTCCCCAGCTCCTTCCCTATTATTTCTGGCCACCAGTGCTGATTTCCAGCATGCTCTGGAGCGGCCAATTGCTGGCTGCTGTCCACACCACTGCTGGCCTGTGGGTCACGCCAGGAGCGGCTCCCATCCCCAAATTGGGAACCTGGGGGCCGGCCGACTCTGCTTCTGGTGTGGGCCGCCGTGAGGGGACGGGCAGTGCAGCTCCTTTCCTGCTCCTTACTCAGAACTGCAGGAGGTTTTAAGCTGCGGGTGGACCAGGGTGGGGGCATGGGGGTTGGCAGTCATTAAAAGGGAAGTTTTGAGTGGGCTGGTGCATGTGAAGTCAGCTGGTCCAGAGTGTGTTTGCGTGCGCGCGTGTGTCTGTGTACAGGTTTTGCTGTACTTGTAAGGACCAAAGGACCTCAGAAGTATAGCAAATCCTCAGAAAACACGACTAGTGAGGTCATATTTTAGTTGCTTATGGTTAAGGATAGGGCTGAGAAGGGATTACGCGTGTCGTGATCGGGTTTTTTTCTCATAGAAATGAATGGATGGTCCTTACTAAGATAAGGTTACAAGTGTGTGTGTGTGTGTGTGTGTGTGTGTGTATATATAAATGACTCTTTGGGAGGGCGGGTTCAGCTCATTTCGCAACACACTGTCACAACTCATCACTGTTTCCAACATCCAATGAATTTTCAATGGATGTGACGTGGTCTTAGTGGCCAGGGTGGTTTAATTTAGACATATCATGGGTCAGCACTTCCTAAGAGTGACACTAAAAACAGCTAGCAGCAGCAAAATAAAAAAAACACTCTCCACTACGCTTGGTTCTCCTGAAATACCTGCATTTCTACCACCGCCCAGAGAGAAGGTGTCTGTGCTGCTCTGCCAGAGGCCATCTGTCAGTGTAAACAAAGGCCTTTGGTGCGGAGCTCCCTCCCTCAGCCGGACACCCACGCCGCGATGTCCCAGTGAAGCGTTTTGGCGGGCTTTAGGATCCGGCGGAGGCGTTTGGTCTCTCCCTTCCCTCTCCTGCCACATTAGCATGAGGATGCCCATGACTGATGGCCTTGTGGCTCGACAGCTTCTCACCAGCGCCCTCGCCTACAGACATGCAGGCTTCTTGTGGTTAGACCACCACGGCCATGTGCCACCTTAAATAAGATCTTGCTGAGGCCCCCCCCCTTCATCTGAATGTCTTGGAGTATTGGGACACAGCCCTCTGAGAATCAGAATGATGTTTTCGACAGGACCCTTTGAGCACGAGGGAAATTATCAAGCTTATTTGTGCTTAATTATGCATTTGGTTTTCACTGGCCGATAAATAAACATGGCCTAAGACACCTGCAATTAGCAGCTGCTATAGTCATATGTTTTTTTTTGTTTTTTCCTGTGTGATTATTTGTAGAGCTTGAGATTTGCATTGTAAAGCCACTCACAAGCTTATTATGGAGTTCCACTTCTAAAGTCCTGTGCTGTATTTTAATTGGTTGAATTTTGATTGCGTGCCTGGAGGTGTAAGTCAGTGACAAATGTGGTAACTTTGAAAATGTTTCTGCTCTTTGTGATTTTTTTTTTAATTGTCTGCAATCCCAGATGGCTGGCTGGTTCCTGTGCAGCCAGCACAGTCAGGGAGGAGATCCGATTGGCTGTCTCAAGCTGCACAGGGTCACCAGATATTACAGTAGGCCGGAAAGATGGGAAATCTGCCCTAGAAAGGATTTAAGACCTGCCAGTTTGAGCCAGTGTCCATTGGCATGAACTGTTCTTCTCCTTCCTCTGCAGCCTGTGAGTTTTATGGCCACAGTGCCCCCCGCCGATTTCCTCTGGGCGGGGCAGCCCATCACCAAGACCCGGGCGGCTCCCGCTCCCTCGCTCCCGAGGATCTGGTTCGCCTGAGCCTGGCCAAAGGGACGTCCATGTCCCTCCCGTCTTCGCCGCTGCTTCCCCGACAGTCCTACATGATGGCTACACGTTCCACCAGGAAGTCTCCAGGTATGGCTTCTCCCTCACACCCCCGACCTCTGCCTCTCTCACCCTTTGTTCTTCCTGCTACGGCATCGTGCTAAGGACACGGCCAACCCATCGCATACATTAAAATTTATGAGGTCTCCAGCATCTCATTCCAAAATTGAGTATTAATATAAAATTGGTCAATCATTGTTGCTATAATCCCCACTGCTCTTCTGGGAAGGCTTTCCATTAGATATTGGAACATTGTTGGGGGGAATTTGCAGCCATTCAGGTTGGGTATTAATGCTGGGTCATCAGGTTTCTATCCGTGAGCTTGTGTGGCCGATCACTATGCACTTGTACTACCTTCACAATCACTTTACTTGCAGAAATGTGACTGACTTGTTGGAAGGACGCCGTCCTATGATGGTGTCAAATGGAAAGTAACTAATCTTTTCTGTTCAACCAACCATTCTGCTGCTAATGATTGTTGCAGGAGATTGTGAGAGTGTGTGCTCAATTATACACCTGTGTCAGCAATTCCTCTAATTAATACGGCTGTGTGCATGCTTTTGGCCATATAGTATAATTGCAGTTAATCCCTTAGTTTTATTTGTTCATCATCTTCGGAGGTTGTTGTGTTTTCCGAGTGGGACCCATGATTATGGTCCTTCAGTTTGCACATGTAGTCAAGTAAGTATCGTAGTGATTTTAGCCAGAGACCCAATACAAAGGACTAATAGATATTTGGTGTAGAAGAAATTAGAGACTGTTTGTTCAAATTCAAATTCAAGTGGCTGGAATGTTAAAAATGTATGGAGACCTTTCATTCACATTTAAGAGGCAGTGGGTGTTGGTTCCAAAGAATCAGCTATGCTCTTATGATGCCAGCTCTTTCGTCAGCCTGTAACTGGGGTAAGAAAAGGCCGTCCTAATTACTTTGTGTTTCGTTTTGTCTTGTGATGTTTCAACTGGGGATTGGGTTCCTTTTGTTCAAAGTCAAAAGGCACGTTCTATTCAAAACAGAGAAACCCTCAAACCTAATTGCTTTCAGTCGCCCATTTTCATTTGATTTTCCATCACATCCTCCGGTTAAATTCCCCATGAAAATTAGCGGATCTTAACCACAATGGACTCCAGTTCTACTCTCTGTGCCATTTTTGGTCAGACTTCAACGTGACTCCTGTTAACCAAGAACGAAGTCAAAATAATTTTGTTTTTCTGTGTGGAAAGACTTTGCTGGCAGTACAGCGTAAAGACGCTTTTGGAATGAATATCAGAGTGGCGAGATAGCAAAGCACTTGCAGTCCTTTAGAGCAAGACCTGGGAAATGGTCCCCCTGATTCGGCTCAACAAAAATAGTGGCTGGGTGCATGCAGGGTCATGGCACTCAGGGGAACCTCAAATTTCACAGAATGGAAGTGAATCAGAGCACAGAACTCAGGACAGTAACTTGCCATCTCCATAACATGTCATTCTTGTTTGAAGCTGTTATTTATGTAGTTTAACTCTTCCATTCCATTCCATCACTCCTCTAATTCTTTTTTTTTTTTTACTGTCTGCTGTTCAAAGGTTCAGTATCAGGATTCCTTTGTGCAGAACTCCTGACCCCAAATCCAATTACTTATCCAGTCGAACATCTGCAGGCTGTTGAGCAGGAAGTGGTGTGACACGCTGCAAAATTGCTTGACCTTTTTTGTGGCGATTGTGAAGGTTTCCAGTCAGGCTGAATCACCGGGGCGTCTGTGGAATGTTTGGTGAGCCCCTGATGGCCAATCTGGAACCTCTGGGGGTGTGATTTGGAGAGCCCCTGATGGCCAATTGGGAGCCTCTGGGGTGTGGCTATTCCAGCCCCCCCGCCCCCCCCACCAGAGCTGCTCTTTCCTGGGTAGCATTGGGCTCAGCAGGAGGCGAGTCATTAGTGGCCCTTAATGGGAATTGCTTTGCACGTTGCACCCCTGTTTGCTCTGCGATGAATTTTCTGACGGATCCTAAACATAGCCATTTTGCGGAAGGCCCCCGTCTCAAAGGTCACGAGAGAAATGCTCTAATGAGGAGCGTGTCACTAACGGTGGCCATACAGCCTTTGATTAGCGATGAGGCTGGCTTATAGCCACTGCGCGGGACACGTGATGCTCTTTGCAGCTACGACTTCACAGACCGTGGCGGGAGGGTTGCTTGCAGGGGCTGGAGAACTACCCTCCCCAGCCAGCTCACACTGGCAATGGACCCCTGCTGGCCACGTGGGGCTGTCGTGGGTCAGGTCGGACTGCGAGCTGATGCAATTCCTGCAGCTGGGTAACACCAGGACCTCGAAGCACGCAGACACTGGGTAATACCGGGATCCAAAGCATACGGATTCTCGGTGTAATACCTGGACCCGAAGCACGCGGGGCCCTCTGGGTAATACTGGGACCCCATAGCACACAGGCTCTCTGGGAAATACTGGGACCCCATAGCACGCAGGCCCTCTGGGTAATACCGGGACCCCGTAGCACACAGGCTCTCTGGGAAATACTGGGACCCCATAGCACGCAGGCCCTCTGGGTAATACCGGGACCCCGTAACACACAGGCCCTCTGGGTAATACCGGGACCCCGTAGAACACAGGCTCTCTGGGTAATACTGGGACCCCAAAGCACACAGGCTCTCTGGGTAATACTGGGACCCCATAGCACGCAGGCCCTCTGGGTAATACCGGGACCCCAAAGCACACGGCACTTTTGATAATACCGGGACCCCGTAGCACACAGGCTCTCTGGGTAATACCAGGACTCCAAAACATGTGGCTTCACTGGGTAATACTGGGACCCCGTAGCACACAGGCTCTCTGGGTAATACCGGGACCCCAAAGCACACAGGCTCTCTGGGTAATACCAGGACCCCGAAGCGCACCAGGCTCTTTGTAGCACTGCAAATCAGCTGTTTCACCTCCCAGCCCACAGAAACACCGCTGAGTCTAAACCAGGATGATGGGAGCAGGTGTTGAGTTTATATCCTCGTGAGCCCTAATTTATTTGGCCTGGCTGACAAATGGGACGACTCTGAAGCCTCATGAGTCATATGACTGCAGGGGAGAGATGAAACACCCATTTGTTTCCCCCCCCCCAGCAGTGAATGGAGCCCCCTTGCCGTTGCTTTTGATTTACGTATCTGCATAACGAGACCCCTGGCCCTTTTGGGAGGTAATTGGTGGCGCTCAATTATCTGGTTTGGGGGGTGGGGGTGGAGGGGGCATGACTTGTGTCTGAATCCATCGCTGAATTGCTGAACCTACATATCTGAATCCATCGCTCCAGTGTCAATAAGCAAGTCTCTGCGTTCCGGCCTGTTTAATGCAAGCATGGGGTAGTAATTTAGGTGACCAAAAGCGGTTAAAGTCATTAGCTTTCCTGCTGTCGTGCCTTTGAGCAAGACTGTTAGCATGAAACCTAGTCAAACTGTAAATCCTACTGAATTAAACCTATGAGTCATGGAAATTAATGGTAAAAGTAAATGTGCACTAAGTACACTTTACCTACAGAGTCTGGACCCAAGGTCCTCGTAGCTTAGCACAATAACGTTCTCTTGACTGTTTGGGGCTCCCATGTAGAGCAGGAGGAGGAGCTGTGAAGCTTGGGGCTGGCCACCTGCCTTGTCATGTTTCCACGTCCCCACAGAGGTGGCATGGTGTCAGCCATTAATTAGCCGGGGCGGGATAGCAGGACCTAGTGTTAGCCTAGCTCTCAGTTGAGTGCCCCCCAATCATTAAAGCAGCATATATTAAGCTGTGCTTTGTGAAGGAGCGTCTCCATCTGTGGACCTGACCTATATTTAGAGCTGGACCACTTTCCTCTGCTCCAGTTGGAGCACCGAAGGGTTAATTACGTAGGAGAGGCTAAATTCATTCAGAAGCTTGTTTTTTTCATGTTCTGTTCCTAATCAAACTCTCTCCCTTCTGCTGTCGTCCTGAATAAATTTTTTTAAGTGGGCAAAGTATCTACGGGCAGCAATAGAGGCTGGCTTGCGGAGGACAGCGCCGATGTCCGCCCCAGCCGAGCGGAGTGGCCTCCCGCTAACTGCCCCCATAGGCCTAAGGTAGTGCTGACCCAGTCAGCAGTGGTGTAATGGTGCCACAGCCGTGGATAACACATGCATGCTGAGGCAGCAGCTCACCAGTCCTCCTTTAGTGCTTCCATGCTGGTTTCGTAGTGGTAGGTTATGGCGCCAGGCTGCTCAGGCATTTTAGCTGAATTAGCATTTCTGCCTATGGACCACTTTTCCCAAACAGTGTCAGGCTGGTGTTTATTAGCATCAGGCTCCTGCACTGGTTCCCATGCTCCTCTCCATGCATCCTTCCCCCAGCAGCAATACCTTTTTAGTCTCTGCGTGACTGCAGGACTGTTATTCACAGTACATGTCCATAGGTGGCAGCATAAATCAAGCTGTTATTGGGCCAGTGAGGCCCGGCTCCGGTGTCCTTCTTTTGGGAATGGGTACATGAACCCAGAGAGCGCAAACCGGGAGGTGCGTGTTGGAACTCGACAGGGATGCCAGCCCACTGCGTTGCCGTGCCCCCTTCGTTATGATTGAGTTAGTCATGTGTCGTTGTCTGGACCAGCAGTGAGTCAGATGGCGTGTGTGTGCGGGGGGAGGGTAAGGGCTGCTTAATTCTGTAACTTCATTATTATTTTTTTAACCACAGATCCCATGGGGGCTTGAAGCGTGTCCTTTTCCCGGGCTGTGGAACTGGGCCGTTCCATTTCGGGGGCGGGGGTGGGGGCTGATTTACCACATCAGGAGGATGTAGGACGTGCCGAGTCCCACACAGGGGGCCGTAGGGGGGGAGCCGGCCTGGCTACCAGCCGGCCATAGCCAATCGTGTCGTGCGTCATTCAGCTTCACGGCAAATAATTTAACGGGTCGGTGCTGGTGGAGGCGCCTCGCTCTCACGGTGAGTCCGTCTGCGCCGCCGAAGGACAAGTTCTGGTTCCCGATGCCAGCCAGCTCGGCAGGGACTGGGTGACTGGGGGGGTTGTTGCATGCAGCAATGCCTTACCTGTCAGGCAGAATGGTTTGATCCTCTCAGCTGGGAAGTTTCTTCAACCCCTTGAGTCTCAGTACAGCAAAGAACTCCAGCAGTGGATCTGACGGGCCGTTAGCCCAAACTGTGAAGCCCACCTGGGATTTAGAGGCACAGAGTGTCCCTGAAGGCAAGAACATGGGTCTTACACAGACAACACAGAAATCCCACGCAGACCAGCATGCTCGCAGGCCCACCAGCAAACAAACCGGTGCAAACAGACACATGTCACGACATTTTCAAGTGGTCAGTTGCCGTGGTTTCCTGCTGCTGTTTGCTGTCCTGTAGTCTGCTCTCTTATACTGGGACTCCCTGCAGCATGCTTGCACACCCATGGGGACAGGAGACCTGGGCCGGGCCAGGGCAGCCCCACCAGGAGTCAGATTCCTCATCCCATATCCCATCTGGAAGCATTTAATCCTGCACAGACTCTCTCTCTATCACTTTCATATTCTCTCTGTCCCTTTTCTCTTCAACTCACTTAATCGCGCTTTCACTTTTTTTTTCCTATTTATTCTCTCTCTTTCATGATCTTGCTCTTACCCTCTCTCTCCCTCTCCCTCTCTCTCTCGCTCGCTCACTCGTCCTACCCATAGGTCCAATCAGGAAGCCCAAGTATGTGGAGAGCCCGTGCATACCCGGAGATACCATCGTCTCTGCGCTCAGGAAGGTGGCCCAGCACACAGAGGCTGTCCACAATGGTGAGTTTGTGTGTGCATGTGCTGTGCGTGCATGTGTGCGCGTGTGTGTGTGTGTGTGTGTGTGTGTGTGTGTGGGTGTGTGTCTGTGTGTGTGTAGAGAGCATCACAGCCGAATGATGGGATCATGCTGTTATGGAGAGGTGGCCTTGAAACACATGAATCTGATTTTTATCCTCTGAAAAGTTAAGTGCAGAGAACCTCCCCAGTTCTGATTCAGGTCTGAGCAATATTGTGAACGTGTGTGTGTGTACGCACACTTTTTGTGTCTGCTCAGTTATGCCGCTGTGAGCTGGAGATGAGCTTTCTGTGTTTGTGCTCTGATTTTTGTTGCTAGTTCCCACCTGTATCTTGACTCTCCGATGGTGAGGCCCTGGCGGTCCCTGATTGTTTATTGATATGTGTTCATTGTTGGTTGCGTGTGTCTTTGTGCACACCGAGAAGTTGTCGTGATGTAGGTGTTACTTTTGAGATGTAGTCTCTGGTTTGTGAAGTTTCATGTTTGCTGAATCTTACCTGTATATATGAAGGTACTATAGGAAGGAGCAGAGGATCTATTGGGTTTGGATTCAGACTATAATGACGGCAGCAGTTGGGCGTTGGCGAGTAAGTATATCTCGTCATAGTGATTTGCACGTCAGAACTGAGCCCAGTGCTCTTCCCTCATCAGTAGAATGACAGAGAAAACGGTTCCCCATCGGCCCGGCATGCGTGGCCCGCTTTGGAGGCGGTCCAGCTCCGTGTTCCCGCTGCGGTCCCGTTTGGCCTAGACTTTGTGGGCATGGCTGTGGCACTACCCTTCTGCCAGCCTGAGTGCCAACATTAGGTTAGTGCCAGGCCAACCTTGTCTCCGTAGTGACTGCAGGCCATCGTTTCAGACTGCCACGGGGTGGGGTGAAGAAAGTAATGGCCGGAAGGATTGGGGCTTTGACGTAAGACAGCCAATGGCATCACGCTGTGTAAATTCCCCGTGCATTCTGTGGAATCTGGGCAAGACCTTCAGCTCCCCTGACAGTTATGCTGCGTCCCATTTAGCTTGGAGGTCGAAAGGTTGAGCTGGGAATGACGTCACGCTTGAGTTATCTGTGTTCCAGTACAGTAAGTTGGAAAGCTGTTTAGCAATACCGGAGACTTGTTTCAAAAAGCAGGATTTCTTGCTTAGCTTGATAACTTGATCAGACTTAAGGTATCCCAGTTTAAATGGCCTTAGTGCGGACTACGTTACATCAGCAATATCAGTTGATAGCAACACATTATGCTGTATTTTGTGCATAAGAACACCATAGCAACAGCCACAAATAAGACATACGTATTATTAAACGGTATGTAACTACAGCTTTCACTCCTATTGATCAGGGGCACGGCCATCTTGGATTCTGAGGTCTGCTTGCAGAGGTTCCTTCTGACTTCTAAGTTCAAATGAACCACAGCATTAGCTATATTAGGGGTGGGGCCTCAACGACAAGGAATTAACGATCTTTCCCCCAGCTTTCCACTTCATAAATCACACCATTCTGCCTCCCCCCTCCTAAATTTTCTCTCAGTCAGAGCTTTTAGGACATTCATGTGAAGAGTACTTGGTACTTTTTTCAAAGTCATTCAAAGAGAGTTAAGGAACGACTGATGTGGTGGATGGATTTCACGGCGTGTCACACTTCTGTAACTTTTTGCCTTGTGGCTTTTGAGGCTGAATGGTCGCAGCCAATCACACACATTCGACAACGTACCAGCCCTCATACTCTATTTGCTACCCTGCAGTGGATCTGAAGCATGGATTGTTGCAGCACTGATCTAGGTCATTGTGGACTGCAGCAGGACTTAAACACCTGGGAGATCCTCAGAATCCTAAGTGGTGCGCTCATAGTGTAGCACAGGGGTGCTCACTCTGTGCATGATTTGCATTGCACTAGCTTTCTCTGTGTTACACCTTTACCTTTGACTTAGAAGTAGTGAGACGCCTCGTGGCATCATGGTCCTCTGAAGACCCTTGAATGATGATCAGTCATTTGTTAAAGACATAAAGGGGATCCTAACAGCTTTGTGTTCTCCAGGTGTTACCAGGAAAAACAAGACAGAGGATGCCACTGAGCTAGCTTCCTGCCTTCTTCTGTCTGTGTGGCAGGAGAAGGTTTTAGATAAACAAAATAACAGGTACCTGTCCCCATCTCTTGGGTCACCAGACATTGCAGGAAGTTGGCCACAGTGTCTGGAGAGAACGGCTTCTGTCAAGTGTGCAAAATGCCCAGACAACCAAGAGAAGGCTGACCCGACAGTCACCCTGGGAGGAATCTGGGGGAAGCTTTCCACAAAAAGTCCAGAAACAGGAGCCTGGGCTGTTTACGGCTTGAATGTGACCTTCCTGTCTAAACTGTCACCCCGATAAGGAACATGATGCCTTTGTAGTGCCGAAGTACGGCTCTGCTATGAACCATCTGGTGCCTATGTACACATGCTCCACATCGAAGTCGGTGTTGGCCCGGAGGGAGGAGGTCACAAATGGGGCTGAACATGTGCTTCTTATAACCACGAGACTGATTGTCCTGTACAGTTCTGACCCTGCGTTAGGGGCTCAGCTGTTGCTGTTGTCGTATTCTGAGCCGGCATTTCGGGTGAGGCTTTCAGGAGCCTGCAAGCCCTGGCTTGGAATGAGGTGCCCCCCTGCAGTCTGCCTTTAATGCAGGCTAACATTCCCTGCGATCACCAGCTGCGTTGTCACATGGATGAACTACATACACGCCAAGTGGGGCTGGTTAGCATGGTAATGCTAACAGGAGCAG
This sequence comes from Petrocephalus schoutedeni, assembly GCA_026780765.1. Taxonomy (NCBI): domain Eukaryota; kingdom Metazoa; phylum Chordata; class Actinopteri; order Osteoglossiformes; family Mormyridae; genus Petrocephalus; species Petrocephalus schoutedeni. The sequence goes on from JAODKL010000036.1 coordinate 19,890,313, forward strand.
CTCTGCCTTCTGAGGAGTCCAAACCCCACCCGGCCATTATGCTTTGTAGGAGTTCCAGATGGCTGGCTCCCATTTCTGATGACCCTCTCCTGGGGCCTCATGTACAAACGGTACTTACGCACAAAAATGGAGCGCACGCCCGTTTCCACGCTCACGTCGAGATGTATAAAAACTAAACTTGGCGTACCGCCACGCACATTCTCACGG
>JAODKL010000036.1:19892843-19906639 GCA_026780765.1 Petrocephalus schoutedeni
ACAGATTTCTGGTTTTGTCCGTACGGCAAGTTTTAGTGTGGATTCCACGCAAGTCTTTGTACATGAGGCCCCAGGAGTGCCTGCCCCCCCCCCCTCCCCCATGAATGCTGAGCACCAGATCGCTACGATAAGTCACCACATGGGCCAGGAGTGCAGTCGGGCCACACGTGGCTTCTTGGGAACTTCAAGAGGAACCCTAATGATGGGGGTGTGGTGTATTTGAGGAATTACGGTAAAGAAGCCAGTGCTAATGGCAAGAACAACTCAACAGAGAAAGAAAAAGCAACAGTAGCAATGTCTGTGCTAGTGCTGGCAGCGGCTATGATTTTGCGCTTTTAGACGTATAAATAAAAAGTTTAAATATCCGCTTATATCTTTCACATGTGTCATCTTCTTACCGTAAGTGTTGTGACTGGCGGGGATTGTGCTTGAGGGCTGCAGTCCTTACTCTCCCAGGGCTTTCTTGGATGCTCAACGATGATGGCTTGGAACCTCTTGTGGGCCAGAGGCCACCATGTTTGCTTTTGGGCAGGAAAAGAGGTCCCCATGACAGCTTAGAGGTGGGCGCTGTAATTAACGCAAACTTCACCATTAATGTCGCAATCCCTTCAGTTCACTGTGGAGCATCCTTTTAGTAAAGAGAAACTTCTGGCCCCCGCTTGCCCTTGTTAACGGACTCTGCAGAAGGCCACAATTACTCCCTCCGTAAACTTCCCGAAATTAAATTTACATCTGAAGCCACCGACCTCGATGAGGGATCTGGAGATAATCAGGGGCGCACGCTATCATTAGAGATATCTGCGTATCAAGCCGCTTTTATTGCCGCGTGTTTTGTGCCTCTCTTCCCTGAATGCGGTGAAAGGTCAGCAATAATTGGGCTGCGCTCTTCCGGAGTGGTCCGAGTGATGGCACTGTGAAGACGGGGCTCTGCGCTTCAGAGGTGTGGCCACCAGCCTCTTTTCTGGGAGCTTCTGATGTTTAGAGCATGACTATGTTTTTTGTTCTACATGCTTATCCTTCCGTTCTGTTTTGCGGCAAGGTCGTTGCAGTTCCTTCATTTCCATCTCTCTCAGACGGGGGTCATAAACACTAATTGCGCTCTGCAGGGAGGTTGGGATCTCCCCCTTCACCTGACCTTGTATACCAACAGTTGTGCTTGTGCTGGAGGCCGTGGGGAGTGGGTAGTGGGGGGCGGGGGCTCAGTGGTGGTGCAGATAGCCGTTTCAGCCCTGCGGACACACCCGTCTTTAATTATATGCCGGTAAACACACTTATTACTGTAATTATCTGCCAGACTCAAATGCCTCCACACCGCAGCCTAGTTTCTGTCCCGTGTAAATATTAGCCTTGCTTGTTTTCACCCAGCTCATGGATGTGTATTTCACTGCCTAATTGAAGAGGCCGTGATAAATGGCTCTGGGGGCCTTTAACGCTCCCGGTCGGCGATTCCACCACAAACGTACCTTTTTCGTTGGTGGCTCTGCACCCCTGTTCACCCCATTTTCAGCAGCTGCTATTCAGTCTGTGTTTTGGACACAGACGGATGCCGAACAATTGGTGACTGAGCTAGATTACTTAACAACTACACCCCCTTCTGTTAGAAAATGGTACTTATCCTTTTTTTTCCAGGGAGCCATTAATGTGCTGCAGTGCATGTGTATTTGGGGGCGTCTTTCTTTGGATTCAGGGCTGGTTTTTAAGGGTACACTGCTTGTCTTGGGAGCCTCGATGAACTCGACATCCTTGAAGAAATGTCTTGATTACTCATTTGCTACATTGCCTGTGTGGGTTCTTTTTAAAAGGTGACTTACCATTTTTGCTGGAAATTGCTCATCACTACAAAAACTGCTTAATTTCAAAGGTATCCCAGAATTAAGATTTTGCTTGTACGATTTGAACTGGAACTGAAGGATTAAAATGCATATGTATACAATTAATTCCACTGAACAAATTTCCAGGAATTTGTTGCTCAAACAAAAACATTCACCCAGGGTCTCGGAAGCAAACAGCTTCCCGATTTAGCTATGTTTTTTGTAAAGCAAAAACAATTGTTGTTGACCTGAAAGTTTTGACCTGAACCATTATTAACTGAAATTCTCAGAGCGAAGAGTGTGCGTTTTTTTTTTATTCCCCTCAGTCACAGAAATAAGTTTCTTACCACATCAGCCACCTGGGGAGAATTGGTTCCCTACATGGAGGAAGGAGACCCTGGTCCCAGATCTGCCACATCTGCCGGCTCAGATCGCGTCATTTAGCATATATTCTGCAGGATCGATCGACCGTGAAAACGTCAAAGCGTTTCATTCCTCGTGTTCTCAAGCAGCCAATTGTATTAATCCCCCCGGTACCAACGTGTCCCTCGTGTGGATGCTTAGAGAACCACCCCCTTCCCTTCTAACACAGAGAATCTGTATTTATCCACAAGCGGGGTTGAATGTCAGGGGGGAAAAAAACACGATCTCTAACTCTTTATCTGACTTTGCAAATGTTGACTTTGCGCGCATGTGGTCTCTTTGTGTTCCCCCCCCCCCACGCCCCTGGAGGTTAGAAATGCAAGGAAAGGAACAAAGCTGGCCCAATGGGGAGGAGAATCGGAAAGGAGAAATCCCAAGATGTGAAAGGTTTTGTTCCAGAACGTGTACGTCTCCTGACCTTACAGGAGTAGCGCTGGATGGAGCTAAATGAAATGAATTATACACAGAATAAACGGTGTTGTGCTTTGGTTTGGAGCCATGACATTTACACCAGCAACTGCGGCCTTTTATGACATCTGCACGTTGGCAGTAAGGGGAGTGGGCTGCCCATTCAGGCTTGGCGCTGAGAGGTTGTATTAGGATGATAGGACTGGTCTGTCTCGATGAGGGACAAGGTGGCGTTCAGGCGCGTTTCGGCTGTGTATTTATTTCAACTACAGACTCGTGGAGAGAATTAGTCAGTATGAGGCCATTGTCTTGTAAAAAGAGCGTTAATTACCACAGTTACTTCACAACTTGTTTGGAAGTGATATGGGACTGTACTCTGTGTGCTATTTAGTTTTTTATTTTTTCTTTTTGACTACTCCAATTAGGCTGAGCAGCCTCTTTCATCGATTTAATCTGGGTTTGAGTGTTCCCCAGCGGCCGAGCGATGTTTGTATATGACCAGTGGAAACGGCTGAGTTTAAAGAGCTCGCTTTCTGGGGGAGGATTGATGACTCTCTGGGTGGAATATATGCCTTAAGGTCGATCTGTGACTTATGTTTGTGTATTTGTAGTGTGGTTTAATTCAGCTCCCAGAACCCCACTGGGTCGGCAGTGCCTGACAGTTGTTCGGAAGCTTTAGCAGATTAGTTCAGACAGCTAACACCGTTAAGTAGACTGCACTGGGGCACGGCGATTGACTTTTTCCTAGTTACACATTTTCAATCATCTCTGACTGGCTGAAGGCTGCTGCCGGGCTGTGACTGGACAGATCAGCCTGTTGAACCCTTATTCAGAGACAACACACCCATAAAACCACAGGGTGGAGTATTTTATGGCGTTCAAGATTTTTGTGGAGCTGTCCATCTTGTGTTGAGACTGTGTTGTAACTCAATTTGAGGTACGTTCCTGGGGTGCTGTTGAATCTTAGGAGACTTTTTCATTGGACACATAAAGTGAAGTGGTAAGTTCTGCTTGGACAGACCCTTAGCTTTCTGCTGGTGTCAGGTTCTCAGTATTATAGCATGCGCGGTTCTCTGATCATTGAGAGGACTCGTCTGGGTAAGGATTACCACACTCGGGTGGGCTCAGTGCAGGGCTTTGCATCTGCCCCCCCGGACCCTGGGACACAGATGAAGCAGCAGCTGTGGTTTGACTCACCTTTATCTTGACTCACAAAAGAGAAGAGTGATGTAAGCGTGGGCCTTTTCAGTACCCAACTCAAGGAAGCTTTTTTTAAAATCAGCCAATGAGCACGTCCAGTTTGGGTAGCCTTAAAACCCACTCACATCCATGTTTGTCCTCATTACAAGGCAACAAGGCATTACAAGGTAGGATGTGTGACAGTTGTTAAACACGTGTTAAAGCATAAGCTAACGGGAAGTGCTGTGAGGTAGCGCTGTATGCTTTCCTGATGACTTTTGTAGTGTCATAGTTATGGGGTTTACCCTGAGTGCAGCAAGCCTGCAAAAAGTATATAAAATGAGTTTTTTTCTTTCCTCCCCTGGCTCTTATTTGCAGCTGTAATAGGGACACTGTGAGAACAGTGCATGCACAGCACGCGTCCTATATAAGTGTGGACTGAAATAGACCACCTAAAACTGAATTTTACTGTGTCACTTCTTTATACATACATACTGCAAGTTACGCCGAAAGTTCGTACAGAACAGGTTTGAAGCCCAGGCCAGATGTCTGTCTTCCATTTTCTCCTGAGAGCCAGGCCCGTCTCTGCTGGTGTCTTGAGCAGTAAAATCGCCTGTCAAAGACAGGAGGCCAGAAGCACCCCCCTTCTTACTTTGCCTTACTTACTTTGTATTCCATTTACCGCTGGGAATGACGTCACACCCAAGTTACCCGCGTACCAGTACAACAAGTCCGTTCCAGGGACCTGCTTCAAAAATCTGACTTTACGGGGTGTTCCAGCTAAAATTTCCAACTAGAAACTTTGAAATTCTGACTTCTGATCTCAAATGGAAAGCAAGAATACACTGGCTTACATTGGACCCTGGCTGCCTGCTGCCATACAGCTAGCTGCTGTCATCAGGTGGACGCAAGGGTGGCCATGGTCCATCTGAGAAGGGAATTCCTTAGCGCCCCCCCCCTTCCCCTGGCAGTAGAATCCCATGTGATATGCAGTCACCATTCACAAAGCCCCACGATTGGCTGGCTTGCAAGGGAGGGTGGCCAATTGGAGGAGGCCTTCCGTGTGTGCTGAATGCATGGGTGATTCAGGCTGCCGCCTCAAGTGTCGCGTTAAACCCACCAGGTGGGGACGAACGTGAATGAATAATTTCCTTGGTCCCATATTTTCTTGCTGCCCTGCCAAGCAACCCACCGCCGGCCCACCAGACAATAAAATGGGCTACGGAGGTTAAATCTGCAGCCTGTTTTCTGTCTGGAATGTACACCTCTGCTCTCTTTATCTCTCATGGGATCTCACTTTCATTCAAGATAAAGAAAAAGGAGAAAAAGTGAGGCAAGATTGGGTGAAACACAGTAGAGCAGGTGTACAGATGCACAGCCTTGACCGGCTGGCTCAGTCTGACCACATAACGGCCAGCTCACAGGGAGAGGGGCGGGGTCGGTCTGTCTACACCCTGCTTATACACCTGCCCCCTCACTGAGATGGCTGTGCTCTCAGGTGTGGTCATCGGGGCTGTCACAGTCTCTAACCAGACCCATTTGTCTTGCAGAGCCACGCCCCCAGCGGGAGCTGAGCTCCGCCCCCTCTCCTGCCACTCAGGAACTGATGACCCGGCTGGGATTCCTACTGGGAGACGGCATCCCGGCCGCTGCTGGCTTACCTATGGAGGACAGGAATGAGAAGAAGGTATTTTGAACATGCCCCCTTAGCCGACCAGCAGATGTTGCTGCTGCAGAATCGAGTACACGAGAGAGAGAGAGAGAGAGAGAGAGAAAGAAGGGACGCTGCCCATGGGAAGGACATGCATCCTAACTGGGCTTGCTGGTCTGGAGCAGCATGAAAGCCCTCGTCTGGGCTGATGGGTACAGTAACACTTCCTTTTGCTGTTTTGGGATTGCTCTTCAGTTTGTGTTCTTACGCCAGGTCGTGTGTTGTGTCGTAAGCTGGCTTCTGCAGCTCCCGGGGATATGTGCAGTCCTAGGCGGACTGCACGTTCTGTTGTAGCTGGGTACGTGTTGGTTCGCCTCAGTGCGGGGGCAGTTGTCGTCTCTGTCTTCAGTTCTGCTGATTGGTGCAGAGAGGCAGGGGGCTGCTTCATAGCAGGGCCTTGCCTTCATATATTGGCAAGCCGCCGTGGCAGAGGCTTGTGCTCAATGAGCCGCTTTCAGTAGACTTCAGTAGCACTTCCTGTGCGTGCAGGCCTGCGTTTGTGCTGCTGATGTTCACGGCCTTGTCCTGTTCCTGGCCATTCGAGCGTCGGCTTCTGTTCTCTTCCCGGCCGGATCAGATGCGGAGCAGCTCATCCCATCGGACCACGCTCAGATGAACAGGCCCGGTGGCTGAAGCTGTCTGGAATGTTGTGGACTTTAGTCCCAGATGGACGCCTGCTGTCAACACCGCACCCCCTCCTGGAACAAGCAGCTTTTAAGCCCTGGATCTGTAACCGGACCTGGCTTTAACCCACAGGAGGGAGTCGCACTATTGTAAAATTATCCAGCTGGATAAATGGTGAAGGCATTGAAGGGTAGATTAGCTGTTTAATACTCTTTGAATAAGAGTCTCATAGGGACACTTTAATAGGTCAGAAGTGTGCTGCCTGTATGCACTGCAGCAAGGCAGGCAGGTGGCTGATCTCAGATCAGCTCTTATAGCGATTCTCAATTTGTCAGGCACTTGCTGCACGTGGGCCCACGGAGTAGATCATCATTACTGTAGTTTGTCTGTGAAGTCCTGTGCCTGCAGTTCCCTGCTAACAGCCACAACCCTCAGCATTGTACCCTTGGAAAAACCCACAGTGTGAGTTGCCAAAGAATGCTGCTAATGTTTTTGTTCTAGTTTGAGGAACATTGTGATTTTTTTTTTCTTTTTTTTTTCTACTGGCTGGACCGAGGTATTTGAATTTCATCTTGGACTGGATCTGAAAAAATGCGTTTTATGACTGAAAAGAATATAAAGCTGGCCTGCCCCAGATGATGCTGAGATTCTGTGTTTCTTTATGGGGGAGACCTCACATACATTTCTCACAGAATGCTGCAGGCCACCTGTCCGCTGGGCCTCTGTCTGATAGATTCCAGGTCCATTAGAGATAAGAGTGAATGTTTTGTCTGCATGTCATGCCCTGAGGGGATGTTAGTGGGTCAGGTCGGGCCCTTATCACATGGTCCATACTGCATTCCCATGGGGAACTGTGGCCACAAACCCTTAAGTCCTGGGAGGGTCCCCTAAGGAGTATGAGCCACTTTATTTAATTTGTTCACAAAGCCTGTACTAACACGGCCACCTAAAGATTGTTTTGTCACATGTGCATTAGAAAGAAGTAAATTAGGGGCCACACTGTGCCCCTTGTAGCCGATTCACAGACACTATGCTATATGTGCTCGAGCTGCGCTGAAAGGGAAGCAGAGCTGAGAAGAGTCTCTCATGATGTCATAGCAATGATGTCATAACAACGATATCATGATGATGTAATATTGGTTGTGTCACAACGATGTCAAAAAGGTGATATCATACTGATGATGCCCCCCCCTCCTCAGTGTATGACACCTAGCCAGGGGGTGAGCCCCTGCTCCACCCTGACCAGCAGCACCACCTCTCCCAGCACGGACAGCCCCTGCTCCACTCTCAGCAGCCGTGCCGGCCGGCCACCCCCCTGTGGAGCCGTCCCCAGCCCCAGCTCCACCCTGGAGAGCAAGGACAGCGGCATCATAGGTGAGTGCAGACCAAGGCCAAAAACTGGGGCTTGCTCTTTCCAGAATCCCCTACTGTTCAGGACCACAGGTGCCCCCCTATTACAGTATATATATAATTTGGGAAGAGGTTAATGGGAGGACCACTAGCTTTCATAAGTCTCACTTAAACTGGAACATTATTTGTTCTTATCTTAGTCTGTTCCTGACTTATGTCCTTCAACCTATAACTCCCTGATCCAGTGCTTTGATTGTATTCCATTATCTATTGCAGTGCAGATACAAGGATTAAGCCATTTCCTCTAGTGAAATCTGTTCAGTTGAATTCAGTTTGCCAAGCAAAGATATAACAACAAAGTTAACATAACATTTAAGAGCCCTTTTCTGGGATATATGTCTCTCATACTGGCAGCCGGACACCTTAGCAGGAATGCTTTATGTTAATGGCTGTTGTACAGAAGCATCATTTAAAGTGACACAGGAAGTGACTTCATCTTCAGACCAAAAAGAATCAAATGTGATAAATCGTGTGCTTTTTTTTTTTTCTTTATTTGACATGGTTTTTTTTTTTTTGACATGGTTAATTTTCTGAGGACCTGGTTCACTCTTGACAAAACTGGGCCAAACCTGTGTTCCTTTAGCTTTATTCACTGGTATCTAAGTAGGACATGTATCTGAGTTCTGCCCTTCACGTTTCAGCTGGAGAGCTTGGCTCGCCCCCCTCCCTGGGGCTGTGTGGGCGCTGTGCCCTCTTCTCCGAGCGGGAGCCTTACGTTACGGCAGGGAGCTGCGGTGGCCCAGCTCCAGTTTGACGTTTACAGAGACGTGCCTGTGATGAGCGTGACTCACGTCACGCTTTGGTATCACAACAGCTGAATAATTAATGTCCGCTTTGAAGCTCTCTTTGCCATTGCGTTATGTAAGGTGTTTTTGTTTCACCGCATACCCCACTCAGGTCGAGGTGGTCTCAGTTTACTAGATAAGATCGGGGGGCGAATCCGTTTATCGGTCATTGAAGGAGGTGTGACGCTTCCTGGGTCCTTGATTGACCCCGATACTAAGGTAGCAGCATTGTCGGTGGGTGTTGGCAGGGCCTGTCACGAATGGCCTGGAATTATTTACAGCAAACGGTGTCCTAATTTGACCAATTTAAAAACAACATATTGCTTGGAATGCTGGGTTTTTTATATTTGTGGGTAGGTTATAAAACCTTTTGCTGATTGAGTGTGGGTTATAAAAAAGGATGGTCTGTGCTGTGAATGTAGAAAACATGAGTTTCTGAGAATGCTGGGTGAAAACAACAACTAAACAAAAATGAGGTCTTTTATCCTGATGTGTTTATTTCTATAGATGTCCTGAGTCATTATTTCTGTTTTCCATCCAATTAGATGTAATTTTGCACAAGGCAGTGTTATGAAAGTTATGTTATCAGTTAAGCTTGGTTTAGTGACTAGTGTATGCCTCCTCTGATTGGATCGATGCCTCCTATGTTCAGACACATGCCTCCTCTGATTTGGTGGATGCCCCCACTGTTTAGACAAATGCCTCTTCTGATTGGATGGATGCCTCCTATGTTCAGACAAATGCCTCCTCTGATTTGGTGGATGCTCCCACTGTTTAGACAAATGCCTCCTCTGATTGGACGGATGCTTCTGAGCTCAGTTTCTTCCTTGAAGTTTAAACATTGCACAGCCTTATCCAAACTCTGGAAAGTTAATGGATTTTCTGTCATCTGAACAGACCCCCGTCCGAAACTATTTCAGCCTGATCCTTTGGTCTTTTGTCCTGAATGTACGAGGTGCCTCACGTTTACACCTGACTGCATGGCCTCTGAATGACAGAGGAATTGCACCCTTTTCACCCGGCCCTGCAGGACGTTAGCAGCACAGATGCTGCCGCTTCGACCTGAACGTGCTCGATCCACTCCACTTAATTATCCAGCTGCATTAATTGGGTGATCGTACGTGGCTTTAGATTACAGTGCCGGGTAAGCCACCACGGCACACTTATAGAGACCCGTAGGACCACACCTGTTACACCCCTGTCAGGCAGCTGTGCATCGCCCGCAGAGCGTGACACCCACCTGTCTCCCTGCACCTGCACACAGCCACCGTGACCAGCTCCTCGGAGAATGAGGAGCGTGGCGGCTCCAGCCTGGAGTGGCGGAAGGAGGGCGGGCTGAGGGACAGCCGGCGACACGGACCCATGCGAGTGGCACGTGCCGATGCCTGTTCACCTGTGGCGGAGGAGGAGCCCGCTGGCCCCGCCCATGGCCCAGGCCCCGCCCCCCTGCTCATGGGGAGACCCCTTCCACCACCTCGACCTCTGCACACCACCGCCTCGTCGCTGGCAATGCAGCGCCCCAACTCTGTGGCAGGTGAGTGTCCCACTCTGAATCTCCACCACCGCACCCTCACCCCACCCCAGCACCTCAGTATGGCTCTCCCCTAGAGATCCAGGCCTCTCCCCATATCTGTAAACCCCCCCGTGTGCTCGTCTCTGAAGCTGCCCCAAAACACCCATGCTATAGCAGCTGAATAATGAAACGCTCTTGTGTCACGTCCTGGCAGTTGCGGTCGCCTCCCTCGATTCCAGGGATCAGCGCAGCACATAAAATGCGGGATGACTTAAGCGTGTGAAAGTGAACATGAAGTGTGCAGGTTCTTCTGGCAAACTTGGAGACCCTGCGATTAGCTAGTGCCCTGTAATGACTCAGTAATTACTCTGTCAAGTGGCCCCAAGACTGAGGGGCAGCTTGTCTCATTACAGGCAGGGACCTTCCTATCAGGTGGTTTCATCCTGCAAATATATTATGCAGGACTCCATGTCCTGCACCCGCCAGAGCCTCAGCATAAATCAGATTAGGAGGCAAAACATTACAATCTCCAGACATTAAAATGTACGGGCATTTCAGTGCATCTGTAAGTGCGCGCGACTGGGATGTGGGTGTACGCGCGGCTGTGCGTTTGACGTATTGCGCATGCGTAAGATCGGTTTGAAATCATAAATACGTTTGACTGATCTGCCAATCACCGATCAGGCTGAAAGTCGGCCAAGTCCAATCGCTGCCTGATCGATCGGTGCATCCCTACGTCTGGGTTATAACATTAACCACAGCTGCCTTCGAAAGACCTGTGCCTTTCAAGTAGTTCCTACAGTCATTTGTAGACGTTTTCTCAGGTCTAAACCATACCCCTCTCTGTGACTGTCAGTGTTTGTACTGGGATTTTACCAAGGGCTCTTCTGGTTGCATCTTTGCCACTCAGCTGCATGTATCAGCACAAGGTCAGAAGCGGATAGAGTGGGTCTCGGTCCCCGTGGTTACACTGTCTGTCAGTTGCGTGTTTTAATCATGGTCTCTGTGTGTCTCTTATCTCGGCTCCCTTTTGCAGTATCAGGGCCATCAGCCTGGAGGAAGGACACTGTTCTTTGCTTTAATTTTCTATAGACATCTTCAGCCCAGGCTTGCGTACATCTGAATTAAGGGTGGCGAGAGCAACAAACACTAAATCTCCCTCCAGGAGGAGCAGTGCAGGGTCTGGCTCTGTCCACCTTTGCACACACCACTGTGCAACCCCCCGTGCTGCAGCCAAGCACCATCCTGTACATGTGTGTGCGTGGGGAGGGGGGTGTGCACGTGTGTGTTTGTAGGTGTGGGTGTATGTGCGTTTGCTTTGGGTGTCCTTCTCCACGTGTGTATCTAATATGCAGTTTGTGTTTTTTGCATTTTGTCTGTTTTGACCCTCTATGTGTGTATCTCTGTTTGATATCCTCTGTGTGCATCTCTTTGTATTTGATATCCCCTGTGTGCATCTCTGTTTGATATCCCCTGTGTGTATCTCTGTTTTATATTCCCTGTGTGTATCTTTCTGTGTTTGATACCCTCTTTCTGGGTTCCTTGTCTGTGTGTTTGCTGGTTTTCGCTCTGACTCTGCAGCATTAATCTCCTACTGAGATAAACATGGAGTGATGTTCCATTCATTCAGTTTGATGGTGATCCATCCATGGCAGACAGACACTCACATATCTGTGTTACAGAAGGCTCATCTTAGCTGGTCCTAGGCCTGTAATCCAGTTTGCTGGTTAACTGCCAAACTTGTCCATGACATTTTAAATGAGATTGTCCAGTTTGCCCGGCCCAACCTGGCTCCAGATAAGGGCATGTTTGTGTGTGTCTGGGCCACTATTGATTGGCCTTCTTTCTGCTCTGATATGGTTGTACAGCTTCTCACAAGAGACATAGAGTAGCTACACACACGTGCAAACACATACACACATGCTGTCACATTTGAAAGACTGCAGAGAGGAGGGGGACAGGGTGAGCATGTGGGCGTGATCCAAAGAAAATGAGCTTAGAAAGATTTTGGAGAAAAACAACAAATTTTCAGTTATTTTCTTCACTCCTTTTTTCTTGGAAATATTACCAGTTCTGGAAAGGCAGACTGAACCTGAAACCAACTCCTCCTTCTATTAGACCAGCCTCCTTGCCTCCTTCCCTCCCTCTCTCATCCCCTTCTTTCCCTCCCTCTCTCATCCCCCTCTTTCTCCCCCTCTCACCCCTCTCTCCTTCTCCCTCTCTCACCCCTCTGTCTCATCCCCCCCTTTCTTTCTCCCTCCCTTCCACTCTCTCCCCTTTTCATTGATTCCTCGCCGCACACTGCTCTAACACACAGCTCACGTCGGAGTTCCCGGCTGCTCCTGGCTTCTGTGCGTCTCCGCTCCGCCTGCCGTGTGGCATCCCCCTCGCTATGCCCGCCCCCCAGAGGCGTCCAGTTCTCGTCACTGGCTGAGCTTTAGCTCCACGCAGCAGTGACGCCTGGCAGCCAACAGCGAGCGGAGAGTTGGCCGTTTTCACGGATGGAGGCGGCGGCGGAAGCTTTCCTTAGTTTCTGAGGAGACCTCTGCTCTCGAGGTCTCTCACGCAGGGCGTCAGCGCCGTCTGGCTACAAGCTCGCCTGCTGTTTGGCGACTCACTCCTGGGAGGCACTGTGTGGTTACAGGTTGCCTCTTTCCTGGGGCTGCTGAGAACACAGGAGCACAGCACAGTGTCGTGGTTTGAATGGAGCATGGGAACAAATCACTGGCTCCCTTTCTGGAGGATGAGGGGGATCGATTCTTCATCCGGGATGAGCACCGTGTTTTTCGGTAAAGTGAGGGGCTGTGTTTTTAAAAATGCCTTTTGAGTTCTGTGGACGAGGATGGCTTCAATCTGCATGGACGGAGCGTGCAACTGAGGCAAACGCCCAACTTCTGGACATCTGAGTATGTGAGTGACCCCCCCTCCCATTTCTACTGGATTTTGAAAAAGTGAAGGTGGGGAGGGATCTTCACGCCAAATTCACTGATGCAAGGCAAGCTTTGGAGAACATCTCAGTCTGTGTGTGTCACCTCTGTCTCTCTGCATCTCTCTCTGTGCCTTTGTGTGTTTCTGAGGAGATAAAGAACCCATCCCAATTGGTTGCCCAGTTTCTTTGTTATGGTTCCTTTGCGTCGTAACCCTTTGCGAGGGTTGCGTATCCGTGTTCATTTGTACGCTGCTCTCTTTACCCGGGCTTCCATGTGCAAGTGTGCCTGTGCATGTTGGCGAGTGTTTTGCCCACCTTACTGCTACCTTTAAACTACCTCTCCTCCCCCACGCTGCTCTTTGTAAAAGTGTGTGTGTTTGAGCATGTGGGTGTGTGACAGCATGTGTGTGAGAGCACTCTCACTTGCACTATTCAGCACCTTTCATGCTGTCAGTGAATCGATTGGTACTGGGAGATCAGGCTGCTGCCGGGGCAGCATGAGTAGTGGTGGGCTGCCGGCTTGTCTGAGGACCGGGAACGGCCTGACTCTGCCGGCTTGCCCAAGGACCAGGAACAGCTCGGATTTGTCGGCTTGTCTGAGGACTGGGAATGGCCCGGCTGTGCCGGCTTGTCCGAGGACCTGGGAATGGCCCGGCTGTGCCGGCTTGTCCGAGGACCAGGGAATGGCCCGGCTGTGCCGGCTTGTCCGAGGACTGGGAAAGGCCCGGCTGTGCCGGCTTGTCCGAGGACCGGAAACGGCTTGGCTCAGCCAGCTTGTCCGAGGACCGGGAACGGCCCGGCTCTGCCGGCTTGTCCGAGGACCGGGAACGGCCCGGCTCTGCCGGCTTGTCCGAGGACCGGGAACGGCCCGGCTGTGCCGGCTTGTCCGTGGACCGGGAACGGCCCGGCTGTGCCGGCTTGTCCGTGGACCGGGAACGGCCCGGCTGTGCCGGCTTGTCCGTGGACCGGGAACGGCCCGGCTGTGCCGGCTTGTCCGTGGACC
>JAODKL010000036.1:19908131-19921376 GCA_026780765.1 Petrocephalus schoutedeni
TCCCCCCCCCCCCCCCCCCCCCCCGATATCTCTCCCTGGCCACAGCCACCAGTTCCACCAAGCTGGAAGATCTGAGCTACCTCGATGAGCAGCGCAACACGCCTCTGCGAGCCTCCATGCGCCTACCATGCTCCAGCTCTGGAGGGAAGGCCCTGCAGGACTCCAAGGGTAGGTTATTGCATTTCACCATGCTTTTAGAAGATCAGTGGAAAGTCTCTGTCAGCTTCCAATGTCACAAATGTAAGAGATGTGGAAGGGTTTTGGAATAGGCGACAGTGCAGCTGAGTGGCCAGTGATACTGCTTTTGCATCCCCAGCTCGGTTCCTGCCCTACAAGCCGGCGGATATCATGCTGAAGCCGCTGCTCTTTGAGGTGCCCAGCATCACCTCGGACTCTGTGTTCGTGAGCCGTGACTGGGTCTTCCAGCAGCTGGACCATGCCCTTGGGGGCCGGGCCTCAGATGAGGGCCGTGGAGCTGTGCTGGTGGCTGGAGCTGGTGCCGGCAAGACTGCCGTAGTCTCCCGTCTGGTGGCCCTCAGCTGCCATGGAGGGCGCATGCGTCAGATCGCCTCCAGCAGCCCGGGAGCACCCCCCAGAGGTAAGGGCAGAACATGACTCATTTGCAGTTATTCGCAAGTAAATTAATGTGCTTAAATTTATTGCACAGTGAATTAGCCAATGTTTACTCGTTGGTCTCCATACCTGTTCTTTCCCTTCAGGTGGTGACCGCAGTTCAGAATTACCGCTCAGCCAGGCCACTTCTCCCTCAAACACTGCTGGTACCCTGCAGGATGGCAGCTGTCCTGGGACACCCGAGCTCCAGAGGTCCAGGGAGGAGACTGTCAAACGGCTGGCCTCTAAGGTAGGCCACTACAACTCCCAGATGGGCAGTTTCTTCATTCCATTGATTGGCTGAAGCCGTATCCTATTGCATTGCTTCAGTCGTAATTGGCCATGTGAGTCTCTGAAGGCAACTCGGTGCAGAGTAAAGCTCATATTTTCAGGCTGCCTGCGATTCAGCAAACCCAAGCCTACTATGGAACTATGGAATTTTATGTGATGGAAGAAAACGTGTCATGAGTTAATGGGTTACGTGCCTGTTGTTTTAAGGTCAGCCTATCACCGTTCTCTCTCAGAGTAGCCAGGTCTGGTCTCTTCAAGCTGCAGAGTCATGTTTTCTCAGCTCATAGAGCGACCTTTAAGTCTTTCCCAGAAGAGCAGATACTCAGTGACAGTCACGTGGTTTTGATGAGACCCGCAATGTCAGGGAAGCTCCCCAGATTAAAAGCATTAACCAGTCGCTTGCATTCTCTTCTCTTGATGTTATCCATTCACCACTAGTAGGATTGGATTTATAGGTCGTGGGAGACTCATCTTTTTCCATGAGTCATAGACCTTCTGAGGCTGTCCCAGCCAATGGTGTGACACTGATTTTTGTCTCTACTAACGCTCTACCCCCCCATCTACAAAAACACATTTACACCCATCCACTGGGGTGCTGCTGTGTGTGCAGAAAGGCAATGCCTCACGCAGACTGTACTCTGTGCCGTATGACTGAGGCATCACTAAGAAGTAGAGATGGGTATCGTTAAGATTTTAACGGTACTACTACTCTTACCGGTACTGCTTTTCAGTCCGATACTTTAATGGTATTCCTAATGGTACTTTCTGAAGAAAAAAAAATCTAATTAACTTAATTAACACTGGTTTATTTAACAAATCACTATTATTATTATTATTCAACAAATTTGCATTATTATTTACCAAATTTACATGAAATGTGAAATGCAAAATAAAATTTCACCATTAAATGCCTCTAATGCCTTTACCCAAAAAAAAACACTAGTTGCACTTTTGGCAATGAGCACTGTCCGCATTGAGTGCATGTATTTAAATGTTTTCCAATATCACATTAAACGAAACACTGCATATCTGCCTGTGCAGGCTGTGCTTGTCATATATGTCAGTGTCTAATAACGGATATTAAGTTAAGTATCATGTGACTGTGTACGTATGCATTTATGTCTTAAAATCCATTAAAATGTAATTTAAAATTTTAATTTGTGCGCATACTCTTGCCGATCGGGCCAGGTCCACCGGATGTCAGAATACAAATCAGATACAGCCATAAGCAAAACGGCACTTTCCGCATACGCACGTGGATCGGGCAGCGACACCAGCGTCTGGCACGCGTGTGACAGTTTCCGCATGCATCCCGTATGCGGGACAGTGCTCTAGATCAGGGGTGCCCACACTTTCTCGCCTTCTGAGCTACTTTTAAAGTTACCCGGTCAAAATGATCTACCTACGTTAAAAGCTAAATGTCTATATGCACTCATATATTATATATATATATATATATATATATATGCTCAGTACACTTTACAGTATATGCTGGCGATGTACAGTATATGCTGGCGAATCTTGATCATTGCATGAACCCTTACAGCACAATACAATTCAATACACTTATGGTAGTCAAATATCATATGTGATTCCATGCCACATGGAACTGGTAAGATTTTGGTTTCTTACCTGGTCTGACTCCCCCACTCATTTTTTATATCTTAGAGATATAAATTGGAAGGCTAGCTGGGTTACTTTCCTTGCTCGAGTTTTGCATTACCTCGCAATACATTTGCGTTCTCTGCCTGGTGACTCGTGTGATCTAAGACACATTAGAAGAGAAGGGATCTAAGTAGATGTTATGGTAACCTAATGTAAAGTTGCCGACAAAGTTGAATGTTGCACGATCTACCCACACTACCTTCGCGATCTACCGGTCGACCGTGATCGATGTATTAATGTCTTAGTCATTAACAGAGCTTGTTAGGTAAACTGGGAAAGATTACTTTTATGTAGAAACAAAAAATCTGGTTTATTAAGTTCTCCAGTACTGAAAGCAATACTGTTAATGTCAGAACTTATTGATACTCCGGTCTTTAAAGATGTAGCCCCGGGGTCCGTTTAGTACTGGGTTTCTGTACCCATCTACTAAGGGGGTTTTTGTGAGGTACTGCTTGGCACCTACTGCACTTTTCTTCCTGCATAGTTTCTGATTCTAATGAACATTCTGACATTTGTTAAAAGGAATATCGGGCACCTTCCGTTACTCAACGGGTCCCAACTGGAAGGGCAATTTTGTTGGCCCGAGAGCATGCCCTTGTGTAACAAATCACTTGGCCGGTTCGGTGTGACTCTGCAAAGTAAGGAAGATTTATCGGACAATCTGCTGAATTGATATGTGACCCAGTTGCCAAGGAGACCACCCAGCTGGAGGGTTTGGGCGGCCTTGAGTAAATGGCACAAGCCTGAAGCCTATAATACTGAACCCCCCTCTGCAGTCAGAAATCCCGTGTCTGGGGGCATGTATTTAAAGCGGTAATCCTCCTTCAGCATGTGATACGCAGATTCCAGGCCGCTTTTGATTGTAATGAAATTCTATTTTTAGTGAGTTTGAGCTTTTTAGTAAATGACATAGGTAAAGTGCATGGAGCGATTTTTAACCTCAACTTAACCACTTGGTGACTGTGCTCCAGCAATGTGACACGAGGGGGGTGCACTATAACTAAAACAGCAACCCACTATGTAGCTCAAAAGTAACTCATTCTGAAATCAAGGGTAGTAATATATAAGTTGGTCGGCCCTCTACTCTCCTGGGGAGGCTTGAGGCTTCCCATTGGATGCTGGAACATGGCTGGGGGGATTTATCGCCATTGAAGAGTGTTGATGATGGGTTATCAGGTCCCTTTCTGTGAGTTTGTGCGGCCGACCACTTCACACTTGAAATTGCTCCCAGACGTTTTGACTTATTTTATTTTATTTATTTATTTTTTTTATAACTATTTTGACTTTTTTATTTTTATTTTTTTACTTCACTATCACTTGTGGTAGACCAGGACAGCTCTAGAAATATGGTGCAATCTACGCTCTGACTTGCTGGAATGACGGCATTCTATGGACCCCCAACTCACATTTGAATCTCATATCAACCGCCTCTGTAAGACCTCCTTCTACCACCTCCGGAACATCTCCAACCCCCTCCCCATTCTTTCCCTATCAGATGCTGAAAAGCTGGTCCATGCCTTTATCTCCTCTAGACTGGATTACTGTAACGCACTTCTCTTTGGGATTCCTAGCAAGAGCTTGCAGAGGCTTCAATACATCCAAAACTCTGCAGCTAGGATCCTGATGAGAGTGCAAAAACATGAGCATATCACTCCCATCCTCCACTCGCTTCACTGGCTTCCCGTCTCCGCCAGGATTGAGTATAAGGTTTCCCTCCTCACACATCAATGTATCCATGGACATTCCTCCCCCACCTACCTCAAAGAACTTCTCAACCCTCGACGCACAACACGTTCCCTCCGTTCTAGGCACTCAAACCTCCTTCACATTCCCAGAACTAATCTGAAGTCCATGGGAGATAGGGCTTTCTGCGTTGCTGCCCCATGCCTTTGGAACACCCTCCCTGACATCCTGAGGGCACCACAACCCACTGACTGTTTTAAAAAAACGTCTTAAGACATTTCTTTTTAACAAAACTTTTCGTTCCCCGACTTAGATGTTTCCAATTTTGTTTACTTTTGTCTTTTTTTTTTTAAACCTGTAGCCCTTTGAGATCTGTGATGAAAAGGGCATTATAAATAAAATGTATTTATTTTTATTTTTATGGTGGTGCCAAGTGGAAAGCCACTAACCTCTTCCATAAAACCACCCATTCTGCTGTTATTTGGTACAGAAGATGGCGTGACAGTGTGCTTAATTATGTGCCTGTGTCAGCAATGGGTGTGGTATAATTAGGCAAATCCTCTAATTAATATGGGTGTCGACATACTTTTGGTCTCATTGTTTGTGTGTGTTGTATTTATTACACTGTGGGGAACAAATGTCCCCACAATGTGATAAAAGCCTGTTATTTTCACCTTAGTGGGACTTCTTATAAAAATCTGTGATTGTAGTCAAAAAAGTGAAAATGCAAAGTCTAGAAGTTTGCTTGGTTACTTAGGGTTAGGGCTGGGTAGGGATTAAGACTGTCATACTGGGATTAGGGTTATGCCCATAGATGCAGTGTGTGTGTGTGTGTGTGTGTGTGTGTGTGTACAATACAGACAATACAACTGCTTAATTCGGGTCACCTCTAACAGGAAATAGTTAGTGGGGTAATGAAATTTAACATTTTTATTCCAAACACAGCACATGGCACAGTGTCATGAACTTGCGTAACTATTTTATGATCCACTCATCCATCCATCACTAATCCTGGTCAAGGTCATGGCCTTCTGTATGTTGTAGTCCACCCCCACATTTGCAAAATAGTGATGGGGTGGCATTTTAGTATTCATTAAGAATGAGCTAGATATTGCCACACCATTTGTACCAAATATTTGTTAGGTGCCTTGTAATTGATGTAATTGATGCCTTCATACTGAACAGCACTAATGAATAGTTTAAATATTGATAATGAAAATAACAGGGACAAATCCACACACACACTGGTTATTAGTTGTACTACATTTTTGGCAAAGTAGGGTTTTGAATAATGCTTAATATTCCTCGTACATTTATGTTCGCTGAACGTGTGGAAGCTGTTTCCTGTGGATGCACAGACAGGGCATTGGTGTCCATTTGAAGCTTATCTGCCATCCCGATTGTTCAGTCTCAGAGTTTCCGTCTCACACCTACTTAAGTTGCTAAAAGGCAGATGGTTAATTATTTCACTGTTTTCCATTCCCCACTGTAAAATGAATCACTGGGTTTGTCATGTAAGTGCTCGAGAGGCGAGAGTTTAAAATTCTGTCGAATTTATGAAAGAATCCCAGAAGTATGCTGCCACCTCTGACACTCCATTACACTATGTGGGGGGTCAGGGATGCTAGGAAATACTAGTTAATTTTTATATAAAATTTATCAGTTTCGATATTTTCTTTACCATTGCTCATTCCTTTTAACAATATTTCCCAGAATCCTGTTGGAGCTGCCTGTCAATCACCAAATGTCCAGCTCCCTTTCCTACTGGTTGAGAGTCTTTAGCTCTTGGCCAAGACTGCAGTTTTAATACTTTCTCCAGGCTATAAATTGGGTTTTTTAAACTAGAGGCTTGTCCTGGTAATTCTAGTAATTTGTGTTAGTGTGGTACATACCATCACTCCTCACTCACAAAACACAGTTTCTCTCATTGTGTTTTATTACGGCATGACACTTCATATGCAGGTTTCCCGACACAAAAAAGCGAAGAGCCTGCAAGGAATATAGGGGCATCCTTGCCAAATAACACATCGCTAGACTTCTCTTATCCAAGCCACTAGAAATCCCTAAACCAGTCAGGGTTAACTCAGTACACCTTTACTGATGATCTTCCTCATTTATATTTTTATTCTCTCATTCCGACGCGTAATGAGAAAATACGTATGCTTTGTATGTTGCCTGTTTTCGCGCTCTTGACTTTGAAAAAACTTTTGATCTCCATATCACAGCAGAGGTGCATGCTGGGAGATTATCAGGTTCTGAAGCACCCAACTGTGGCATGAAATGCAACTGGCATATAAATATATGCAAATATGGCAGCTTTTGCGAGAATTGTGACTCGCTCACTAAGTGCACTTTTTGCTGTTTCGGGTGATTTTCTTAGACGGTTAGAAGTCACTCGCACCAGTGTGCCTAAATCTTTTCTCACATTCGCACACTGACATTTTTACTCGCATATGAGATCCTGCAAAAATCCACTGGAACTTTGAAGTTCCTCCTCACTCCTGTCTGTAGCAATTATCTCCAGTTCTTCATCTGATCCTCCCTCCATTCCTATCCCCCATCAATTTTTTCCATCCATTCCTGTCTCCTTGCCCTAGTTTCACCCTTGCAATCTCTCCTCTTCTGGTTATATACTAGTTATATGTTAGTGTGTAGAAGGTTCCAGGTCCTGTCTGTGGCCAGTCACCTTCCAGTGAGTTACTTTGGTTTTTTTCACCAGTCTGTGAGGGAGAATGCCCCCTCCATTTGGGCCCTCGGATATGTTGGAGTTGTCCATGGCAGGTGCTGCATTGGAGTTGCAATGCTTGCACACCTTGGCATGTTTATCTGTGTGGGAAAGATTGGGTCCCGGGAACTGAAAGGCTAAACTCCCAGGAGTGTGTTCCTCAAACAGACCAAGCGGCCTGTAGGTTTAACAGCATGCCTGCTTTTGCACATTTGTCCAAAGAAGCAATGCCTACAAGCAACACGCTTGCCATCTGTACCTTGAGAGTCCAGACTCTAAAATTAAACTCTGTCTTCACTCTTTGAGTTTCTGTTTTTTTTCGGGGTCTGGGTTGACTAAAGCTTTGCTGTGGAACTAGGGAAGAGTTCTCACCATTTCTTTTCACCAGGTGGTGGCATACCACTACTGCCAGGCGGACAACACCTACACCTGCCTGGTGCCTGAGTTCGTGCACAGTGTCGCCGCCCTGCTGTGCAGAGCACCTCAGCTCAGTGCATATAGGGAGCTGCTGTTGAAGGAGCCCCACCTGCAGAGCATGCTCAGCCTCCGCTCCTGCGTGCAGGATCCCTCAGCAGCCTTCCGCAGGGGCGTGCTGGAGCCTCTGGTCAGCCTACGCGAGGGTGAGCCTCCTCTCACTCTCATTGGCCATACCACCTGTCCGTCATTAGCCACACCTCCTTGTGGCTAAGCCTCCCACATGTTCTCTGACTGTTTTAAGGTTACTCACAGTCCATATGTTCTTCTGGAAACTAGCGATAATCAGATGTAAATCTTCATTTACTCTGCCTGTTAAATAAAGAGGGGGCTGTTTTGTGTCTCTGTCTAAATGGAGAATTAAGTTACTAGCTGGATATAAAGAAAGGAAGGATCTATATTTTGAATAGTGCTGTGATTACAGGTCTCTGAGGGTGCCTGAAGTAGTTTTAGAGATCTTTCAGAATCACACAAGGCTCTTTATTTCTGTGCTCTGCGTATATGTATGGTATTGTGAGAGCCTTGGCAGTAAAAACTGATGGAAAAGCCCACAGTGATGAGATAATCAGTGGTTGAGAGCAAGATTCAACGTAGTGCGCTCATTAGATATGGAGCCAGCAGGTAAGTTCGCGATTGGTCGGCAGGGTGGGCAGCAATATAATGCAGGGCTGGCTGGCCAATACAGGATTGCTGAAGTATATTTTCTGACTGATGATTCTGGAGGAAAACCGTGTTCCTGCACTCCGCTGACCTGAAAGGGTCAAACTTGAGATCCTATGGGTTTTACTAACATGAGTGCATTCAACAAGGAGGCCCAGGCATGGTGAACTGTGATGTTTATGCTGTGAATCTTGAAATGCTGATTACTGCTTCATTGCCATATTATTGTGGTTTTTGTTAATTCGTGCTATAGTGATAGCACATTTCTTTATTCTTCAAATATCTGTGTCACTGAAAGAGCCATTTGCAGTCAGGTGTAAACTATGTGCATAGCCTTTTGAGTTGGCTGTTAATGGGTAACTTCCATGCCAGGCTTGGCAGTAATAAAATGTGAACAGGTTGACCAGTGAAACTCAAGGATGATTAATGTAAACAACTAGATCCTCTACTCTCTATTGATGTGGAGAGTCTGCACATGCTGGAATGGAAAATGATCTTAGAGTTACAGGGTCACCACTGCTGTTCAAGTTTTTGTACTTTGCTGGAATAAAGCTTGAAACGTGCCCGCATGTCTGCAATCCCAGATAGGAAGACACCGGAGGAGGATCACGTGATCCTGATTGATGGGCTGAATGAGGCGGAGTTCCACAAACCGGACTACGGGGACACCATCGCCTCCTTTCTCACCAAAATCATACCGAGGTTCCCTATCTGGCTCAAGCTCATAGTCACAGTCCGGGTCAATCTGCTGGTAAGATCAGTCTCTGGAATTGGTGCTGTACTGGGTTGGGGGTGGTAGGTGCTGTTCTACCAAATCCTACTAGACTGCAGTTCCTCTATATTATCCTGGCCTTTGTGGAAGTATTGCAGCTAGGGCTGGGACTTCATTAAAAAATGTATCTAATTAATTAGAGGCTTTGTAATTAATTAATCTTGATTAATCGGATTTAATTGCACAAGAAAATTTGCCTCCGATCAGTCCTAGCAACACACTTTCTTCCGATTCTTCCATTTTTGTAGCCCTGTTGTGTGCATCAATGTAATCGGTACACCAGGAAATCGTGCTTCCCTTTGCTTGGAATGCAAAGTGTGATTAAATGCGTAATTTTTTAATGCGTTATTTTTTGTCAAATTAATTAATCGCAATTAATGCAATTCCCACCCCTAATTGCAGCAGGATAGAGCTTCAGATCTGCTCTTTTGTCTGTCCTGGCACAGTATGGAGGGCCCCCCCAGCTTTCTGGTGTACAGGCCTTCAGGGTGTCTGTCCTGGGACAGTATGGAGGGCTCCCCAGCTTTCTGGTGTACAGGCCTTCAGGGTGTCTGTCCTGGGACAGTATGGAGGGCTACCCAGCTTTCTGGTGTACAGGCCTTCAGGGTGTCTGTCCTGGGATAGTATGGAGGGCTTCCCAGCTTTCTGGTATATAGGCCTTCAGGGTGTCTGTCCTGGGACAGTATGGAGGGCTACCCAGCTTTCTGGTGTACAGGCCTTCAGGGTGTCTGTCCTGGGATAGTATGGAGGGCTTCCCAGCTTTCTGGTATATAGGCCTTCAGGGTGTCTGTCCCCTCCCTCTCACTAATCCCAATATCTTAGTCATGTCTGCCTCCAGGATCACTAACAAACTTTACTAAAGAGGTTTGGCACCCCTCAATCATCCAGATAGACCAGGCATTACCAGGTAGCCCTGGTGGCTTACCTGAATCCTGCATGGGTCCATAACTTGTAAAAGCACACAGCGCCAGAAACCCAAGTACAGATCTGGACCCGCTCTGGAGCAGAGCGATTACGTCATGTCGACTTGGAGAGATTCCTGGAAACTGAGCTGCTTCACGCCCATGTGCCTCGGCTCCGCGGCGACCAGAGTGCGAGGATCTGATGAGTGAGATAGATGGGTCTTCAAGTCCAAAGGCTTCGAGGAAACTTTACAACTGTGGAGCCATTCGACCCCCTGCACCCCTCGAGATGGCTGGGTGGGAGCAGGAAGCCTCCAGGGTCCATCCAGCCTGGAAAAGCAGGGCGTCTCTCACTGCGATGCCCACTTCGCCTGACTAATCCTCCTACCCTGGCCCAGCGTTTCGCACAGACGTGTTGCCGACACCTCGTCTCCTGTATTATTCAGTGTTTTCGTGCCCCTGCTGCTCCGTATCGTGATAAGTCATGTGGGGAGGTCCGTCTCTCGGCAGTCAAGTCTCTGTTGGGTTTTTTGGTGGGGGCGGATTCATTGGTGGCCCCTGGGAGCAAAGTTATGGCCTGTGAGCGTAACTACAGCCTGTAGTGAGCAGTGAGATTGGCCCCATTGTGTGCAGTGTGAAATGGCAGCGTCGGCCCCATAGACACAGCCCAGATTGGCCTCTGTGTCTCCCCCCTGTGGTCTGTCACTTGCTGATGAATCTGTGGTCAGCCTGGGAGGGGCATAATGAAATGGGAGGTAGTACCAATGCAATAAAAAATATGGTGAAAACTAGCATTTATTTAACTCGCTGTTTCAAAGCCTGCGATTTTTCTCCCTCCTAGCTCCTATTATACCTGTACCACTCGAGCAATACCAGCTGCATGGTAAAGGTGTGTTGAGAGCTGAGTGGGAGCAAAAATGTGGGCTGTCTCGTGGTCCCTGGGAACTGGGTTGAAAAACATTGATTCAATTGACTATAGTGTACTTTCCTTAAACTGATAGATGATGACGTAATGTTCACCATGTGGGTGCTCCTCTTTGGTAGCCTGTTGTCCATGCTTAGGGATAGAATTTTTTATCTGCATGTCATTTGTTTATGACAGGACATCACTAGCCTGATGCCCTTCACCAAGATCACCCTGGACCACTTCCCAGACAACCAGGATGTGCAGGATGATCTGTATGCCTACATCCAGCACCGCATTGGCAGCAGCAAGGAGATCCTGAGCAACATCTCGCTGAACGGCAAGGCCGACCCAGCTATGGTGGGCAAGTTGAGCAGCCACCTGGCCTCACTCAGCCAAGGCTCCTACCTGTACCTGAAGCTGACTCTGGACATGTTTGAACGCGGCCACCTGGTCATCAAGAGCGCCAGCTACAAGGTGGTGCCCGTCTCACTGGCCGAACTCTACATGCTGCAGTGCAACATGCGCTTCTCCAGCGGCGCCGCCTTCGAGCGCGCCCGGCCCATCCTCAACGTGGCACTGGCATCGTTGCACCCACTGACTGACGAGCAGCTCTTCCGAGCTGTCAACGCCGGAGCCGTGGCCGGCGAGCTGGAGTGGGACGACTTTCGGCAGAGGGCGGAGGCCCTGTCCTGCTTCCTGGTGCGGAGGCGTGACAAAACTCGCATGTTCTGCCATCCGTCCTTCCGCGAATGGCTGGTCTGGAGGGCTGATGGCGAGAGCACAGACTTCCTGTGTGACCCCAGGTGAGCACTACACCCAGCCTACCGACCGGAACTCGTAAGACTCAGCAGGGGTCTGTTCCGGGTTCTGCATCAACGATCGATTGGGTCCTCACTGGAAAATGCTGGGACATCTTGCTTAGAGGTGTTAGGACATCTGGACCCTTGGTACATTGTACTGTAGCTGTGATTGGCCGCGTCCCTCGTCCTCGCACTTAGAGAGGCGACATCGCTGTCTGTGTTCAGCCACAGGCGGGGTACTCAACTCATCGTGAGGCCATGGTTGATAATCTCTGAGCAGCATTGCACAAAGATGCGAACTCGTATCAAGGGGTGTTGAGATGGAGTTAACACACTGGAAGCTTGTTTTGAAATGTGGGCAAGCGGGAAGAGTAATTAGCATTCCCTGGTCAATAAAGGGTCGTACAGTACAATTTCTGTCAGTTTAGAATGAAAGGTTATTATGCGGAATTCAAGGAGAAAACAAATTGGCTGTCTCTTCTGAGCTTAAAAACATTAAACTCACAAAGGTGCTCTGTGATTTCCAAGAGAAACGCGATAAATTCCCAGATGCATTTATTTTGTTTGGTGTTTGGATCAGTCAGTCTTTGCATTGCCACAAATGGACCATCACACTAGCATTTTACACCCATTTAATATAAACAAACCAGCATATTGTGTAAAATTAATCTCACGCTAGTCTTACTTTCTGGTAGTTTCTGAAAGCCAGGGCTATGTTGGGTCCTGGTCACTGCAGATATGCCAGTGTGGAGCCTGTTTGGAACAAATGGAGAATCTTCTGGCAGCCGCACTTTTGGTGTCCCAAGCCATGGTTTCTCCTGCTGCCGGTCTGACAGGTTGTTCCAAAATCCTCAAGGACCCGCATGCTTCCTGAACCTTCAGAAACGGAGCATGTCATGGCCAAACTGACACCCATGTCCCCCCTGAGTATTCAGACGAGGCTGTATCTGCCATCATTTAACCA
The DNA here is from genome assembly GCA_026780765.1 of Petrocephalus schoutedeni. NCBI lineage: Eukaryota > Metazoa > Chordata > Actinopteri > Osteoglossiformes > Mormyridae > Petrocephalus > Petrocephalus schoutedeni. The sequence continues at coordinate 19,920,587 of JAODKL010000036.1, forward strand.
CAGCTTGATAGCTGTCAGCTGTCGGTTTGACTTGGTCCCCCTTGTGTCTGAGCACCCAGCGGAGAGACAAAAACCAGCAAAGTTTAGCTGTACTGAGACTGGAAACTTCTCCATGCCTTAGTTTTTGGAGTTTATGCCTCCGGGGCTCGCTGTCACCATGTGTGTACTGTCACTAAGCCATCAGTCGCTCCTCTGCAGAGCATGGGACACCGCAGCTGTCAAAACCACGCCCCCCCCCCCTTTCTGTACGTACTGCCTCGTTTGTCATGCTTGCGGCTGGCTGTAACTTTTACCAGCTTATTTTTAAATGTGCCTCAAAGTCTAGATGGAACACGAACACTGCCCTGGATTCAGGCTGAAGAGCAACACAGAAGTCAGCAGATGAAAGGGATAAACTGGCCATGGTTTAAAGGAGAACCGCTCTTAGCCGTTAAATATGTATGCAGCTGGCTCACATATTAGCAAGTAATCTGCTTGCGCTGTCTTCTGACGGATTGGACAGAGGGGCACAAAGTGGCAAAACAGCCGCTCTGATTCCTGTGTCCTCAGGGCCCGTTTAGCATCAGCATGGACCTCCCATGATCTTGTTGCTGAGGTAAACTGAAATGTGATTGTATCTGTCCCAGCAACTGGCCTGGCACGTTCTCTGCTAGGCTGCCATGAAGGCTCTGAGAGTTCAGAGGCTCGGACTGAAGAAAGCCTGCAGCCCACCTAAACACCCCCCCCACCCCCCCACCCCCGGGCCCTGGAAGCTTGTTAGTTTCTACTTGAGAGTTAGAGCAGCATCGTT
>JAODKL010000036.1:19921476-19939302 GCA_026780765.1 Petrocephalus schoutedeni
TGTTAACATAGGGCTTCCTTTTGGCACAGTACAGTTTTAACTGGCATTTGTGGATGTAACTACGTATTGTGGTACTTAACAAAGGTTTGCCAAAGTAGTCCTGAGCCCATGTGGTGATATTGCTTATAGATGAATGATGATTCTTGATGCAGTGCCGCCTGAGGGATCAGAGATCATAGTTGTTCAGCTTAGGCTTGCACCCTTGTCCTTTATGCACTGAAATTCCTCCAGATTCCTTGAATGAAGGTGAAATATCCAAATCTCTTCCAATCTTTCTTTGAAGAACATTGTTTTTAAACATTTCAATAATTTTCTCATGTATTTGTTAGCAAACTGGTGATCCTTGGCCCATCTTTGCTCCTAAAGGACCAGACCTTTCTTGGATGCTGCTTTTGTACCAAATCATAATTACAATCACCAGCTGACGTCACCTGTTTCAAATCACATCATTATTTAACCAGTTTACCTCATTATTAATCCTAAATTTCTCCTGTCCCAACTTTTTTTGAAATGTGTTGCAAGAACCAAAACTGGAATACGTGTTTATTTTGTGAAAAACAAAATTCATGAGGAACACATTAAATAATGTGCTGTTGTATTGTTTGCAATGAAATACATGTCAGAGTAAATTTAGAAATTACTACTTTTTTTATTTGCGTTTTCCATACCGTCCCAACTTTTTCTGATTTGGGGTTGTATATTATGTATGTGTGACAGTTATAACCAGTTATAGGATGGATGGATAGATGGATGGATGGTACGTCAGCAGCTGGCAAACCATAGATGGGGACCGTATGTGTATTATGGGATGCAGTGACTTAATGAGGCTCTGCGTCCTCTGTAACAGCTCATTGTCTGCCCGCAGGAGTGGCCACGCCCTCATGGCCTTCATGCTGTCACGGCAGGAGGGGAAACTGAACCGGCAGCAGACTATGGAGCTGGGCCATCACATCCTGAAGGCCCACATCTTTAAGGTAAAGAGAGCCTGGGGTCATGGGAAGTAGATCCCAGGGCTCACCAGCAGAGGGTGCTGCTTCAGGGTATGTTCTTACCAAAACATTTACATCTGAGATGGGGAAATTTTCTTCCTCCTTTGCTCATCTGAATATTTTTTAATAAAATAAAGATGAATAATAAGGGTTAGAATTCATGTGTCACTGGGCAAGACACTCCAGAAGATTCTGTGGGCCTAGTGTATGGTTTTTCACTGCTGGTGTCTCTCGCCCCCACGCTTTCTGTCTCTCCAGGGTCTAAGCAGGAGGACTGGTGTGTCCTCCAGTGTGCTTCAGGCCCTGTGGATCAGCTCCAGCACCGACAGCCTGTCGGCCGCTCTGGCCTCCCTGAGAAACCTCTACACGCCCAACGTCAAGGTAGGTGCTGTGCTGGATGGGTCTGGACCGAGCATGACCTCAGTTGGGAGTGAGCGAAATTCAGGTTTTTCAATGGAGCGAGCAAACCGGTTAAAGTGTTACAGTGAGCCACAGCTCTGATTTCACATGTATCACATACCGGCGAGCATGTTGTCCGCCAGCAAAGGTTGGAATGAATGATGCCTTGTAATCTACAACAAAATTGCCCTTGTCAAGGAGACAATCCATTTTCCAAAATCATTTATCCTACGCTGGGTGATGTTCAGCCGGGAGACAATCCTCCAAAGCCAGAAGACACCCTGTTCAGGATGCCAGTCCATCACCGCGTGACCTTGTCAAGTGGTTTCTGAAGATTAGGCTTTAAATATTTCTCCCTGCTAAGTGTGGTGTTTTCTTGCACTCAAGGGAAAACACAAATGGGAATATTTTTTTATACCTCACACTTTGTTTTTTATTCTCAAACAATGACCTTCTCCTCCAAGCTCTTTACAAACGATTCAAGGTCGTTTCTGCTCTGAAAGGTTTTGCGTCGAGCCACTAATTTATTCAGCTGACAGGCAGGTAAATAAAACCAATTCAGTCCTTTGCCGTTCGCCGCCGTTTGATCAGGCATCTTTTGTTCAGTTTCCTCCCAAAAAGGATGTGGTTTGATCATTCTGCGAGGTTCGGCACATGGCACGCTCGAGCACTGGGAATTGTGGGAGTTGCGGTTTCCATGCATGAAGGGGGCTGGCTTTTGTAAGATCCAAAACAGCTTCAACAACACATCATTTTTGTGGAGAGTAGATGTCTGAGTCCCATTTAAGTTAGCCAAGTCATCTGTGATCTGCCTGAATTGGTTATTTAGCCAAGCTAACATGGTGTTTGTTTGCCAAAAAGCTGTTTGGATAGCTGAGTCACTGTTCCCTTAACTAAGACACTGTTTGGTTAGTCAGGTTTCTGTTTAGTTAGTTTGGAAACTGTCATATTAACTGAGAGTTATTCAGATTTATAATTTATCACCTGAAGCCATTCAATGGCAAACATAATAGAGCTTCTTGAGGAATTATATATGTGACCTTGTAGGTGGCACTGAAATACTTTCAAACTTAAGTTAGTCACCTTCAGTTTGCTGCGAATCTCACACTCCTGCCTCTGCTGTGATGAAGATCCACAGGCAGAGGAGCCCAGTAGATGATCATTTAGTGGAGTTGGTGATCAGTAAGAACAGTGTTTCCCAGCCAGGTCCTTGGGGACCCACAGACAGTCCGCATTTTTGCAGTGGGGAAACACAGTTAGAAGATCACTTGGCTGTGCTCTTCGTAGAGTTACTGCTGAGCTGGCTGCCCCCCTGTCGGACTGCTCTTCAGCCAAGCGGGTGATGGATCAGTAGAATTCCCATGCAGGTGGACAGCTGGAGATGGATGAGAAGCCACAGGTTGCAGCACATGGAGATTGATGTTGTTGGGGAGAAACGGCTTCTGCTTCCTCCAGCGAGGCTCATTACTCACGGCCGACACTGTAAATGGCCTCAATCTCAGCACACCTCCAGGTGGGCCTGGCGCTGCTGCTCGCGCTGCGGATTTCCAGCAGACGGCCCGGCCTGTTTCTCCCAGTCGCCGGGTGGGACCTGCAGATGAAAACACCTGTCCTTACACTCCCAACCACAGACACTGGATGTTTTTCTAGCTGGATGGTATTGGCATGTGAGTTATCACCCCGCAAGGCTGGGGGTCCAGCCTGCATTCTAATTGTGTGCGCAGTTCACATGTCCCGGGATTGGCTTCAGGATCTGTACTGCTGTAGTAGTTAAGGAAAATTAGAGTGAAGTTTAAATCACAGGCTGGAGTGTAATGCGCGTGAGGTAAGAACGGCAATCAGTCTGTCTGTCCGTCTGTCAGCAGCTTAAGATACACAGGGGTTGGGCAATGAAGCAAATCTTTGTGGTGCATCGAGAGCTATGGCATCCAGGGTAATGTCAGTATACCACCACAAAGGACGGACCACATCCAACAGGAAGAACTCTAGATGCAAGAAGAAGCTGCCTGAAAGGGACGTCCGGGCACTAACCCGGATTGTAAAAAAAATATATATAAAAACAAAAAATATTAATCCACAGCTGCCCAATTCACTGCAGAACTTGACTCTCCTGTTTCCACCAAAAATGTTTGTCAGGAGCTCCACAGTGTCGATCTTCACGGTCGGGCTGCTATACCCAAACCTACGGTCACTAGTGCCAGTGCCAAACGTCTGTTTCAGTTGTGCCAGCAGTGTAGATCTTGGGCTGTGGAAAATGTGAAACATATTGTTTTCTGAGTCCACCTTCACTGTCCTTCCCACATCCAGGAGAATTACAATGCGGAGAAGCCCCAAACAGGCTTATAGCCAGACTGTTGTGAACCCAGAGTGCAGCACAGGGGTGGATCAGTGATGGTTTAGGCTGCAATATCATGGCAATCTCTAGGCCCACTACTTGTTCTAGACAGGTGCATCACTGCCAAGGACTACCGCAGCATTCTCGAGGACCATGTGCACTCAGTGGTGCAAACATTTTACCCTAAAGATGGTACCATGCATTAGGATGATAATGCACCAATACACATAGCAAGACAGATTGAGACAGGACTGGTGACAGAGTGGTTTGATGAACATGAAAGTGAAGCTGAACACCTCCCATGGGCAGCACACTCTCCTGATCTGAAAATTATCGAGGCGGAGCAAGGAGCGAGTCGGGAAACATTTTCCTCCACCAGCATCACGTAGTGACCTGGCCACTATTCTGCAAGAGGAATGGCCCAAAACCCCTCCGGCAACTGTGCAGGACTTGTATCTATCATTCCCATGATGAGCTGATGCTATACTGGCTGCAAAAGGAGGCCATACACCATGCTAGTACATTATTGTGGTCTAAAACCAGGTGTTATAGTTTCATTGTCCAAACCCTGTATATCTTCTGTCATTTCCCAAACCCCAACCCTGCCCCCCAGGTGAGCCGTCTCCTGATGCTGGGTGGGGCCAACGTGAACTACCGCACTGAGGTGCTGGGCAACGCGCCCGTGCTGTGCGTGCAGTGCCACCTGGGCCACCAGGAGCTAGTCGGCCTGCTGCTGGAGTTTGGCGCCGCCGTGGAGGGTGCCTCAGAGAATGGGATGAGCTCCCTGTGCTTCGCGGCGGCTGCCGGCCACCTGGGCCTCATCACACTGCTCTGCAAGCGGGGGGCCAAGGTCAGGATGAGCTTCTTAGCTTCTGCTGTGTGTCCGTATGTCTGTGTTTCTCCTCAGTGTTGTTTGGCGCTCTGACGCCTGAGCCCCTTCAGGTGGTGTTGATTTTTCTTGACTGTGCCGGTCAATGACCGACCTAATTCAGCTCCGGACACTCACATTCAGTACCTGCATGCAGGTCGACCATGTGGACAAGAGTGGTCAGTGCGCCCTGGTCCACGCAGCTCTACGGGGCCACCTGGATGTCATGCAGTGTCTGCTGGCCCTGGAGTGGAGCCCCGGAGGCGGGGAAGGGGACTCCGGCCTAAAGAGCAGGGCCGTCCAACAAGCCCTCACTGCTGCTTGCAGCATGGGCCACACACAGGTGAGTGGGCTCCCAGAGCAAAACACAGAGGACGGGCAGGAAAAAACACATTACTGAAAGGCTCATGAATTCATAGCCATCGTTGTCACCATTTTTAGTAGGGTCAGAAACCATAGCTGTAACTAGGTCATTGAGGTTCAGATCAAAGCAGGGCTGCAGAAGCTGCCACACTGCATACAAGCTTCTCTTGTCTGTTTTATGCTCCTTTCGGTGGATGTTAAGGATATTAATTGACTCACGAAGACCCCTGAGCTGTTCAGATTGGGTTAGCCCTGCACTCATTACTTGCTGGGTGCCTCTCATTGGTCAGTCAGAGATTTATGTGCATATCAGGTTGTTTGACAGTTGATTGGGTTAGGCAAATGTGCATCGATCAATTTCATGGTCACACTTTAAAAATCTGTTTATTCAGTACAAAGCACGATCATTTGAATATTTAGTTCATAGCCGAGGTTGTGAGTTGGTGCCATTAATCACGCCGCCTTCCTTTTGACAGGTGGTGCGGAATCTGCTGGCACTGAGTAATGAGCACGGCGTGCAGATTGATGGGCATGACACGCTCTGGGGAGAGACAGGTACAGTCGCCTGCTGCTCTCCGCTACCCGTCCCTCCCATCGCCTAGTCATCAGCGGCATTGCTCTCTGGACGTGTCGTGGGGGCAGGAGAATCTATAACCAAAGAAGCTTCCGGGACTTTATGCCTAAGAACTGCTTTACTTATTAACTGAAGGCTGTAGCCTCCTCTGGACCTTGTCACTCTGACCTCAAGGCGCCACCTGTTGCCCTAATTGTGCATCATCCAGATGGTTGTGGTTGTCCTGGGCTGTCCCACATTAATCCCATTCACCTGTAAATGCAGCAGCCCTCTGGTGCATTTACGTTTTATAAACGGCATCCATTTTACTCCGTTCATACCTGAAAACGGACCCTAGGCTGGGCTCGTCCTTTCATATCCTGATGGAGTGTTACCGGAGTCTTACCAAGGTACACTAGTTCCGAAAGTATCATCTACGCCCCTAACCCCCCCCCCCAACCCAAAGTCAAATTGCAGATGCCGTAAAGCAGACACACTGGGCCTTTAAAGTGCCAGTGAAATCGGATGGCAGAGAGCTCGCTGTCTGTGAATCTTCATTACAGCTTAAAGCTCCTCAAAGGCCTGGTAGGAGGGAATCCATTCTCAGGGGTGTTACTGCATCACCTACCAGGTTGCAGATTTGAATGCCACTAGAAAAGCTTCAGGAGAGAAAATATGTCTAACTAAAGTAAAGTAGTAATACTGCAAGCTTCAATTTTTGAAGAAGATGTCTCTCTCTCTCAGGGAATAAGATCAGATTAGACAGCATTTATGAGGCAGGCAGGCAGGTAGCCGCTGGACGCGGTTGCCATTGGACACAGTCGCCATTGGACACGGTTGCTGCTAACAACTGGTCATGACAACAACATGGTAATAGAGCGGGGAGTAGGAAGGCAGAAGATTCATGCCTGTTTAGCTAGCGGTACATTGGGCACTGCAGAAACGTGTAGCAAACTGGTCTTTTACATCATCATCCAGATGGTTGTAGCAAGTGCTTTTGGGGGGGTGGGGGACTTAAAATTTCTGTGGACATTTAGCTGTGAACCATGTATTTTCCAGTGGAGAGCTACTTAAATGGAGATAAAGACAGGAAGGTTCCCAGGCTTGTGTCTAGCTGAAAGGGCCTTATCAGCGTTTACCTCCATGGTTGGCCTTGGTACATGTTCCCGTCACGTGATCCGGAACCTCATTCCACAGAGACACGGCGTGACATCAGCCTGTCATCCCGGCCTTCAGTGTCACCTCACAAAGCCTCGATTGTCTCTCTCTCCCTATACTTTACTTGGCCGTCTCCACCAAAAGCAAGGCTGTGAATAAAGCACTGTGAATTAATTAAAGCCGCCAGAACTGTCTTGGCGAGGCTCGCTGTTCTCGCACTTTATTTATTGCGCTTTGCAGCTCCGGCCGGCAGAGTTGCTCAGGATTAGCGTCCTGGCTGCGGTGTCCCTAAAATGCCAAATGCGAATGTAAAGACGCGAGCTGTCCTGCGGGACCTTTTGCGCCGCTGTCGTGTCAGATGAGCAGCTCACACTGTTCCTTGTCTGTTGCCGCAACCAACTGCTAAAAGATGATAAACACAGCGTTTACAGGACCCTTCCTGGGCCTTAATGTGACGGGAGCATGGCTGTACCCAGTACCTGCTGGCTTCCCAGTCTGAGAGAAACAAAGGCTGAGCTAGCCTTAATTATGTTTTCCTGCTATAACGAGGTGCTAGACTGTGGCAAGGCTTTGTTAATTGGATTCCCATTCATTTGTCTTTCAGTAGCTTATCCTGCGCAGGGTCATGGACCTGGAGCCTGTCCCAGGCAGCGTAGGGTAGCGGGACTGGGGATCTGGATGGGTTGCCAGTCCATCACAGGGCACACGCAGGCACAATTCCACAGCGGGGACTGCATGTCTCTGGGGTGCCTGGGGGAGACTTGTGTTATATGGGGAGGAAAAGCAAACTCTGGGGCAGGGATCCCCAATCCCAGTTCTGGACGGCCATTCTGCACCACACTTTGAAGATTTTCCTGCTCTAACACATCTACTAAGGTGTTGGGGGGGGGGCAGGCATATTTCATATTGTTCATTATCTTTATTGGGTCCAAGCTGTTTCACTTCCAGAAGGCTGTCATAGTCAACACTGTGCCTGCTCAAAGTCACTCTGGGACGCCTGTGGGTGTTGGCATGCCGTGGGCAGCCCTGCCTCGGTGGGGGTGTGCTTCCTGTCCCGTCCTTCATGCGCGGCGGGTGACCTGTAGCAGAGACTGGGAGCCACAGGCCCCTAATGGTCACATAATGAGTGTATATCAAAGCCTAATTGTCTGCATCTGGCACCGTCGTGGGATGGGTGAAGCCCCCCCCGCACAATTTGTTTCATGCCGTTAAGCCCCCATCTGGAAGTGGCCAGTCGTATCGGCTCTGCAAGCACGTCCGTCTCCCCCTGTGCCGGACGCACTCCCCAGGAACTCGTATGAAGCTTCACTGTAGGGCGTCTGTAATGCGTTTTCCAGAGAGGGCGACGTCAGCAGAAACAATGATGTCACGAGAGCAGGGCAGGATTCTAGCATCTCTGAACATGTACCGGCATGGAGGTCATCTACAGCTGCTTTAGGCCAGTGATTATGATCAAGTCAGTATTGCGGCTGCACACGGACGCTTTAGGAAGTCTCTGGAACTGCATCTCCTCCAAAGAGCTCTGTGCAGATGGTCCTGCCTCAGAAAAGCGCCCACACAGCAAGGCCCCATGTAATTACAGGAGTGTTAAGCTCATTTTCATGCCGGGAGGGCCATGCAGCATGTTTTTCACCAGGTTATAGGTTTATAGCGAACTGCAGCTGTCTAACAAATGCAAATAAAATAAAATACGGATTCCAGATTTTTCTTTAGATAAGGTGCCCGACTTGATCAGGACATGTTGCCATATAGACAGATTGTGTAGCTGATATGAATTATTTAATAAGGAAATACATTCATATCATTATAGTCTGAATAGCTGATGTGAATTTAATAAGGAAGTATGATCATATAGATGTAATGTAAGAGTTGATTTAAACCTTCTAAACTTATATGAATAATATTAAGCGGTACATCACTACCCTGCCTCCACGGCATCAAGCAAGTCAGCAGTTGGTCCTTTAGTCTTGTTGGGGGGGTAGTACAAGCCCAATACAAGATGACCGCGGGGGTGTCATAAAATATAGAGGTGGCCAGCAGGGTTGTGCTGTGTGGCTCGTGTCGGCTGTCATTTCACCACAGGCTTGTTCGGGTGATTGAATCCTCCCACCCAGGGTAGTCCCGGGTTAACATCGGCAAGCAAATGGCGACCTTAAGTGGCCAAATAAACGGGTCAATGGAGACACTCCTGGGTGTGATGGATGGATAGATGGTCCGTCTGCTGACAGACATATTCGTCATGCCGTCCTCTGGCTGTGATTTTCAGTGTACCCCTGCGCCCCCCACCCCATCCTGAAGGTCGTATGTCACCACCGGTGCGTGTTTAATGATGATTAAGGCGGCAATTGTTAGTCCCTGCACTTGTCAGTCACACGGGAACAAGGATGTCCCCCAGCTCACCGTTACACACAAACCCACTGGCCCTAAACCACAGGATCGTGGTTTATGGATCGCTGCTTCCTGGGCACAGTGGTGTCTTATGGGTAAATTGTTCAGGGGGTTTCAGTGCATGGTCGATAAACGGTTAGGCCCCACGATACCTCACCTGTTGAGAACCCTCGAGTTTGCCAGGCTCTTTATCGAAACAACACACTCCATGCTCCACCCCGGGAGCACTCAGGCCATTTTTAAACTCGGAGGCTAGCAGACTGTTTTTGTCGAGTGATGGGATGTTACATAAGAGATTAAAGCTGGGCCTCATGGCCGAGCCATCTGGAGGCTGTTAGGAGAGGATTGCGGTGGGTCAGGTGTACCTCCTGCTTTCCGAGAGCAGGCAGTCGGCTTTTTAGCAGCGAGATGGATGTTTCCTGTCAGCCCAACATGTGTCCAAGCCATATCCCGTCTGGACAATGAGCAGGGGCTTCGGGGTGCCAGTAAGATGGCTTTTCCTCCCCTTTTCTCTGTAGTTGTGCGGATCCGGTCCATATCCTCACAGCATTTGATGTGGTAAATATATACCCTTGTAGAGTGTTGCTGTGGTAAGGTGTACTGAGCTCCAGTGTTGTGTCCTCTGTCCCCAAAACTGTCTCCATGGTCCCCATTTGCCTTTCTCAAGCATCCGTGTCCTCTGTCCCCAGCGCCTTGTCTCCTGTCCATAATGCCATTCTCCAGCACAGTGTCCCCTGTCCCCAAAGCCGTGTCCCATCCATAATGCCATTCTCCAGCACAGTGTCCCCTGTCCCCAAAGCTGTGTCCTGTCCATAATGCCATTCTCCAGCACAGTGTCCCCTGTCCCCAAAGCCGTGTCCCATCCATAATGCCATTCTAGCACAGTGTCCCCTATCCTCAAAGCCGTGTCCCCTGTCCATAATGCCATTCTCCAGCACAGTGTCCCCTGTCCTCAAAGCCTTGTCTCCTGTCCTCTCCACAGCCCTGACGGCCGCATCGAGCCGAGGCAAGCTAGAGGTCTGCAAGCTGCTGCTAGAGCAGGGGGCCGTGGTGCAGCAGGCCAACCGCCGTGGGGCGTCATCCCTCTTCTGTGCCGTGAGGCAGGGCCACTGGCAGGTGAGTGGGAGGGGGTGGGCGTCCACTAGCTGGGAAGTAATCAAGCCACACTCAAGTGTATATCAAGACCTAACACCAGAAGATGCTCTGAAGAGCCAGTGTCGGACGTCACATTCTGACTGGGACATTTTGCACTTGAACTCTCAGAAAGGACGTTATCTCAGGGCTGCCCAACCCTGCTCCTGGATATCTACCACCCTGCAGAGCTTAGGTGCAGCCGTAATTTAACACACCTGATACTGATAATCAGGCCCTTCAGAAGCATCGCAGTATTAGAGTCAGCTTTGCTTCAACATGACTGTTGGAGTCACACTGACTCTAATTGAGATGCATCAGAAAGGCCTGATTGTCAGTATCAGGTGTGTTAAATTACGGCTGAACCTAAGCTCTGCAGGGTGGTAGCCCTCCAGGAGCAGGGCTGGGCAGCCCTGCCCTATCTGGTAACCTGGGGGGCCAGCTCTAATTTCTATCTCACATTTTTTTTTAGGTTGCCGAGCTCCTCCTAGAGCAGGGAGTGGATGTCAACATCACCGACAAGCAGGGCCGGACACTGCTAATGGTGGGAGCCTGCGAGGGCCACCTGAGCACCGTAGAGTTCCTGCTCTCCAAGGGTGAGTTTCAGGTCAAAGGTCAGCCCTAACCACCACCACACAGTCCTTCAGGTTTTACTTGATGCGGAATGAGAGGGTTTTCCTGAACTGAGAAAAAAAATTGAATTAATGCTATCATGTGTGGAACAATGGACAGTAGGTCAACACAAAGGTCACCACCTTATTCATGGTTTTAGACTAAAATCTGTACATTGCCTTCTGTTGGTAACTGCTGGGCATTTGTATTGGGTGGCTGGTGAGGTACTTACCTAAGAAGTGCCTCCTAAATATTAACTGACTTATTAAAAGTTTGTAGATCCAAAGTCTAGACAGGACCTTGCTTGAGCAGGATGAAGGCAGTGTGAATCGCTTTGAGCACGTGACCATCGTAATCGGCGGGCGTGTGTCTCCCGTGTGCCACCAGGCGCCTCCGTGACGGCGGTGGATAAGGAGGGCCTGACGCCACTGAGCTGGGCGTGCCTGAAGGGACACAGGGAGGCGGTGCGCTGTCTGGTGGCAAATGGTGCCGTGGTGGACCATGCCGACAAGAACGGACGCACGCCGCTGGACCTGGCGGCCTTCTACGGGGACGCTGACATCGTGAGTGACGAGGCACCATGCTGACACTGCATTCAGCAGTCACTGGTGTGACACGCCTTGGGGAGTGATATGGGGCACCCTTACGGGTACACCCTGACCTCACTTGGTTTCTTTGGGTCCGGACCAATAAAGGAAGCTCGCAGACCCGCCACTTGCCCTACCTTTAGACCCTTGCTACCTCAGGAAAATGATCTTATTGGCTAAATTCACCCTAGCGACTGTCTCTGGCAGGTACACTTCCTGGTGGAGAAGGGCGCCGTGATCGAGCACGTGGACTGCAGCGGGATGAGGCCGCTGGACCGGGCCATCGGTTGCCGAAACACCTCGGTGGTGGTCACCCTGCTGAAAAAGGGGGCCAAGCTGGGTGAGACTTGGCGCGGGCTGGTGCTGGGCAGGGTGGGGCGGGGCGGGGTGGGGCGCCCTTCCACTGGGAGCGGTCAGGCAGTAGATAAGACTTACGGTCCAGCATGCAGCCATTGACATGGACCATCGACACCCTGCTCTCTTTCTCTCTCTCTCTCTCTGTGAGGTGTGCAAAAAGCTCGCCCTTGTCACCTTGCCTCTCTCTCCTCCTGTCATTAAGCTAATTAAAGAGCGTGGCTCTGTCACAGTCACCAGTGACATTCAGTATACCATTGGGGCCTGCAGCCCTGTAATCTGCTCGTTTAGATCTTATCTCCTTTTAATTTTCTCAGAGCTGTCCCTAATGACTGTTTTATTGAACGGCTTGGAGTACACCCACGGCCTTTGTCATGCATGCTTAACATTTCAGTCTGCAGTTTACACTTGTTTTTGTTTAGGAAGTAATGACTGTATGTATAGATGATATCTAGCTATCCATTCAGCATTTTAAAGCATGTTTCTTTGAGACTGTATTGCACAATGCATGATAGATATAATAATTTGCTTTTTAATTATAAGTTAATTAAGTTGCAGCTTTTACGTTTCACTTGGTTTCTGGCTTCTTGTCTGTCTGTAATGTCTCAACCTTTCCTTTTTCCTAACCGCTTCCCATAATGCCTTGCTAAGGCTACAGAACATCTCCTTATGATCGATCAGGTACAATCTTTAGGTAACCTTACCCCGTACCATTTCTACTGTCCTCACTGCCCCCTGGAGGGTGTGGGAGGAACAGCAACCTGAACACCCCCCACCCCCCCCCCCCCCCCCCCCCCCTCTCGCTCCACAGGCAATGCAGCCTGGGCCATGGCCACCTCCAAGCCTGACATCCTCATAATCCTCCTTCAGAAGCTCATGGAGGAAGGCAACCTGCTCTACAAGGTGGGCAGGAGGATATTCACCAGCTGGGCTTTGAGAGGCTTCGGGGGCTCCTGATCTTTGACAGTGTATCTGTTGCGCAGAGAGGGATGTCCTTGCAGTGACCTTCTGGATGATTAGCAGAGCCAGGTCATAATGGAGATGGACAAAACCATTTGCTGTACTTTTCTGACCCCACTAGATGGCGGTCTTGGTTTGCTTTGGAGCATGCTTTGAGCCCTTTAATGAACACCATCTAGTCCATCACCTTTGTCAACCATGATGCCAGGATGGGCACTCGATCTGCCCAGGAAAAAAAAATCCACTGTTGCGATCTTCCTCTTTAAACTATGTAGCTTAAGCAGGATTCTAGCCCAGAAAAACAGGAAGGGAGTTCAGAAAGAGTGTCTTAAGCACACATTGCTCCCGAGGCAAGGTCAGCTACTTGACACATAAAATGGCTGCGCTCCTCGTTCCACAGAGCAGGAAAATGACTTCCGCAGGCGTCACCTGAAACTGGACCTGTTTTGGTGGGACGTGACGGCAGGGACAGGCCAGGTCACTGCGGTTGGTCCTTGCGGAGGCTTGTGATGACCCCTGCCTCGGTCTCTCCCCCTCTCAGAAGGGCAAGATGAAGGAGGCGGCACAGCGATACCAGTACGCCCTGAGGAAGTTCCCCAGAGACGGCTTCGGGGAGGATCTGAGGGCCTTCAAAGAGCTGCGCGTCTCACTCTACCTCAACCTGTCCCGCTGCCGCAGGAAAACCAACGTGAGTCTGTCGCTTCAGACTAAACCACGGTTCAGCCTGTTCCCTCTAGGGGCACTAGGCCGGCACGGGGTTGGTCCTAAATTGCGGTTCCTGTCCTGCCTCATGGTATGAAGTACATGGTGCAATATGAAAGGCTGCAATAGTGCCACAGAAAACATTCAGCCGGTGGTCACAAACTACCCCGGGATGGGACCTTCAGACTTGGGTCCAGCAGTACAGTCTACACTAGGGGTCTCCATCTCTGGTCCTGGAGAGCTACTATCCAGTAGGTTTTCTATTCTACCCGTCTTCTGAGCCACATCTGTTTCTGGTAGGATGGAAAACCTACTGGATGGTAGCTCTCCAGGACCAGAGTTGGAGACCCCCAGATTAGATTCATTAAAGAGGGCTGTAGAAGAAGAATACCAGGTCTCAATTGTTTTAGTCAAGTCATTCTTTGATGGCAGCTGATGGTGGGCAGGATCACCTGAGGGTGTTTCTCCCAAAGGCCTCTGTTAGCAGCTCATGTAACTGATAGATTGTTACATGGTTCCGAATATGTAAGTTGGCAATGGCATCAGCAGCAGTGTTTGGGAAGCGCAGCCCAGAGCAGTACCTGCATGGAGACCCGCCGCCCTTCGCTTTGCCCCAACCCGTGCCGATCTAGGACTCCCCCTCCCCCACAGGACTTCGGCATGGCTGAGGACTTTGCTACCAAGGCACTGGAGCTGAAGCCGAAATCCTACGAAGCGTACTATGCAAGGGCCAGGGCCAAGAGGAGCAGCAGGTAGGAGCTACTCCCCCAAGGGTGGGAGTCTCAAACCCCGCCCCCCCGGCTCGCTCTCTGACCCGCCTGCTGTCACCTTGTCTTTCCTCTCTCATTTCTCTTTTGTCTCTAACATCTCATCCCTCTCTTCTATAATCACGGTCTCTCTCTCTCTCTCATCTCTCCATCGCACCCCCCGCAGGCAGTTCGCTGCGGCGATGGCCGACCTGCACGAGGCGGCCAAGCTCTGCCCCAATAACCGCGAGATCCGCCGGCTGCTGGCGCGCGTGGAGGAAGAGTGTCAGCAGCTGCAGCGCGCACAGCAGAAGCAACAAGGCGGCGTCCTGCCGGGCCACGACTCGGACCATGAGGAGGAGGACGAGGAGGAGGAGGAGGAAGAGGCCGACGTGCTGGAGCGGGGCATGGATGGGGTGGGCGAAGGCGGGCCCGAGGACGCCATTGCCGCTGCCGACGAGGAGGAGCCGCTCTCCCCGGGCTGGTCGCAGAGCATCTACTCACTGAACAGGACGCTTCCAGACTCGCTGGGCCCATCCCGCCACACCACCAGGGCGGGCTCCCCACCGGGCAGGCGGCCCCACAAGCCAGCGCCCGAGGCCGTCTCCCAGCAGGGCCTGCTACTGCAGCCCAGCAGACAGGCCCAGATTGTGAAGACCAGCCAGCACATGAACTCTCTGCAGAGTGGCTCCCGGTCTGGGAGCAAGTCACAGGGCCAGTATGCCCCGTCCAGCCCACTGCCCAGCCGGCACATGTCCAGTGCACTGAGGCCGGGGCCTGGCATAGACATCAGCCCTCTGCCGTCTGGTGCGGAGGACTCGGGGCCCGGATACCGCTCCGATTCGGATGTGCGCCCCACCCTACAATCCTCCGGCAGTGTCAGAGAGAGACAGGCACTGGATGCGCACCAGGAGGCCAGGAAGGAGCTGGGATCCCAACACGGGGGCATCAGAGTGTCTGGCTCTAACAGCAGCCTGGGCTCCAGTGGCAGCCTGTCTGATGGCGGTAGGTTGCAGGGTCCCGACCCCCGTTGCAGGTCTTCATCAAGTGAGAAGAATAGACCGGGTGAGCACAAGCCACGCCCCTTCATGGGGGTCACGGATAAAACGGCACGTTTTCAGCAGCTACCACACCCGGGTGGCGCTCTCGAGGGCCGCGGCCGGCAGAGCCACTCTGTGGAGGGGCTGGTGGGACACGCCGGCCCGTCGAACTGCGAGTGGGCGCATGCCAACACGGCGGGCTCCCACCGCGGCCACCTGGACGGCACCTACGCCAGCCTGCACAATGGAATGCACGTGCGGGAGTTCGCCGAGCGCTTCTACGCCGAGCCGGGGCACCGAGCTGCCATGGACACCAAAGCCAAGCAGGCCCTGACCCAGGACAGCCCCACCCTCCACTCCGCGTCCATCAAACCAAAGAGGCCGTTCATCGAATCCAACGTATGAGACAGCACCTCTACGAGACGGCGCTCTAGTTTCTCCCAAGAGAAGATGCCAAACATACTCTTTTACCGTCTGCTGCTGCCGAAGGCGTTGAGGTGCTGCTCTACGGGGCCCCCTGCAGGCCATGCGGAGACAGTGCCGCTAAACGCGCAACACTGACCTTTCAGCCACTCACGCCAGGCGCTCTGTGCGCCACTGCCGCGATACCACAGGCCCACCCCGTGTCCACCGCATAGAGCCACTCTGAAGAGGGAGAGGTGCTGGGGGGGAAGGGGGGCACCGTTTGGTCCCTAGCCTGGGGAAACCACACTCCAAAACTGTATTTGTATATGACCTTTGTTTACATGAAGGTAATCGCTGCCGCCGGCTTACTTGATGTACATGTATATATACACAGCTGCTTATTTCCGCATTCAGAGGTCAGAAGTGTGTATAAAAGCTCACACAAGGTTTACTGAAATCTTTCCTGCTTGCTGCCACCTGTTTATTTATTTACTGTTCTTAACAGCTTGGTTAACTGTCAAAGCAATACTTTCTATAGTTTTATTTTTGCACTGTGGAGACATTATCAGGAATGAGCGTTGATGAGGACAGTGCATGGTGCAGGGGTGCAGTTTGTAATAAAAGAATTTAAATATATATATATATAAATGAATAAAATAAGGACTGGGCCCAGCTGCAGCAGCTATGCTATACTCTGTTGATGTTTTCAGTATTGTGAAGCTGTATTTCCCATTATCACAAACTGTCAAATGGAAAAAATATATATACACATGCTGCCATTCCAACAGAAAGAGAAATTAAAGTCCTACTGCTGAGACCGGCCTTAGGAATTTTTTTTTGTGTTAGATGGACTACAAACCCCACCACCACCTGAACTGATTCACCAATAGCTGACTGGGGGGGGGTGCTACTGAAATCAGGATTTCACTGCCAGACTGCGCACGTCATTCACTGGGCTGTAGTGCTTCTTTACCAGGAACATTTATCCTGCTGCGACTTAATGAGTTATGATTTGTCCAGAGGGGACACAAAAAAATCAAAACAAGTTATACATAAATGTTTGTTTTATAAACTATTGCCAGCAGCTATCTTGCTGAGACATTCAGTCATTTGGTAACGGGTGGATAACAGCACCCTTCCCACTCTGCTGGCACATTAATGGTACATCCAAAATACAACCACTTTGAGAGTTAAACTTATACTGCAAAATACCTGTTCTAATGCAACCCCTCAAAAAAACATTTGGCTAACAGCAGGACACTGGCTTTGCCAGACACACCAATGAATGCATCCCATAAAAGTGATGAGACGTATGCCGAAACAAATCGTCACCATCAACGCTAAACCGCTAACCGCCTAGCGCCTCATTACGTGGCATGTGCCGCCATCTAGTGGTTCACAGTGGTAGTAGTTCATACTTTTTTATACACCGGGAACCAGCTCAAACTGAATATTACCTATATTAAATATGTAATATTTACCTGTATTTTACAATTAATCACATACTATACATTATAACGTGCGAATATTTAAAATGAAAAAAATAAAAATGAAATAAAAAGATAAATCTAATACCACATTGATCCTAGCCACAAACTCCACCAGCAGTGTCTCTCCGTTTCACTGGCCAGCAGTCCAGCGGCCGATGGCCATCTTCAGAGTCCGGTTAGGCGTCAGGACCGTTGTCAGCAGCGGCAGGTTTGTCATGGGGCTCGAGCGGTTGTGGCTTCGGATCCAGTTTTCAATGGCTTCCCTCTCATACGAATAACCATCTATTTGTGGAAAATATCAGCCATATAAACTACCGTGTGAATTTCCAACCCTAAATGCTTGTCCGGGACCTGATCACTGTGAGGCCGTGCCAGGAAGCAGAGAGCACATGGCACAGCGCCAGTCACACTCCATGGGCAATAGTGGGACAGACTGGCCTGTTAGCATGTGGTAGGAAGCTTGAGTACTCACGCACACAGTGATGCTTTCGGTAGTCTCTCTCTCATAGAGCAGCATTACGTCATGCAGAGTCCACACTCACCCGCCGCAATGACAGGATCCCTCATGACCTCCCTGGTGATGGGGCACAGATATTCGTCGGGGACGCGGGAGTCGTCGGCGGCCATCTTCAGCTCCTCGATCTTCCGAAGGACTTTATTCCGCAGGCCGGAAGACTCTAGAGATGCACGAGGAGGATTTTAGACACGAGATCTGACACACTGGGGGGGGGGGGGGGGGGGGGCGG
>JAODKL010000036.1:19939397-19956874 GCA_026780765.1 Petrocephalus schoutedeni
TATTAAATATGTCTAATGATTATTAACAGAAAACACTGTACACTAATATACACTATATTAATGTTGCTGTGGGACAGGAATGTTATGCTGTCCGAAGGACGGAGGGACGAAGGATGGAAGGAAAGAGGAAGTAGGGACGGAGGAAGGAGGGGCAAACTGGGAGAGTATGGGTTACGTGAGACAAAGGCTAAACTGGGACACATACCTGTTTCTCTGTGGTCTATTAACCTGAGCGTTCAGTAATACTTCATGTTGTAACATTTACAGTTAGGATCATACTTTTAAAGTTAACAAAAATTTCCAAAAACTGTCCCAGTCGACCAATAAACACCCAGTAACAGAGGAAATGCAAACTCCCAGGCACAAGAGCGCAGCCGACTAGATTCTGCATGTGTACATATTACAGTCCCCGGCACACATTTCACACACATACTCATACAGGAGCTGTGGGAGTAACGCACTGCGCCGGCGTCATCGTTTTAATCCCGCAGCGGCTGTCCTGGCTGCTTCCACATCCCCGAGTGGCTCAGCCCCACATGGAAGTCAATAACATCAATACGGCGGCCTTTATAAAGTAGGATATTAATCCTCAAAAGAAAAGTGTGCACAATTATGGAAATTTCGCCACGCAGATGGATTATGTCTACACGCAAAGTCCTTGAGGTGAAGCAATTGTAATTTCAAGGTCTGCTTAGAAATGTGTAAAAATAAGTTATTAGCCTCACATGTGTTGAAACAACCCCCCATTGATTATAGGTAAATTGTCACAAATGAACAGACCACCCCACCCCCCCACCCCCAACATACATACATACACACACATATTCGGTGTGGCCTCCTGCTTTTGACTTTCTTCAGTCTCAAACCTTTCATACTCGTCACGGTCAATTTAACAGAAAATGAAACATGAAAGGTCAAGCAGATTAATCCACTTATGGACTGATTGCTGTAACAGGGTCTGGGACATCACACACTCCAAGCAGCGGGGCAGGTCATGGAACCCCCCCAAGCTGGGCAGGCTAGGGCTGCAGCCCCCATCGTGGAGGCAGCACAGCAGGGCATGGGGTCCATGAAAATTTCATGGTAGGAGAAAACTAGAAAATCTATTTATATCCATGCGTATATCCAAATCGTCACCTTGACACACTGGAGCCGACTAGTAGAGAATTACCCAAAATCCCCTGGGCCGGGATTTTGGGATATGTAATGAGAGGGGCCCTTCAGCAGTGCCGTCAAAGTAAACCTCATGCCGACACTCCCCAGCAAAGGAGAGATGCAAGGCACACTGTGACTGATCTGAGAACAGATCTTTCCCGCACCCAAACCCTCTGCCCCCATTTCCGTCCCCTACTCCTAGCTTGAAGGCAGCTTATCACTGGATGGCTTGAGCTGTGGGGGTGAAGGTTATAGCCTCTGGGGATCCAGGTCCTGCACGATGACTGTGAAGCGCTGCAGCCAATGTGAAAACAAACTGGACTCACGAACAACGACAGAATGTCAGAAGAAGCTTGGGTGGGTAAAAGGACCAAGATCACTGCAGCTGCCCTGTTCTGACCTTAAGTAAGTTTGACCTGCGACACGAAAGCTGAGCAATCCCTCTGTGTGAAAAATTAGACCGCATCCTCAGCGACAGTAGATCAGCGAAAATATTTGGAAGGTGAAGGAGCAGGTCAGGCCCAGGGGCATGACATCACCGATGTGGAGTTCAGAGATCAGCGACGTCTTGTCCAGGCAGATCAGCTCGGCCCCGTCAATGTTGTTGGTCCGGAAGGAGCTCTCCAGCGCTGCCAGGCCCTCCTCATGCAACCAGGCCAGCACGTCCTCTTCAGACCAGCCAGTCACTGGCAGGCTGCAGCGAGTCACTGCACCCCTTCCTGGAAGGATGGAACACACAGACAGCAGAGGACTCCATTTCCCATCAGCCATTCCTAGTCAGCCCCCTGAAACACCGCCAGGATCCTGCACTGCTCTATCAGTCACATTAAAAAGCACCACAGTCACCCATTATCAGCAGAGAGATAACATTTTGTATCATATGACGCAGATTTTTCTTCTGCATTACAGTTCAAATTAACACCTTTGGCTAGATCACGTGATCAATATGGTCCCCATAAAAACTATATTTTTATAAACACCAAAAGGTTTAGATACATTAATCTGCTCATTAATGAGAATATTATATAAACAATCCATTTATAATTCCCCATTAATACACAATTCTCTTTCCTTCTGCATATTGATGTATAGAAAATATGGAAATGTTCCATAAAATTAACAGTAATTATAATTCACGTACATTTATAAATATATATTGAATATACTTCCGATGACCAATGAAGAACCAGTACGGGAAGATCACAGATGTGCACAGATGATCACAGATGCTTTAAGGAATACGATAGACCACTAGGGAAACGGATAAGCAGGCTCCAGATGAAATGAAGCCTAAAACTTTCAGTGAAAGTACAAATAACTGGAGCAAAGCTGCGCCGCTCTGGGCATAAGCCCCAGTGCACTGGAGAAGAGCATCGTGGGCAGCGGGCAGCATGCTGGACAGAATCGCAGTGAAGCCTGTAGGAGCCGAGACCCGAGCAGCTGGCTGGGGGGGGGGGGGGGGGGGGTTAACGTCTGATAGGGCTGCCAGGGGTAGACGTGGACTTGGCAGAACCCAATAAACAATACATATTAACACTTTAGGAAGCCTTTGTTGGTTAAATCGTCTGCCAGAATATGCCATCACCATCTTTCGACGTCTCGTCACATACATACACACAGTACCAGGCAAAAGTCTGGACAGAACTGCTTTTAATGCGTTTGTCTGTATTTTAGCTGTTATTCACCTTATAGTAAAAGGAGCGTTTAAAAAGTTTCTCAGGTTTTAAACTCTTCAAAACGGCCTCCTTTTATTTTTTAGATGACAGCACTGCAGACTCTTTCAACCAGCTTCCAGATGTAGCCACCTGGAATACTTCTCCCAACAGTCCTGATGGTGTTTTTCACAAGTTCTGGGCACTAGCTGGCTCCAACTGATCCCAAACTAACTCTGTAGGGCTTCGGTCACGGGATTTTGGTGGCCAGGTTTTTCAGATTCTTTCCAGTTTCACAAGATAATACAGCACTTACATAACCTGGAGGTTTGCTTAGTCTTGTTGAAAAACAAATGATTTTTTAGAAGGTGTGTTCAGACTTGTACCGTACATCAACATGTGTCACCCCCACCAAAGTACTCAGCACAGACCATAAAGACATAAAGACCATTCTGACCTGTGACGGCCATCTCCTGCTTCTCCTGAGATGAATCTGACAGAGAGCACAGAATACGTCATTGGAACATGAGGCAGCATTATGTACTGGCAAGGATACATTGTGAAAAAGCTTTAAAGCCAGGGAAGGAAGAGTATGACAGTTCCCGCCTGGGTACGTGTCACATCGGGTTCCTTCAGCCAATGGTCTTAGCCAGGCAAGGATAGGAAGATGGGGTACAATACGAGAGCATCCAATCAGAGCACATCTCAGCAGGATGGACACCTAGGTGAATTACTGCTCACATGGGGGTGTTAGAGAGTCAGCTGGGACAGGCAGGAGCCAGAAGGTAATGTGGGATGTCACACAGTAAAATCATCTGTGCCGCGTTAACTCACCCTGTCCAGCAGAGCCATCCTCCAGCCTCCAGATGATCACCGTTCGGTCCATGGAGCCCGTGGCGATCAGGGGCATTGTTGGCGAGAAGGCGCATGCTGTAACATACCTGGAGTGGTGGGGAATTATGGGAGAAGCTGCGATGAGAGCCAGTAGCGGGGCAGTGGGGTGCGTCTGAGTAGGAACGGCACACTCACTGACCTTTCATGCTGCTTCAGGGAGAAGAGGAGAGACCCGGAGCTCTGAAAGGTGTGGGTATGTGTTAGTATCGTATCCCAAAGCCATTCTAACACCAGACTCAAATATCTGTGGAAAAATAAGGCTCCAAACTAGCACCCCACCACAAACCCGGCAGATATATAAAGGCAGTCCCCAGGTTACCAAACAGATCCCTACATCTGTCCCTACATAAAAGTAACTAAATATGGTACCTCACTGCCAATGATACAAAGAATCTGCGTGATTGTTTTAAGGAGCGTCACAAAGTGGTGTCTGCGTTTGTTAATCCAGCTCCCTACCACAAACCCGAAATACTCAGCTATATACAGGTAGTCCCCAGGTTATGATCCAGATCCTAAATGCTACCTCAGTGTACCTCAAGCAGACAAATCACAGAATCAGTGCTATGTTGTCATAAGTGTCACAAAGCTGTGCCCACATTCGTTAATAAAAACTATTGTATTTAACTCAAATCTTTTTAATTTAACAGGCTTTACGGCAGTCTGTTCCTAAGTACAAGTTGTCTGTGTGTGGAATGGTCATAACTTGTACACAGCTGTCTGTCCTACTAGATTATTTCTGACGGAATATTCAGTTCATGGGAACATTAGCAAGGCACTTCCAGGGATTTGAACCAACAACTTTCAGTCTAGGTCCATAACCACCCCTGCCATAATAAAAGAGTACAGTAATCACAGTTTTACTTACAGTGTTGTATACAGTGACAGATTTATCCACAGACCTACAATGAGGACAGAGATCTTATTATACAAATGATCTTCCCAGAACATCACAATAATGAGCTCAGGAGTCTTTATCTAAGGTGTTTGCAATGTTCTGCGTTGTGATGTAAATGTAATGTAATGTAAATGTAATGTAATGTAAATGTAAAAGCAAGCAAACATGCAGTAATAAGTTACTAATGTATATATAACTCAAAAAGGAACTTATTCATCATTCATATTAATTTCTGGAAGTGTCTCAATGAGTAAACAAAACTTCCTCGTTGTAAGGAAGTTTTCTACATTTCTAAGAGTGTTTTTGTGCGCCTGGGCAGGGGGCGGGGATTACCCTGAAACCAGCAGGGCTCCTTCAGCCGAGAAGGCGCACGACAGCACCGGGGCGGTCTGGCCCGTTAGTGTGTGAAGCAGTTCCATCCGGAAACCTGATGATCCATAACCCATAATCCATAACCGATGGCAGCTCGCTGCTTTAGACCACCACCACCACCACCAGTCCAGTTCATCTCCACTGCTCCAGTACATTGCCTTCATGACCAGTATGGCTGAATGACTCATGAGCTGAATCTGCACACACATCCATATGTGCAAAGCGCCAGGAATTGATATTAATACAAGAGAAGGGGCCTTCATTTTTCATCCCCACGGAGACAGTTTCCTGCGGCCGTCACCAAGGCAACCTGCGACAGTGTACCTGAGGCATGCTGGGAGACGGTCCATATCTTCAGCAGGCTGTCCTGCCCACAGGAGGCCAATCGAAACTGCACAGAATGGTCATCTATCGGACAAAGGGGACAAGTCAGACATACGCCCTGGACATTACTGCCAGCGGCAAGGGGCGCCTCCCCAGAATGCCCCTTCACGGAAAATGAAACGCTACATGAAAATGACAATATTAAAGCGTAATGAGCCGTTTTATTAAATCATCCGGCTTGTATCATAAGCAAGTTTATATTCTGAGAAGCCGAATATTCAGAATTGCTAACTGTGAGGCAAACATGCAGAAACACAAACATTTAAGAAAAGAGTCGCATGAAGGTCGCTCACATGCTGAACTGATTCCACAATGTTTTGGTTTCGCATTTAGTAGAACATTTCCACTTACATCTTGCATTTTAAAAACTACTGCCTTTTAGAGTACAATTAAAGATGACTGGCTAAACAGTTTCATGTGGAAGAACACATACAAAGACCTGCTCAGTGACTGCGACATCCAAGCCTTAAATACCCTACCAGTCACTCATGTCACTGAAAACTTGTAAAAACGGCCGGCTGCTATTATAGTGTGAAGAATACCATTTGTATTAGTTACACAGCCTCTGAGCTTTGCCACAATGACTCAGTAAGACCATGGTGTGGAGCAAGGCAGGGCCAATGTTTTACAAGGACCTGCACTGTGTTATGGGTGCTTCTGGAAAACCAGACATGATCGTATCCTACATAATAGAGTCACACACCCACAACTGCTTCAGCGCCATTGGGATCTTATGGGAATGTCAATGGCTAAAAAGAACACTAGCTTATGTAGGCACACATCGGACCCATCTAAAGGTTTGCGTGATGTGGCATTTAACACAAGGACCAAAAGGCTGGAGCAGCACAGACAGGCGAGCTCAAGATCTGCATTAAACCGGCCTTAATTAACCCACTTATAACATGAGTGCTGTGTTTGCTGAATATGCTAAACTTCAGTGGAGAGAGCAGGAGACAGGCGAGCAGTGGAGCAGATCTGTTGCCAGGTGACCAGAGCAAAGGAGTCCGACGTGGAGAGAGAGAGAGAGAGAGAGAGAGAGACGGAGCGAGAAAGAGAACAAGGAGGCAGATGGAGGGCGGAGGCCGGGCTCACCGCTGTGGATCTGGGGTGCGAAGTGGCAGCAAGTCACCCCCAGGTCATGAGCATCTTTGGCAACGTGGAGCTGGTTGGCGTCCAGGTCCCACACCCGCACGTCCCCGTAGGTGCTGCCCGTGACGAACATCTGGCCACACGGCGTGAAGGAGCACGCCACCACCGAGCCGTCGTTTACCGCGGCCGTCCTGGGGGAGGTGTCGGATGCGACTGGGGTCACCCTGCATGCCAATTACCTTCACTGCCACCTATAATTACTATATGCCCTTTTGCGGACTCCTACCTCTAAGCGCATTTCAAATCAGGGAGATACTATATTATCATTCAGATCTCCACTCAGTGGAAAAGCACAATCACATTAGTCAAGGGGGGAAGAGTTGGGACCTCTGAGCGACTGGGACCCTAAAAAACGTGGAGCATGATATGATTGGTCTGGGTTGGGGGCCAAACGATATGCTTTCACGGGGCCCCTGTTTCTAATTTAACGTGGGTGATTTTTGGCTTACCTGTGCAGCTTTCTCGATTGGAAGTCCCACAGAGCGATGCTGCCGTCGGACGCCCCGGAGACCAGGTAGGCGGATCCAGGCGAGAACATACAGACCCTGACGGGGCCGCGACCCGGCTGGTTAAAGACGGCCACTTTCTCGCCGCCGCTCATGCTCCAGACCACCGTGGTGGCGTCGGTGGAGCAAGAGGCCAGGTAGCGGCCGCAGGAAGAGAAGCAGCAGCAGTGGACCCCGTATGCGTGGCCGGTCAGGGGCGAGAAGGGCACCTCGCTGAAATCGGAGGCCGAATAGACGCGGATGCTCTTGTCCACGGAACAGGTGGCCAGCAAGGCTGAGGAGAAGCCGCACCAGTTCACATCATCTGCGTGGTCCTGGATGGTGCGCAGGAGGGACACCATCCCCTCGGCAGCCCCCGGGGCGGCTCTGTCAAAACGACGCGCATCGGGACTCACTCGCTATTACTGAACCATTAATTATCAGCGTGACTGCGACAGATCGGCGTCGCTCTTAAAACTTCGAAGGAGGTTAAAAAGAAACATACCTACTGCAGAAACGAAAGTTTCAAAACTTATATGTGCGTGTATATCAAAATAGAGACATCTCGGTAATAACATACGTAAATACGTTTTAGAAAGCAAACAGAAAGATCGTCAGCGTAGGCTATTTATGAATATTTCAGCAAGTATTATAGCAAGGCTTGCTGTAAGCCGCAGTAATCTGCAGCACGGGTAATTCTTACCCAACGCCGATGTGGAAATATTAAATTAGAGGTGAATTCGGGGTAAAATCCGGGACGTAAGCCCGTCGCACGCCTACTAACTTGTAATCGCAGTTTCCTGGTTCGGGATCGGCCATGTGACCGATAAGGCTCTAATGTAATCTTATTTACTGCCGCTGGGGATCGCCGATAAGCTTCCCCATTTGCCGCGGACACGTTTGCTTATTTGCCGATGTCCTTGGTTTAAGTGCGAAAAATCGCTTTTGCCAGAGAAGTACCGAAGGTGCGTAGCTAGCTCCACATTCGGGGTGATGAATAATTTGCTTTAAAAGCTTGGAGCTTTATGTTGATTATTCTTATAAGGACAGAGAGCAAACTGTGAGCGATAAATGATTTTGGGTTGTAAAACATCCTTTTATTCTTAGCTTTGTGCCCCCTCCCCATACACACACACAAACACACACACACACATACACGCATACACAAGGTTAAAAATAATGCTCCTACAAAAAATGCTACATTTTTTCCACAATATATTTAAATAAAATAACTTCAAGTACTCTGACATGGGTACAAAAACCAATCCGGTCTAGCTGCCTCTAGTGGGCCACAACACACAGCAAGGTTCAAACAATTTATCATCATTATTATTATTATTGTAATTATTATTATTTTAATTGACCACGGATTGGTAACAGAGGTCCGGTGTGTGTCCTGTCAAAGGGTCGGACTGCTAATGAAGAACACTTTGCACTGCAGTAAATATAAACATTAACCCCATTGTTGACGTGAGCGGAGATACAGTATGGTTTAAAAAATAACAATAAATAAAAAACAAAATTCGGAAATAAAAATACCCCTACGTTTTGCTGGAAAGGCAGGCACTACCAAGATTAAGGAGACCACAGTGTATGCAGAAGTGTGCTGTACAGGCTCTATATGCATAATCACTTTAAGACTAAAGTAAAATGTTACCGTTTTCCTAAGGCATAAACAATATTTCATGTCTGAAACACTATGTACACATCATACATATTCCAAACGAGACTGAACATTAATGAATGCGGTATACATACACACGCACGCACACACACGGGTCACGTGATTCTCTCTTACAACCATGTGATGCAAAACCCCTATTCATATATAAATGCAGCTCTACAGTATTACCGCGACTATCCGCCTGCTTCCTGGAGACACTGAAGCGTGTAAACAGTATTCAGTTTTCTTGGCTTTGTTTTATATACGAAAAACATTCCATAAGATTTTAAAGCAATTTTTGTCATTTCTTCCTTTTCACAGAAAATGAAGACTGGACTTTTTTTACTCATAAATAAAATTAAATACATTCACTATAATATTCATGGTAGAGTTTAAACAAAAGAAAAATAAACTATATGAAGGTAGTGGAGAGTCATTTTCCAGACGGCTCTGAGGGGTGTAAATTCAGTGCGGTTTCTGGTATCTTGTATTGCACAAAGACTGCCCCATCTGAGACTCCTTGGGTGCATTTTTGTGCCATTATTTGTCGGCCTCTGTTGGCCCCCCCCAGGTGCTGAAGGGACCACATCAGCCTCGAGCATCAAGGGAATCTGCTTAGCACGACACTTATGGGCACACCGGGCTGGACACGAGGTGGGCGGGCAGCTGTCTGAGGTGGCCGAGGACAAACGACAGACTTAGGCCCAGACTAGTTAGTCTTCAGGAGTTCTGTCCAGCGTCTCTCAAAGAACTTCCTCATGTTGTGTCCGGCCCGTCCGATCTCGGAGTTGTCTTCGTTGAACTTTTCACAGTTATCGAAAACCAAGTTGACGTCAATGATGAACATCTCGAGGTTCTGGTACCTGAAATTCGGGGAAACACTATTTTGAGTTTCAGAAGCTACTAAACAGAGCCTCTCTCTAAGCTAAACAAAAAAAACCTAAATTATTATTAAAACTCCCCAAAGCACTGAAACCGTGTCCCCAAAACTGGGACAGCAGTATGGGTCGGGAGGGTACGCACAGGCAGCTGCAGAGCTTCTCGCGGATGGTGGAGAAGTCCATCGGCTTTTTGATGACCTTTCGATATCCAGGCACAGATTTGATGTTGACGGGGTTGAGGAAGGGCCAGGCATCATGGTGGCCCTCTAACTCCGCCAGGAGGATTCTGTGGGGGACGGGGGGGTTGTATGACCTGGTCATGGGGGCCTCTACTCATGCCTTCACTGTACAAGACTCAGCATTGTGATAGGTGGACCAGAAACTGTTAACAGTAATATTAGCATATTTGTGTGACAATCTGGTAGAACTTCATGCACAGGAAACGTTGATATGGCAGGGAAGTGGAGGGGGTCTGTGAGTGTGTTGATGCTACATCCTGGTCCAAAACTACCTGGATAATAATCCATTTATTCATTTGGTAGACAAAACTGGCATACAACCAGAGGTGGAAAGTTCAGGTCCAGGAAGTACAAATCCTGACCAAGGTTTTGATTCAACCAACCAGCTGAGTATTCTGTTATTGTGACTCTTTATACTCAACTGGTTGGTTGAAACAAAACCTTGGTCTGGATTTTTGCTTTCTGGACCTGAACTTTTCATATCTGCTTACAACTTAGACAGGTAATACATCAAAAGCTTAAGAAAAAGTGTTGCTAGGCCAAGCTTCCAATGACTGAGAAGATACTCAGCAGACAGAGACACTACTGACAACCCGGACAGCCGGAATGCTGTGTACTTCTCATGAAGAGCGCAGACTCCTTAAGTGGGCAGCATACAGCCAGCATGCAGATGTGTCCTATGAGAGCTCATTAAGAAACCATCCAGCTGTGCAAGTCACATATGGCTCCAGTGCTACCTGCAGAAGGCCAGGTCCCTGTCATTGTCCTGGGAAGGCTTTGGCATCTTTGCGCATGTAGGGCTGTCCGGCTTGGTCTGACCAGCAGGAGGCGCCTCCTCCACTTTCTTCTTTTTCAGATCTTTGGGGGCCTTCTTTGGCGTGCCACTGGCGCTGGCCGCCCCGTCCTCGGAGGCCTCCCCCCCAGTGGACGCCTTCTTGACCCGCTTCACCTCGGGAGTTTTCTTGCCCCCTCCTCCACTCGCACCACCTTTGCTCAGCAGTTTTTTGTTTTTGGGTGACTGATCACTGGCCTGCGGGGGGGGAGGGGGTCGGAGTCATAACCCTGTATATATGCATCAACACAGCAAGGGGGCCCTTGGCTCCCAATCACCCGCTGCTCTGTGAGGGGCACGCAGGGTACCTTGGATATGCAGGTGGGACAGAACCAGTCGCCCTCCGGGATGCTGGTGATCTTGGGCCGGTGACAGTAGGTGTGCCACCCTTTGTCACAGCCGTCACAGAGCAGGAGCAGGTCCTCGTTGTCACCCCTGCGACACATCTGACAGTACTGGGACAGACAGAGAGAAGGAGGTACTCTGAATACTGGAAAGGGCGGGAGGCGAGCCTGGAATTGTGTGTGTGTGCGCGCGCACTCACCACCTTCATGATGGACCTCTCCCAGGCAATGGACTTCTGCAAGTGCTGGATGCAGAGCGACAGCTGGGCGGCGCTGCGGACCTCGCTCACGGCCTTCCGCCACACCTTCAGCCCCGGAGCGATTTCCTCCTCCTCCCTGGGGAGTTGTGGAAAGGGGGCAGAGGTCGCAGACACGTGTCAGGGCCAGCACTGTGGATCTGTCAGCCATCTATCCCAGCAGCAACACCAACAGCGTTTCTGACAGCCACAGGAGTGCAAGGACCTGGGGTGGGGGGGATGGGGGGTGGCAGGGGGCTGAAGCAGCCTGGGCCAGAACCCGCAGAGGAGAGGGAGCCCACTTGTCTCATCTCATAGCAGAATGCAGTGCCGGTTCTGACCAGCAGGGGGAGCAAGAGACTGACATCGCGCACCATGCAGGAGACCAAAAAAAAAACAACGATGGCTCCAAAAAACACAACCAAGACTTTTCTGGGTGGCTACAGGATGGCACACAGCTGCACGTGTGGCATGTGGCAAGGAAGGGGCAGGGAGAGCAGTGGGGGGTTGGGGGGGGGAGGGGGCGATGACCAGATAAGCCCCGGTCAGCAGAGAGGCGTGAAGGAGGGGGGTGGGGAGCGAGACCGAACATGGACGACATACCCGTCACCGTCAGCACTAGCGGATGCTGCAGGGGCACTGACTGTACCCACACTGTCCAGTCTGATTTGGACAATGCTGCTTAGAGGGCTCTTCAGGTACCTTCTCTCTAAGTTCTTCTCCAGCTCAGCCAGCCTGGCTACGGCTAAATCTAGGGGGTTGTCGGGGTGTCGTGTGATTCCGCCCTCGCCGGCCTCCTGCGCCGCCTCGCCTGCTGGGGACGGCCCCCTGGACGGCTTGTGTTCGTGATAGACCAAGTCCTCCCTCTCCGACTGAGGCTCAGGGTGAATCCAGCCCTGCAGAACGGCATTGTGGGTAAAGCCAAGCTGCTGCCCATATTTACTCCAACTACAATTGATCTGTTTGACTATCTTCCAAGACAAGCGATGGTAAGTCTTGGGTTTTTAACTTGAATTGCTGGTTCCTCAGTCGCTCCGCCACCTGCTGGTAACCTTAAATGTAAAAATCCCCTCTCATCATCTGTGCCATGGCTCCCTACCTTGAGCTGCAGGCTGGCCGAGGTCACCTTCCGCTCCAGCTCCTCCACCTGCTGCAGGACGCCGATGTCCACCTCCATGGCCTGCTCTTCCACACACCAGCTGTCCAGCATCTCCTCAGTCACCTGGTTCTCCTCCAGCTCCGTGACGTCGATGGCGACGGCTGCGCAGGCGGAGAAAGCACCGCCGGCGCAGTTTGATATCACATTAGGACCCGAGCTCTGATATCGGCAGTGAAAGGATCGTAACCTGACACTGATGTATGTCGTCTGAGGGCTGCGTAAATGTCTAACGGCAAGCTACACGTCCGTGCATTAAACAACATCAACACCCAAGAGACAGGAACATTCGGGGGCTCAGATTTATGGGTGCTAATTATAAAAATGCATTTATGTTATCGTTTTATGCCGTCTCCATATGATCGTTTTCTATTCGCGGCAGGAGCCTGACTGTTCTAAGCACTTTCCCTAGATCACCCCCAAATGATTCACAGCGTTAGGGAGCTCCAGGCTGCCAGCTGAGGCCCCCTGGGTAAAATCTCGCAGCTTCATCATCCACTGCTCATTCTTTACCACAGGTGTCAGCTGAAGTCTTTAAGCAACTGCTTAGCATTAGACTCTAGGGGCCGAGCTCAGAGCGAGCCGCACAGACTGAACAAGCTGAACAGCGCGGGGATACATCTATAATCCAAAGGCAGCTCCACATTATTCCCAGGGGAGGGGTGACAGCCAATGAAAACGGGAGGTTCTGATTCTGGTGGCCAATCCGACTCTGGAGGCGGGGCACCAGCAGCGGTGACGGCGGCAGCAGCCCCACAGGCCTCACCGTCTCCGTTCCGGGCGAAGGCTTGGCCGATGAACTCCATGTGCTTCTGGATCTGCTTCTGCAGCGCCCTCTCCCGCACACCCCGGCAGTGCAGGGCCGTCGCCAGCTTCCGCAGCTCCTCCAGGCTCTCCACCTTCCACCAGCCCCTCAGCAACCCTGTCATGGGACACGCCGCACAGTCAGGGCTATTACGGGATAGCCCTGATGCTTCCATCGTTACGCTGGAGCCGCCGCCTCGTTTTTAAGTGAATTCGCTCTATCAGTTTTACAATATAGCAGGTGCTTTTATCCAAATAGCGACACACATTTCCGAGAAAGCAGAGTTGGACAGTCCCTGGAGCATCAGGAGGCCGTGTTCCATTTACAATTTCTGAGTCGGAAATTCCAAATGGAACGCCACCCTGAAGTCGGAATTCCGTCTGGGAAAGTAAGAGGAGCCTCTGCAACCCGGACCTCAGAATTCATTGCTATGCCCTTCATCAGAAGAAGTGAAAGTTATATACTGTTTATTAGCAATTATGTCTTATTTGTGGCCCACTAAATCGGTTGTATACACAGTTCTGTCCAACCGCTATCTATGGACATGTTGCTACAGTGTTTTTATGCATGAAATACTGCATAATGTGTTACCAACTGAAATATTGCTAACCGTGACTAACAATGAACCTGGCTAGAATTGGGGCCTGATTCAGAAAGCAGGATTTCTTGCTGAGCCAGATAACTTGTCAGATTTAAGGTTGTCTGGGCTAAACGTAAGTGAACGAAGATGAAAGCCATTTAAACTGGAGTACCTTAAATCCAACAAGTTCTAAGCAAGAAATCCTAGTGCATCTAAGGTATTGCAAAATGGCTTCACAACTTGTTGCACTGGAATGCGCTTAACGCTCAGGAGCCCAATGGTGAAATCCAAATGCCGAGTGTGGGATCTGAACCAGCGACCTTCCGATCACAGGCATAGCACCCTGACCCACTGAGCCATAACACACACAGGTTTGTAACCTTTAAAAGTTACAGAGCCTTACATGAAGCAGACCTCCTTAAAAGCAACTGTGGGACAAAGAACCATAGCAGAGATCTAGCACCAACTCGGAAACCTGGTGACAAGGCTGATTAGCTTTTAGTGAAGATACAGAGGTTGACTCACCTTCTGGGATAGGCTGGGGGGTGGCAAAGTCCTGTGGCTTGGCTACTTCTACTGCCGGGGAG
Organism: Petrocephalus schoutedeni; assembly: GCA_026780765.1. Lineage (NCBI taxonomy): Eukaryota > Metazoa > Chordata > Actinopteri > Osteoglossiformes > Mormyridae > Petrocephalus > Petrocephalus schoutedeni. The sequence goes on from JAODKL010000036.1 coordinate 19,953,707, forward strand.
GGGACAGAGGGTGGCTTCTCACTGGCGGGGGGAGGGGACTCGCTCTTTCCAAGGCCAGAGACTGTGATGCTGGATGGCAAGGAGGGGCTGGTGCTACTTTCCAGTGAGGGACACCCTGCCCCCAGAATGGGGAGTGCAGGGCTGCTGGACAAGGACAGGCTTGGACCCAACAGGCCGCTGGGCCACGAACCAAACAGGGGGCCCAGGAGGTGGAAATTAGCTTTTCCCTGTACAGGAAGAACACATGCAAGTCACTATAGACAAAAGGCAAAGTCATGCTGCTGTAGCCAGAAGGGGGCAGGATCATTGTGTTATATACAGATGGGGGTGGGGTCATAACCTTGTATACAAAAAGGGGCATCCTGGAGGAGGTGGAGATAAGGTGTTCTAGACAGGAGGGGGTGGAGTCATGGTATTGCAAATAAAAGGGGGGGGGGGGTCAAATCACACGTTGATGGCCTTGCATCTCTTCAAACACAGATCTTCAGCAGAAACTAGTGTTTGTTTGCCACAGTGCTCAGTGTACTTAAACATGCATTTATACAGAGACCACACCTGCAGTGCTGGCAGGACCAGAGCGGTGATGCTGGTGTGATTCCGGGGAACCAGGGAGGCGGAGGTGTCCCGGGGGGTGGGCGGGAAGGTGGCGGTGAGAGCCTGCGAGCGGATGGTGAGGGAGGTGTCGTCACACGGGGTACGGGGCAGCAGGCGAAACCAGCAGCCACTCTTCTCCGTCAGGGTGCGGAAGAGCTGCTCGCTGGGCCGAGGGGCGGGGCCAGACGCAGCGGCGGTGGGGCCGGGGGGGCACGGCTGAGCCCCCGCTACTGCTGCTGGAGGAGGACTGCTGGGCATGGATGCCTGCGCAGGTGCAGATGTCACCGTGGGAACTGTCACCGTGGGGACCGTCACCGTGACTTCATTCTGCACCTGGTGCTCAGCTTCAGGCAACATCTTAGCTGTCTGCAGGAGCTTAGAGAAGCAGCCGGGATTCTGAAGGAACAGGTTGCCAGGGTCCTTCTCCTGCAATCCTGTAGGGGGCGCTGGGCCGTCTTCTGTAGTCTGACTGGCCTCAGAGGGTTTCTCCTCCTGGGGCTCCTCTTTGACCTGGGTGGTGTCAGCTGCATCCAGCCACTCGCTCTCCGTCTCGTGTTCCTCTGGACCTAAGAGACAGAGTGAAAATGATCAAAACTGGTACAAAACCACTCCACTGTGTGTGTGTGTGTGTGTGTGTGTGTGTGTGTGTGTGTGTACAGATTGTACATGCAATTTCTGACCTTCCTTGCCACCCTGGCCCTCCACGAAGACAGCGCCACACTGTGGCAGGACCCAGTAGCGGCGCCGGTACCGGTCCTGTCCATACATCATGGAACGCAGCAGGTGGGACGACTCGAACAGCTTGCGGCGGATCTGGTTCTGCTGCTGTTGGGGGGGACAGGGTGGGAGTCAGTGGGCTGAATGTGTCACTGTGTTCACTCATGCAGCCCCACCAGCACAGCCTCACCAGCACAGCCTCACCAGCACAGCCTCACCAGCACAGCCCCACCAGCACAGCCCCACCAGCACAGCCTCACCAGCACAGCCTCACAAGCGTAGCCATAATCGCTCCTTACCTTGGTCAGCTTGTCTATCTGCTTCTCCAGCTCCTCCACACTGGCCACCTGGGCCCCCTCATCCTGTGAGAAACGCCCCAGTTAGTACCAGGAGCCTTAACCAGGTTATTATCGCCAATTAACACTGATCACACGGTTTACATACATTAATTTCCCACAAAGCCTAAGAGGCAGGCAGTCGCTTTCCTACTTAATAATACGCTTTTTATAATAACATTATTTTAATAAAACCCCGTGCAGCTGCACATTTCTACCAGGTTTAGGCCTTAATTGCTCCTGTTTAATGAGTCTCAGCTGCCAGGCCGGATACTAGGGCCGCGTCTCCGTCCCTCTGTCGGCGTGCCCTCGCATAGCCGTAGCGGCTCTCCTCACCCTCCTCCAGCCCCCACCCACCCCCACTCTCTGTTTGCCAGACTTCAGCTCTGTGACCCCATTTCAAATGGGATTTAAGAAGTTTGCTCTCAGTTCATTTGTCCTGTACTTTTCCCAGATATGTTACTTGCCACTCTTGCTTAACGTGATTAAATGTTTACACCTCCGTCTTATTCGACGGGTCGTCTGAGTGGACGGTTTTGCCACCTTATCTGCCTGAGAGGCCCTGATTGGTCAAATCACCACACCAGCAATGACTGACATGAGCCAATGATAGAAGGGTGGGGGCGGGGGCTTTTGAACTTGACCTCCTCCTCGCAAGCCTCCAGCTTCTTCGCCTTCTTTCCGTCTTCATCCTCCTCCTCATCATCCTCGCCCTGGTCATCGCTGTCCTCCTCTTCATCGTCGTCCTCGTCGCTGTCGCCTCCCTTCCTCTTGCGCTTCCTGCCCGCCGTGGGGGTGCCCGGCGGCGGGGCCTCTTCGCCCCCTGCCGTCAGCTCCCGCTTCCCCGTCTTCTTAGCGTGGATGCTCCTCAGCCTGGGGGCACATGGAGCAGCAGCGACCGAGCATAAGGCTGCGGATCCTAGCCAGGACCCTGATGCTGCACCTTCAAACATGCTACTCAACCAGGGATCCATCCATCCAACGTCCAGGCAATTATTCCGGGCAGGGTGACAGGGAGGGCCTGCAGCCTATGCCAGACAGCTTAGGTTCCTGTCCCTCACAGGACACACACACACACACACACACATCTGTATTCATATCTTTATAGGGACGCTCCATTCATTCCTATGAGTATAACCCTAATCCCAACTATGACACCCTTAGCCCCTACCCAGCCCAAACCTTAACCATAAGTAACCAAACAATTTTTTGTTTTTTGAATTCATTCACAGATTTTCATAAGACTGAGATTCCCCTTTTGGGGACTGAAAAAATGGTCCCCACAACATCAAAATAACAGGCTTTTATCACTTTGTGGGGACAAACCCACACACACACTATGGGTAATTTAGCCAGGCTTAACCAGAGGTACAAATCCGCAAATAAAGGGTAAGTCTATTAAAAGTGACAGCGATGTAACAAAACAAAAGTCCTGCTTACACTACTTACATTTATAGCAGCTGCAGTAAAAGCAATTTCCTCAGACAGACTTTCTAACCATTTTCCCCATTTAAATGCCCCC
>JAODKL010000036.1:19960671-19972274 GCA_026780765.1 Petrocephalus schoutedeni
GGAGTGGGGGGGCCAGGGGGTTGGGGGGGCAGCGCCGCGTGTGCAGCCTCAAACAGAAAGTGGCTACCGTCAGGCCTTCACATCTCCAGACGCGGACAGTGTGGGATTGTGGGGTTGCCTGGCTAAAGTAACCATGAGCAGTACAGCAGTACAGCAAACATGTATGTATGAGTACAGAAGTGTGCTAAAGCCACACTAGTGTGTGTGCAGTCGGGGAGGGCAAAGGGGCAGGAGGGCATCCTGGCAGGGCAGTTAACTGTCGGAGGGCTGGACAGAGGGGGGAGACACAGTCCTTGGGAGGGGCCCCGGCACGCAGGCAGGGTCCCAACATCGAGCATCGAACAGTCATTCCAAAACAAAAGGAAAACGGATGGGATGGGTGACTGTCACGCCAAGCATCCTGTCACACTATGAGAATGCACCACACCCTTCCGTCTGATTGGAGGACCAAAGGAAGTTGGGCGGGTTCCGGAGGGTGGGGGTGTTGGGGGAGGGGATTTAGGAGGTCACATGACCCCCAGGAATACAGAGAGCAGACGCAGAACAATGAACTTGAGCTGAAGAAGCCATGCAGAATAATGTAGTATGACAGCAGCCAGGGCTACACCTTTATGCATTGCCATGACAACCAGTTCACCAGTTCACGATGCGGTGTTAGATGGGAAAAAAAAACAAAATAAACATACCCATACCATATCTAGTCTATGCCTCTCCAACTCCTGGTAGAAAGAGTTGGCAAAACATTATCAAACAGAAATCACAGGATCATAAGAAACCAAGTTTAATCAGAAAAACACCCAGCTAATGCCAAAAAGTACAGAAATTAAAATGAAAAGACACAGAGATTTTACAGAGCACTACGTAAGCAGTTATTAAAAAGTGCTTCCCAGTGTCCAAAAGGTCTGAACTGAAGTGGACAGCAGTTTAGTAGGACGACAGACAGAGAGGCTCAGGTCCACACCTACCTGATGCTTCATCAGGACTGCCTGCTGCCTGCGCATCTCCTTCTCCTGTAGGAGAGGACAGATGTCACCCATCCAAACACACTGCCTCACACGGGCACAACACTTCAGCCCTCATGTGCCTCGTTTCCACCAACACGGAGCCGGAGCCGGTGCTGGCACCGATGCCAGGTTGGTCCTCGCTTAGTACCTTTTGAGAACCAACCCGCATTTCCACTGGTTTCAAAAAAGAACAGAACGGAAGTGTTACGCAGGCAGAAGTGAGCGTAAAGTAAAGGTTTATATTTATTCCGTTTTTTGGATTTATCAGTTTCAGATTTTACGTTTTTATAAGCTGCTAAACCGAGAAAGAGTTTGCAGAATATGAAGTCTCTATTACCTGTATTTGCTTTTGTCTCCTTAAAGGCTCCCCAGTGTGTGTGAGTTTATTCTTGCTTGCTGTTTCACTGCGGTCCTTTTAAGGATTGCACAGTAAAAGAGTCTGCTAAAAGCTGAACTTTGCTGTCCGCCTCATGATCTCTTTGCCACTCGAGCACCACAATATTTTATTTATTGGATCAGTTACATGTTTATAATTTATTATTAAATCTGGCCAGTAAATCAATCTTCCATTTCGCATTAAAAGTAACCTTATTTTGCTAATAAGCTGGCAAGGCACTTCACTGCTGGCACCGGTGATAATAGACAAAACTCTATTGGTTATGGATTGAATTTTTCGGGTATGCAGTTTTGGACCCGACAGCCCGTGCCATTTTCGCTGACATTACGGTTGCGAATTTTGAGGCCAGCTTTTCTGTGGTGCCATGCCGGAGCCGTTTTTCTGGCCCAGGGCCAGCTTTCTGCAGTGGAAACAGGCGAAACCAGTGCCAGACTGAAAAAAAAGTCCAGCTCCGGCACTGCATTGGTGGAAATGAGGCAACACACAAGCACCTGGCTTGGCAGCCAGAGGCCACTGCTTTACCTTGGCCCTACAGTCAAGGCTGGGAGACACTCTGTCCCAGCACAGGTGCAGGTTAATACGGTAACTCACTGGTTCATTTATACGTGCACACATTTTACCACAGCAACATCATTCAACTAAAATGTGCCTTCTGCCATCCACTTTCTGATGCTCCTCATATGACGTAATTTGTCTCATATTACCCACAATCCTCCACTCCCTCCCTGTCCCCCTAACCCTCTGCAGCCTATGCAGTCTATACTGTCATACCTTTGTCCTCTTTTCGGCCTCCAAAATTTTGGCGTTTGCGGCCTCCTCCTTTTTCTTCCGTTTGGCCTGGTCCAAAACATACACACACACACAGTCCATGTATTCCTGTCATTATGGGGACGCTCCATTCATTCCTATGGGTATAACCCTGATCCCAACTATGACACCCTTAACCCCTACCCAGCCCTAATCTTAACCATAAGTAATCAAACAAAATATGAGACTGTTGGCATTTTTAGTTTTTTGATTCCATTCACAGATTTGTATAAAATTGAGGTTATCCAAATGGGGCCCTCAAAAGATGTCCCCCCCCAACACACACACACACAGTCCATGTATTCCTATCCTTAAGGGGACACTCCATTCATTCCTATGGGCATAACCCTGATCCCAACCATGACACCCTTAACCCCTACCCAGCCCTAATCTTAACCATAAGTAACCAAACAAAATATGAGACTGTTGGCATTTTTAGTTTTTTGATTGCAGACACAGATTTTTATATAATTGAGGTTATCCTTGTGGGGACTGATGTCCCCACAAGGTAAAAAGTAGCAGGTTTTTATCACATTGTGGGGACATCGGGTCCCTACACTGTAATAATTACAAAGCTGGAGCCACACACACATATAGCCCCACACATGCAGTTCTGCTCATTTGCATACAACTCCACAATTATCATTCTTCACTATTAGTGTCACTCATTAGCTGCAATTAGCAAGAATTTATTAAGTTCATGAATGTGATATTTCTTTAATTGCCTTAAAATTAACCAATTAAAACATAAGTAATAGTTTGTTTTAGATGTAAATCAAGTCAGTTCCAGAATAACAGAGAAAAGGGAAATTAGTTATGGCTGATGTATTATAAGCATCTAACTATGGGTAATGCAAGCCTGTTATATAAATGTTATGCGATGTAAGACATCTGCTCTGATGTTGGGTTATGGATTTGTGATTTAAAACCACCGCTTTATTTTTATTTCATCTTAGAAAACAACATGGCTAACCCCCCCCCTCCCCCCCGCCGCCAACTGGGGCCTCATAGAAGAACAAGGAAATAAATTATGCAAAATTTAAATGTGTAATAACAAGCAATGAGAAATCCTGTTAAGAACAGCTTGCCTTCCGTGTCGACTAAAATGTGATTTTTGCCCACAAACACATTTTAGGGCCTTCCAGAATTGCATGCGTATAGAAAACCGCTTTTTCCACTTACGTATGTTGAATTAAACAGTCGCTATTAGATAAGATAAGAAAATATACATTTATGTACAGTTTAGCCCTGGTCAGAAACTAGAAAGGCATGGACCTTTAATACTCCATAGCCGTGCGCAGAAATAAATCAGAATTATCCTAAGTGTGATGATGTCATCTAGGAACCTGCATGGCAACTCAGAACGCTGGAAGAGCGTTTCAGAAACGTCTCTCATGCATTGAACCTCCTTGGAGACACACCTCCAGGATCTGCTGGGCTCGGAGCTCCTTCTCCATCCGGATCTGCTGAATCCGCTTGATCTTCTCCTGGAATAAATGCCAACGAGCCGGAATTTATGTATGGAACGGCGAGTTTCAGATGGGGTCACGTTCTTATGAGAGGCAAGAAATATTTTTTTTTAAATTGCACTGTGCAATTTAACCCTGACCAGGACAAGAGATCAGAAGATGAATGGATGGATGGATGGATGGATGGATGATGCATGGATGGATGCATGGATGCATGCATGGATAGATGGATAGATGGATGGATGGATGGATGGATGATGTATGCATAGATAGATGGATGCATTGTTGCCCTGTGACTCTCCACTGAATAAGTGGCTAAAAGATGGATACTGGATGCTGTTTTTAAAAGTAAGATCTTTATGTAAAAATATTTTATGGTATTTAACACTTAACCATGTCAGAAGATTGTGAGTATGAACCCCGGAGTAGCTCTTCTAACCCAGCAGCTCCCCCATTTGCACGCAGTGTCCAGGGTTCTACACTCACCTGCTGCTTGAGAATCTTGATCTGCTCCTTCTGCTTCCGCTTCTCTTCAGCAGCCATGATGGCTGGGGGAGGGAAGGCCATGTCAGAGGGCAGCTCCGCGCGCGGCGGCCGGCGGTCGCACACGGCGGCGGCCACCTACCCTGCTGCTTACGGGCCTCTTTCGCCGCCTGCGCCAGGGCCTGCTTCTCCAGCTTCCGCATCAGCTTCATCTGTGCCGCCTGACGGGCGATTTCTGCAATTGGAAAGAATGACTGACCTGAGCAAAAAGCCAGGCAGAGTGTGGGGCGTACGCGGGCAGCCAGCAGGGCGGCGCTATTCACCCTGAGCTTCCAGCTTGCGGAGCAGCTTGGCGTCTGTGGCGCCGGAAAGCTCACCGCCGCCGTCGTCGTGGGACCGGCCCCTCTTGCGTCTCGCACGGGCGTCATCACTCAGCCTATGGCGTGCGGAGCTTGAAGAGCGGCCCTCCATGTTCAGGATATGAGGAATGACATCCCGATCCTCCAGCAAGCTCCACTGCATTCCCTGCAAGAAGGAGAGACCTGTCATGTTGGACGGATAGAGGAGGCCCTGCTTCATTACTGCATTACTGTCTCGGCATCTCGTCCTGGCTGCCCCCTGCCCGACAGCCAAGCCAGTGTTTCCCAACTTGGTCTTTGGGGACCCGCAGACAGTCCACATTTTTGCTCCTTGCCTACTGGGAGGAAGGAAAAATGTGGACTGTCTGTGGGTCCCCAAAGGCCAAGTTAGGAAACACTGGTACATGAAATTGTTCTCTTAGGATACCCCACACCTACCCCTTCCTTGTTACTCCCCAGGGTAGGAAATACCTTCACGAGGTCTGGGTACTGGCACAGCTTTTTCCCAGCCGGCCTGTAGAGCACCAGGTCTTCCGGTAGCCGGCCATTAAGGTTCCCGAGCTGGGCTTCCCTTGGCCACCTGGGGGCGACAGAGAGTGGTCCCTCTCTGGTCACACACAGAAAACCAAAGCAGTAAGTGTGGCTTTGCAGTAGGAGTCGGCCACTCGTCACAGGGGCCTGAGAATGTGTGAAGTCACCAGGGCGCTCTGCAGTGGCCATTTTTAGTTACCACTGCTTGACTCATTAGGACAACCCTGCCCTGTTTCTCTCACAGCGGGTGAGACGCAAAGGTCAGATTCAGAGGCTCTCATGTCGCCCTCTTTCCCAAGGCTGGATGGACAAGGACTTTCTCCTGCTTACCAGGGCTGTGCAGCCGTTGCGGCAGACAGCGGAGGTCATGTGTCAGGCTATTGAACGCGTCTGCAGCTGGGCCACCTGGTCCATCACGCCTGGAGGGTCACCAGGCCCTGCACCTGTGCCCCCTCTAAGCGTCTGTCAGTACCTACCGGGTCAGAGCCCGTTTCTGCTGTTTTACGACAACAGAACCCTTTCCACCGTCCTGCTGTCCCTACAAGCTAATTCCCTGCACTCTCACTAAAACTGGGCACCTCTTTCGCGGCTGACCGCGGGATTCTCACTTCCTCTGTAGCCTGCCCAATCAGAGGGGCTTAACCACTGCCTGCCATGAGCAGGGGACCTGGATAGGGCAGATGGGCCCAGCTCCACCCAGAGGTGGGTGACATACCCCAGATCGAGGGGCCCCCGCAGATCCCATCCATCTGCCGCCCGCTCCCTCTTCCCGGACCCTGCAAGAGAGAGAATTTGGGTCAGAACCTGAGCCTGGCCTGATACCGCTGCCTTGAGTTAGACCCCCTGGGGTTCAATACCACTGTAGCTTTTAGAGCAGAGGCTAAGCTGAGTGTCCTTGTATCACATGGACCCTATAACATCCAATCAAGCTTTTGCCCGAGGTTACCTGGAGGTCTGCATACAGCATGTGAGGACGAGGAGGAGGATGAAGAAGAAGAGGAGGAAGCTGGGGCAGAGACAGCCACACTGGGTGTCCGGGCAACGTGGAGGTTGAGGGGGGAGCAGTCACCCTCGCGGTCCGTGGGGGTGTTGGGGAGGGCGAGGTTTTTGGTCAGCTTCAGTGGAGTCTTCTCCAGCTCGCTGTCCGTCCTCGTGCCACCCACTCCCTCGTCACGGTCCGAGTCACTCCCAAAGTTGGTCTCAGATTCTGTGATGGGGGTATTACGGCAGTAGAGTATTACGATCAGGGTCACATGACCCCAGACCCGTTCTATATGTTTCTGTATAAAGAGAATGGCGCGTTGAAGTAACGCTCATCAACACAAATTAACGAGATGAAGGCGCGCTCCACTCTCACACACGCGAAGGGCGCCGACCTGACAGGCTGCCGTCGGAATCCCCGTCCTCGTCATCCTCATCTTCGTCCTCATCCTCGTCCTCCTCTCCCACGGACTCATCCGAATCCTTGCTGCTGGGGATGTCGGACTCGGCCCCACGGAACAGGCTGACCAGAGAGGGTGCCAGATGGTTCTGTAGCAGGCTGTTCATGGCCAGGGCAGCCCTGGGGAGCCTGCTGGGGCCCTGCCTGGGGTGGGACGTCGGCCTTGGGGAGGGCGAGGCGCCGGCCGGGGGCAGGGGGGCCGCTGGAGGGCTCTTTCCCGCTGTGCTGAGGTTGACCGGGAGGAGGGCCGCGGGGGGGGTTTTGTCGGGGGGCTCGGCCTGGCCACGCGGTTTGGCGACTAGGGCGAGGGGGGCGTCCTGAGGGGCACTCTGGATGACGCCGTTGCTCCGGGGACGGCCTAAGATGGTGTCGGCAAGGAAGAGGTTGCCGTGGCCACCGGGAGGCAAAGTGAGTCGGTGGGTGCCCGGGATCTCGGGGGACAGGTGGGGAGGGGCCCGGTTCGGGGAGCCTGCCTTCCTGTGGGCCTTCAGTACACCCTGCTGAGTCCTCAGCTTCTGAAAAGGTCAAAGGTCAACAGGGAGCAGAACGGGGGGGAGAAAAAGACGTTATTTCACACGCAAGCACTTCCTGGTATGCCAGATGGCACGGTTAAAGATTTATTTTGTTTATTATGTTTTGTTTTGACTCTTACAGTGTTAACAGATTTGTTTTAATTACATGAATAAAACAAACACAGGCAGAATGGCTGGTATTTAATATTAACTAGCCTCCAGCAGAATCTATTCACCGCGGCAGCTTTGCCTAATTTCTGCAGCATCACGTTTCCGGAACCTTCCGGCTCAAGAGAAAGCGAGCTACAAACCTCCGGTAACTAACCAAGCCAGACATATGGTCTCAGAGACAAAGTTAGCACTTTTAAGAATGAACATTTAGACCCAAAATGAAAGAAAATTACACAATACATCAAAAACAAATATTGCTTGATTGTTTTAATCCACTATAGGAGCTGGTGACAAACATGGCCTAATTCTCCATTATGTCTGTGGCTTTCAAGCCCAAATTAATATTTTGTGATTAATTCCCAGCAAAAGCAGCTACTACAATGTTTACTATGCACGCAAGGCTAGTTTTACACTGTTTACACAGTGTTTAAAAACAAATGATCACAGCAAAAATAACAGGAAAAAAATCACAGTGGTGGTATGACGCGCAAACACACAGAGGCTGCTCACCGCTTTCACAGTGAAGTCGTGGATCTGCAAGAGAGGCTCATCACACAGGCTGCGGCTCCCTGATTTCACGCTGCTGGGGGACAGGGTGGGGGGGCTGGGCGTGGACGGCGGGGCTCTGGCCTTGGGTGAGGCCTCCCGGCCGGGCTGCGTGAGCAGGGCCAGGGGCTCAGAGCCGGCCGCCAACCCCGTGGCCTGGATGACGCTCCGCTGTGGCTTGGGGGGGTCCAATGCGCCCGTGGGGCTCTGGAAGAGCGGCAGGCCAGATGGGGTGGGGGCCGGATGCTGCAGGGGCGGGCGGGCTGGCAAGAGGCGGGGCCTGGGTGGGTCCGTGGAGAAGCCCCGTGCCAGGCTGCCGTTTTTGTCACGGGGCCCCGTGTCGCTGGCGGCTCGCTTCCCGTCCGCTTTGCTCGTGCTGTGAGATAGCGCCTGGATAAGCAGACAGAGTAGAGCAACCAAGCAACACTGAGAAAGCTGTGGCCCCAATCTGATCACTCCCAAAAACCCTAACCGCTACTCTCCCCATCCTTACTGAGCTTACACTCTCCCACGAACCGGCCCAACTCCGCCCAAACTCCACCCAAACTCTGCCCCTCTGCCCAAACTCCGCCCTCTCTGCCCAGACTCCACCTCCTCTACACAAGCTACCTCAATTCCTGTCACTACAATATGTAAAACAGAACAATCTATGCCTAAAACCCACAAAGACTTTACCTTCACCTCCTTGGTCACTCGGGATTCACTCCCAGAGTCAGAGTCCTCACTGTCGATGCTCTGAATATCTTCATCTTCATCGTCGTCGTCCTCCAGGTCTTCGGAGTCGCCAGTGCTCACGTCTTCACTCGACGTGTCTGAGGCAGATCCCGCCTCACTGTCGCTGTTGCTGGAGGTCTCCAGAGCTTTCTTGCGCTGCTTCTGCAAAAGGGCAGCAGGGATGTCAATCAAAAGGCGCCTGCCCAATGAGGTGGCTCGGATTCCAGGTGCCGGGTCCCTCAAGATTATGTCAAAGGCAACAAGGCAGCAGAGCTGTCAATCAAAAGGCACCAGTCAGATGGCTTGGTTTCCAGGAGCTGGGATGCTCCAGACGACGTGAAAGGCATCGCTTCATTGCTCAGACACAAATACCCAGCTCTCTTTTGTGCCACTTGAGGTCTGATCTCCAGAATTAAATCTTAATTACTCAATTAAATCCACAGCTTTCAAAATGTTGATATTTCTTTTAGAAATTACGGGGAGCATTTCAAGATATTTTGCAACATAATCGGGGAACAATGATTTTCCACGCTTTGTTTTAGCGGCAACCCATCTGTATAAGTAGAACTTGATTAAGTATTAATTGGACAGATGAAGCCTGGGGAATATAGCAGAGCCGGCACCAGCGGGGAGCTCAGGGCTTGCCAGGAACAGAATCCGACCCCCAGCATTGATACAGAACTGGACCCAAAGTGTGCAGCCACACTGGGAGCTTTCTGTTGTGCACTTGACCAGGGCGTACTTTCTATGGCGCGGCATAAACAGAAGACATGCAGGGTACAATAACTCGTGAGACGCCTCTCTGACAAGACCCCCCACCTTCTCCTTTTTGACCTGGGGGAGGCTGCCCACTTCTTGGTCGCCCCTGCCAGAGCTGCTTGTCTTCGCGGCTTCGGGCGCCCCCAGGTTGGCTGGGGTCCCGCCAGACACACGCCCCGTGGACGCTGCAGAAGGGGAGGTGCCGTTCACCACGCCGTTCACCCCTAGGGGGCGCCAACAGGTGGTCAGGAGGACAGCCGGGACCCATTTACGCATACAGAAATGCTTCTCATCAGCGGCACTTTCACCAAAGGCCAGCAATAATAATCACATGATGTCACATTACAAAAGGCCGTGTCTCCCAATCGGCTTCTTGGGGATCCCCACACAGTCCCACGTAGCGTACCTTTAGGAACGCCTCGCCCGTTCCTGCTGGGGGTCCGAGCCTCGGAGGTGCTGGGTTCGAGGGTCTGAACGGGGGCCCCAAAAAGGGGCGGGAGGCCAAGTAGTGGAGGGAAGAAGGCGGCGGGGCCACGCCCGTGAGCCTCAGCACTGCGCCACCACTCTGCAGAGTGAAAAGTCCACAGAGCGCCCCCTGTCAGTCAGCCAGCTGAAATGCATCATTCTACACCACTACTTTATTCCAGCAAGGGGATAAACCTACATTCCAGGAGAAATGACATGGAACGGAATAAAATCGATAGGCAAGCGATATTTCCCAGATGCTTCCGGAAGTTACTCAGCAGCTGTTAACCCCTGAGCCAATGACGCCTTCAAGCTGACTCAGTTCAGACCTTAAATGGCTTCCAGCTCAGAGCCCGTCTCTTCGGAAGAATTCAGTCGCTCTTTGTAACACTTCCTACACGCCCAGCAGCAAAAGGCCAAACTACTCAAATGCTTAACGCAAAGAAAACGGCCGACCTTCGGAAATTCAAAACGGGCCTCATTTAAAAGCGGGATGGTAAAGTATTATGGAGAGGAGAAAAAACAGAAATTGATGGAATGAAATCCCGCAGCAGAGAGGCAGGGAATCATATTAGAAAGTGCTGTCCTGGTAACGTGCATTACAGAAGCCTAACAGGTTTCCGTTTCAGATGGTCTGGAGGATGAATGCAAATCAATATGTGCTCACATTTCGCATGGAATCTCAAGCCATCCCGTCGAGCACGCTTACATCACCAGGTCCGTAAATCGCCGCCCCCCCCCCCTCGCTCCCAGAATAGCAGCTAGAAGCTGCCTTACCTGGGAAAGCCCCCAGCTGTGGGTGGGAAGCCAGGGCTGGGCTCAGCCCAAGGGTCCCGAGGCCCCCAAACTCAGGGCGCCCGGAACTCGTGGTGTAGATGCCGAAGGCTGGGTGGCCCACCATGGGAAAGGCACTTGAGATGGAGGACATGTTAAACGGGTGTTCCTGGGCTGTCCCAAACAGGTGCCCTGCAAAGAGAGAAGCAAGGACCATTCTAGAGAGAATTGAAGGTACAGCATGCGGGGATAACAGTGGATGTGTGGCGGCGATTCATTCTGCTACGGGTTAAGTCTTTGCGCGATGCCGTCTCTGCACGCGTCACCGTCCCCGGCTTGTCGTACAGAGCTTCATGCATTACCGGGCAAAACGCGCGCCTGAACGGAGACCCCCGCGGATTCAGCCAGGGCTGTTTAAGCACGCTTGTGCAAACACGGCACGAAAGCCAGCACGGGAGTCCGGGATCGCGTGCCGCCGAGGATCGGAGCCGGCCGGCGCCGTGGCACGAGACCGGGCCGGCGCTGGAATCGGCGCCACCGGAAATGGCGGGAAATGTGTCTTGAAATGTGCTTCTAATTAGCTGGAATGTGGAGGAGAGAAACATCTATGCGGCGTTTAGAGCGGAACAGCCTGGATGTGTGTCTGGGGGCGCGCGCATGACTGCGGCTGCCGATGGGGCGAGTGTCCCGTCCTCGTCCCCGTCCCCGCGCCTGCCCGCCTGCCAGAGGAACATATTTCATGCAAATCCAATTTCCAGCACCGAGGGGGGAAACAAAAACGGGTGAGTGGTGTTCCGACAATCAATCAGCGGGGCAGGCGACGCACATGGCAGCCGGCTGGGGGGGGCAGAGCAGGGATGAGGCGGTGGCCGTTTTCTCCAAGAGCAACCGGGACACAAATCAAGCAGGAAGGATGATTTTTCTCACCCCCATGTCATGCGGAAGGACGTGCATTAATATTCCCCATCTTCCCTGCGATGGGTTCTGCTGGGGGGGGGGGGGCAGCGCTGTCGCAGAATAGCTACAGACTACGTGGTAACAATAGGGGAAAAAAACAGCTTTGGGGATGAAGGGACGAAGAATCACGGTCGCTACCCTCAGTGACGCACACCCCAGGGGTAATGGGAGCAGAAATCCACCGCCCCCCCCCCCCCCCCCCCCCCCCCCCCCG
>JAODKL010000036.1:20009727-20021566 GCA_026780765.1 Petrocephalus schoutedeni
GAGAAGGAGAATCTGCAGTTGAAAGGGGGCGGGGTAAGGGGGGGGGGGCAGGACTCACGGAGTCCCTTCTGGATGGAGAGAAGTGGTAGGATGGCTGTGGGGTTGGGGTCGGCAAAATGATTGGATGCATTTGCCGCAACGTGGGTCGGACGCACTTTTTTTTTAATTGTACGGGAGAATCTTCATTAGCAGCAGCATTTGGGGAGCGCGCTCGGAGCCGCTTCATTACACGGCGCCTCGTGCGTCTGCCCCCCTCTCGCGCGCCGAGAGAATGGTAGCCGTGCCTCGGTCATTTGTAACATAATAAGTGCAAGTACAATGACTGCAATGCAAACGCACAATAAGGTGGGTGGCAGAGGCACCCGGCCCAACTCCTTAAAAGGGTTTTTAAAAGCGCCTTGATTAGAAAGTATAATGAACCACTGAAAGAGTCTGTATGGATGATCCCTTCCTGAGTCCGACGGAAAACAAATTAATGTGGCGATTCATTTTTAATTATTACTTTTCTATTAGTTCTCAGGGCAGCTCGCGATGGCCACCGGACCACAGGGCTGCGCTCTCCGTTATTGATTTTGTGCCGGACACGTGCGAGGAATACAGATTTTAATCATCCCCACTGCAGCGCATTGTGTAATTCCATTAAAACAAGGACCTTCCAGCGTCACGAATGTATTTCAGTTCATTTTGTGACACAAATTTCTCCGGGAGCTACAAACAGTGTCTTTCAAAGCAGTCGTGGCCTAAGGTTTTTATACACTTAATTTAATCCAGAGTCGTTCACGCCGTGCCTGTCTCATACGCTTTAGCTATTAGCGGTAATAAAGACAATAGTCTCCTAATATTATATTACTAACCTGCATCAAATTAAAAACAAATTAAACTGAATAGATGTTTCAGTGTTTTGAATAACCTTCGAAACTGCCTGCAGCAGATCTATTATTGTATTAGAATACGGTATGTTGTGAATAAATTACTGTCACGCTCTACATTTAATTTCGTTTAAGAGTGCCGGTACCCGTGGGTGTCTTGGAGAATGTATGTCTTCATATAATTAGACAGAATGTATGTGCTCTATATCTGTGTATCAATTTTTTCCTCAATCACCGCTTCTGTTTGTATTTCTGCTGGAAATGTTCTCCAAATTATTGCATAATTCTCCAATACACCCGCAGTAATTTAGAATATTGGAAAATAAACCGGCTTTCGGTGTTGACTGCGTATCAGAAGCACCGTGCAAGGGCCGTGGAGGGCGTCTGTCATGCTGTTGATTTCAGAGGCTCGCGCAACCCCAACACGCGTCTGTGTGATGTTTACAAATCAAATTTCGGTCCTGCCATTTTTTGCTGGCAGACTGTGAAAGCAGACCGACTGAAATCTGGATGGTATCATATCTGCTGTTTTCCAGATGTGGACTGTGAACGACGCTATAGTATGCCTATGGATCATTTTAATCACGTGATAATGCAACTATTCTTATTAGAACATGTTTTTAATGGCATAGTTTAGTAAATTATGATCATTAAAATGAACACGTTTATAAATGCATTTTATAGGACATATGACACATTAACCGAAATGCAGTTTTATGGACATGCTGATTTTTGAGAACAAATGAGAGACAGTTGTTTTTATATTACCACATCTTCTTTTCTTTTAAAAGCAATGATTCTAACAAATGTTTCTCATAAAACTAATGAAAGTTGTGTCATAACATGCTGCTGTAAACAAACTGTGGTTAAATGAAGATTGTCACTGGAATCCATCAGCCAGATCCATCGCTGAGGTAAGGAACCAAACAGCATTAAAATTAGTGAGTAAAAACTTGCCGATTTCTGTTTGCGGCAGTGAAATGTGGTGATTTGCACATTACCATGCACCACAAAACGGTAATAATAATGGCCTCGTTCCAATACTTCAGACTTCTCCAGTTATGCACACTTAGAGAGTTATTTGACCTCAGACCCTCAGGAATTCATTTACAATGAGGAATATACTGACCTTTGACCTCTGTTCTAGACAACAGCAGGAAGTTGGGTGACATCAGAGCATTTGGAGATACACTTCTAATTTGGAGGCGGGGGTTGGGGCACGGATTAGCACGCCTGTTGTCTTTCACGCCTTCTGCCATGGGATTCCAAACCGGAGCTGAAGGTCAGAGATAGACTCGCCGGAGGGTGCAGGGCATAGTGACATCAGAGCACACACGCGATGACCAGCCCTGCTGATGTCAGGCGTTACTCAGAGACCACAAGAACAAATCTGAGACAGAGCTTGTCTGGAGCGGGTCTGAAAACACGGCGTTCTTTTGCAAGTAATTATTAAACAGAATGTAAATTGTGCAGTCCTTGACTGCACTCATAAATGATGACTTTGGGAGGGACATTAAAAAAGACACATGCGAACGTTTAATGAAATGTGAGACGAGGTGACTGACCGGCCCTGGGTCTTCGCTCCTTAGCTGGATCAGATGACTGGTCCTGCTGAGGAAATGGCATATTAATGCTGGTCTAGACTGGCCTTTCGTCTGTTTATACGAGTCACTCTCATTAAAGCAGTTTTCAAAGACAACACAGTACTCTGGGAAGACTGGTCTAAAAATGTTAAGATCTTCTATTTATATGCCTTTCTCCTTGTTCCTCTGTTCCAGATCTTCTCGGATATAATAAATCAAGGGATTAGTCACCTGCTATACAGAAATAAACATTACCTGGATTAGTATGGTGGTGTATTGGTGAAACACCGAGCTAAAACCATCACAAATCTGTCAGGCAGGATTAACCAGCTGATCCAGGGTGTACGTTAAGGAAATCAAACACACTTGTTAATGAGAAATAAACTACCAGAAGAAAATTGGTTGGCTGAGAACTTTTATCTTTAGCAAGCAAGCAAGCTTTATTTTATAAAATGGTGTAATATGACTGAGTCATGGTCAAAGACCGTTTTCAAAATATTCTACATTCAACTTTACAAGTGTCTCTGGCAGGATACTTTTTTACTACAACTACCTTTGATACAAGCATAACAACTAAAACAACAAGCTTTCTTAAAATTTTATCTTTTTACAGTTAGGCTACATTATTTAGCAGCCCTAGTTTCATTAAACTTGGTCAATCTTCCAGAAACTGAAAATGCGCTATGCAATGCAATGGTTGTCTGTATTGTTATTTAAAAAACGGAACTATTTCTCATTGGCAGTCCTGGATTATTAGTTCTTAACCAGGGTATAGTACTTTGTAACTTTTAGCCTATGAAAGTAAGATGCCCTGAACTAAACCCAGCGCAACCCCAGGAAATGGGGTTATTTCAAACGACCAACTGACTCAGGCTGGAATTACACAGCCCTCCTCTCCTGCTCAGAATAACTTTGCTGCTTCTTCGTTTTTTTTAAGCCCTTTCTGTACTGCAGTGAAATTAACGGCAGCCGCGTTTTTTGTTTTCACCAGCGCGCTTCGGCACAGAGAATGAGATGGGAACATGAGACGGATCCAGCATGGGAAACAGATGCTCCATGGGAAACGGCTGTTTGCTCGCACCTCCGCTTAAAAAAAGCCAGGGAAAAAACAAATGGGGAGAGAGTATTGATGTCTAAAGCAACAATGGATATGAAATGTAACCCGGTATGGAAGTGCGACGGGATAATGACACGGTCCACCTTCACTGCTACCCTGTAAGGCAACGTTCCTCTACGCTACACAAGACAATACTTAAAAAGTCGCAAGGTGATCCAGGGATGATTTTTTTCACCTTTTTTTCCTGAAATGCAACTTTTACACTTTGATCGTTAACTGTCAACATCCTTTACCCGACTAGCAGTTTGCAAAGATACCAGCGCTTTAAAAACACATATTGATCGTCCGCGGAACACAGAATGCCCTCACTGCACCTGTAAATTATACATGGAAAATGTGAAATATTAGGTGCCTATAAATAGCGCTGTAATGAAATCACTTGAAGTGACCTCAGGCACGATTGTTTTAGTGTCAGCCCGCGCCTCGGAGGACGGGTGTGGAGATTTCGCCGTAACGTTAAAACTGAGACAACGGCGCAGAATAATGAGCCATAAATTAATGAGCGTCTTTTATGCAAAGCTACATCAAGTGTTTGCTGTGGCTGCTGGTTGGTCTTTTTTTAATGGCAGCCCATTGTCATCCTCATGTCTTGCGCTCAGCCTGGCCCCTGAACAGTTTTATGCCAACTGTCATTCTGTTAGTGCTCTGCGTTTTTTTTCCAACGCTGTCTATTTTAATTAGCTATTTCAGGTCCCAGAAAACACAGCTCTTCTCTGGGCCACGGCGACATGAATATGCAATAGCCACTCGGTGGTACTGCTCAAAAAAACAGCCCGTTTCAAAAATAATCCTAAATGGCGACCGGTCCCTTATAAAGTCCCTGCTGCATGTACGGTCCCTCCCTTAAAAAAAACGCCGGATAAAAATGGGAAAGCGTGATGGACTACACGCTCCTAAGTCTGTCTGGAAAATAAAGAGCTTTGTCAAACAATGTAATTACAATGTGAACGGGCCCAATCATTTTCAAGGATCTTGAGAAAGACTTTTGTTTCCACATTAACATGACAATTAATTATGATAATCGCCTTCAGGCGTATAGAAAACATCAATTTAAAAATATCTCCTGCAATGCTGCCTTGCAGACATTTTTTTAATCCTGCCATATAATAACATGATTTTTACAGTACAGGTCCACTAGGCCTATATCAATATTGAGTTTAAGTGTTAGTCTATCGTTTTATTTACACTGAGATAAAAAGAAATGTCCATAGACGCAAAACCGCAAGGAAAAGTTTGACTTTTTCCCTTCATGCTTCGAGGAACATGCGCTACTTTTCTGGCGACGAACCGTCCGCAGTTACACGTTTTCCAGCTCTACACCCGGAACCTCGAAGCTCATTTATAAAGGCTTCTTACAAACGAAAAAGACGAGAAACATTTGCGGATTTACCGCTTTACCACTTGCTACTGTCAAACTCTTCCAGGAAGAAGTTGGTTCGCATAGTTACTATCACGTTCTGTGGGGAAGGCACGACCAAAAGACAGGCAAAATAGAACTCATGCTGGGGACTTTATTAAAGCACTACGGATAACAGGCACAGACAAGTAGCAATGGCAGAACTGGGGAGCACAGGACTGGGAGGCACTTAAATGCTAGAATAACGAAGGGGTAAACAAGAGGCAGCTGTGAATGGTTACCATGAGGGCAGGCAAGAAGAAGAGGATCAGGCAAGGTTTGTTTAGAGCTACGCCCAAAGGAAAACACATGGAACAGACAAGCAGGGCAGGGCTGGTCCCGAACAATCATACGTTTTGTAGGAAAAAGGCTGACATACGCAGTTCAGATAGAAATGGGCATCTAAGTTATATTTCAAGTTTAGGTTTCAAGTTTAGCTTAGTTTTAGTGTTTGGTGCAGTGTGCGTTAAGAAATACAGAAAGATTTTTTGTTATATCTGATATGCAACTAACATTCAGCAGTTGTACTGATTAAATCAACATTGCTTTAAATGATGGACGTTATATATGCCAATATATTTATTGCGTACAATATGTTATGTATTAATATAATATAAGAGGTGTGTGTACTGAAAAGTCAATGCAAGCACCAACACATGTAATTGGTACCCACATGTACACACAGGTAGACCTGTAAAAAGGTGTGTGTGTATGTATGTCATGGTATATTTAGCTTTCTTAGATGACATTATGCCCAGCCAGATATGAAGGGAGTGAGTATTTAGAGATCACAATGATTATTTTTCCAGTGATGATTTGTGGCTTATCAGCCATTTTGGCTGCCAAGAGCGATGCTGATTGTATGATGAATTGGCCCAGCTCTTGAACACCCTACATTATGAAACGCAGGGCTGTCACTACCAGTTATATCAATAATCGAGTAATATAACGATTAATTTGACGATTCATCGAGTAATCGTTTATAATATAATATAATATAAAATAGATTGATTGCATTTGGTGAAAGACAGGAACCACCCAACCACTGCAGGGTCACACATATGGTCAGTTTTATGGCAGTTACATTGCATGTTTCTGGACAGTGGAAGCAAACTAGAAATCGCCAAAAAGCCCACACGGTGTGAACATGCCAACTCCACATTCACACAGTGGCGGTGGGTAGCGACAGGGCTACCTTTGCCTCTTTGCCGCCCTGACCGGCTTGCATGATGTGCGATAATATTAACATGGTGTTTCATGCACATGCAATCGTCACATCAGACCCCAATAGTCTGCTGGATTCAACCATCTATACGTTGCTCTAAAACAGTTTTGGTCAGTCAAAGGAAAGAAAATTTAACAAGCTTATAATAAGCTTTGGGGCGGCATGGTGGTGCAGTGGTTAGCACTGTTGCCTCATACCTCTGGGACTGGGGTTTGAATCCCGCCCCGGTTGCATGTGTGTGGAGTTTGCATGTTCTCTCCATGTTGTCGTGGGGTTTCCTCCAGGTACTCCAGTTTCCCCCTACGGTCCAAAAACATGCTGAGGCTAATTGGAGTTACTAGATTGCCCATAGGTGTGCTTGTGTGAGTGAATGTTATGTGAGTGTGCTCAGCGATGGGCTGGGTTGTTTTCCACCTTGTGCCCATAGCTTCCAGGATAGGCTCCAGACCTCCCGTGACCCAAAAAGGATAAGCAGGTTGGAAAATGGATGGATAATAAGCTTTTCAATTCTAATGATGTTTCCTTTTCAAAATTATGGGGTATATGTTAAAAAATAAGTCTAAAGTTTGCTGCTCTTGCATAAGCTCTGCATGCTCTCTGAGACAATTATTCTCCTCCTTGCTGTTTGATTCACTCATAAACCGTATGGCACATTAGTGAGAAATGAAAGAAATTGAGCGAAGAGGAGAAAAGCAAACAAGACATGGTCATGAAAAGACATTCACCTTCCATTGTATGGAAATATCTAGTATTTCATATTGAGACAACATTGATCAGAATCAAGTGATTGTCAGCAATGTTTTGTGTCTGCTAGCACAGCTAAGGGCAATACCACCAATTTATTTGATAGACTTTGATGGTAGATAATACATCCTATTTGGCTAAATAATTCATTTTCAAATTTTAAATGTCAGAAAAACATAAAATATCATTCAGCTCTACCCAAAACATACAATATCTTCACAAAAAATAACATTGTACCATATTATGTAAGATGCTTCTGCTAAACAACACAGGTAATTTTTGTTTTAGCAGCAATTATTAATATTTTGACATAGAGGAACAGTACAAATTAAAGTAAGCAAAGTGATTTAAAATCAAAGTGGTGCCAAAGGCAGGCTAGGCTACTCCAAGAGGCTAAATAACATATTTTTGGTTAACTTTTCGGTGAGTTTGTCAAACCCGAAAGTCCTGTTTAAGATGAATTTGCATTGCAGTCGTGCTGTGGTGATATTTAAATTCTGCTTTGCAATACTAAACAGGCGACTGCATTTTTATTCACTTTTAATGTGAAGTGCCTCCACACAACTGATGGTTTTCACTCTTTATTTTCACCTTTATCTGTTATGCGCCACCTCCCTTTCGCCATATTGCAAAGTAATCGAGAAGGACATTTTTGATCGATGCTTTTTAGTAATCGAGTAATCGAGTTTAGTCAAGTAATCGTGAGAGCTCTAACAAAATCACACCATTTCTGTCCATCTTTTGCATATGAGTTTTCGTACATGTACGTAATCCTACGTTTATTTCTCCGCAAAGATGTATGAACAGTATGAACATTTTCTTAAGCTCCCTGGTTCATAGGGGGTTGAAAAGGAAATGTCACAAGGTGATTCTCACGGATATCAGCTATGGAGAAGTTAAAATAAAAACAGCAGGACAGGTCTTAACTGCATTTGAAAGTAGTTGTAACAAAAATAACAGCAATAATTACACCTAATATATATTGTAGGAATATTAATAGTAATAATAACAACTAAGTGTGCAATTATATTTAAGCAATAAACCGTATCAATAAAACCTGTATAGTGTTTGGATATGTGTCAACGACATTACGAAATAACTTCTGGAAGCTCAAATGATGAAAATAGGCTTTGGTTGAGGCCCTGCGATGGAAGGTTAGACCTATATTTACTACACGACGTATTTCACACAACATTTGTTTTACTTTATTGCAATTAAATCTACGGGATTAACGTGACAGCAGGCTAACTCCCACTTCAGCAGTTTCTTCAGCGTGCGATCAAAGGATAGTCTTCTGCTGCGAACTTCAGCTCAAATGAGATATGACTGTTTCTTGTCAGGATATTTACATAAAGGCGACCTATGTATACCTATTCTAAAACAGTTTTCTTTTAAAGTTATTGGATTTACATCTCTAAACGACTTATTTGTGCAAAGGTGAAACGAAAAACATTTTGTCAACTTGCATTTTACAGCGTGAAAAAAACGAACTCAACAGGCTTCATGAAAATAAATGACAGGCTAAATATATACCCACTTATTATTTAGGATGAGAAACCCTGGTCCGGCGGGATCGGAAGGTTTTCAATTACTTTTAAAATGGATCACGATGTGGTTTGGTTTCTATCCAGATAATAACCAAGTGAGCTTATAAACTGCTATATTACCCGAACAAGACGGCATCCATGATGATTATTAGCACAAATGGATAAAGATATAACTCCAATTTATAAGAACGCGTCTTCAGAGATGAATATATATGGGTAAAAAAAAAAAACATTTTTTCAGCACCTCCAAAAAGATGCCTTGAGGGAAATTTAGCAAGTGTCACAATACCAGTTGGTGTTCGTCCAACTTTATAATTCTCGAGATGAAAATAAATGTTTAAGGTCACCGGTTATAAAGAAAAAAGTACCTCATGTCAAACATTTAATGACTGCATCGAATAGGTACACGCCGACGATAACATTAGTAACAAGCAGATCCGCCCAAACCGGGAGGGTCGGGGGGACTTTCAGGGGCCAAGAGAATGCTAAAAATAATGGAGAAGTTTGTTAAAACAGGTTGCAATACACATATAGTAAAGTAGTTTTAAGCCGCTAAATTACTCAGTAGACTTGATTTGAAGAAGTGGGGGAGGGACAATCATAGAATTTTTCAGGGGTTCAGTCATGTCTTTGTGTGACCCTGCTAATGAGGCATAATATGCAGTGCTGAGACATTGTCACACCCTGCCCTCTGTGCCTGCCTTACCCTCCTGTTTCCTCCCTCTTGTGGCCCTAACAAACCATGCCCTGTGCTGGCTTGTCTTACCTCTTGTTCCCGCCCTCTTGTTAACCACTCCCAGCTGCCTCTCATCTGCTCCCTCCTTAGTCACATTTTTAAGTGCCTCCCAGGGCTATACTCCCCAGATCTACTATTGATGTTGTAACCCAGTGTAGGTCATGCCTTGTCCTCCTCTGGTAAACTAATTTGGATCCCTCAAGATCCTTGTTTTCAGTTTGATATTTTTGTGTTTGATAAAACTCTTTTTACCCTGTTTATTTGCAATGTCTGCTCCTTTGCCCTGCTGGTTATGATAAATGTAGACATAAAGTCACAGCCCTCAGGCCTGCTATTGTATCTTAATTGGCATCTGCCCGGTCCTGATTGCCCTCATATGTTGCACCAGTTTTGCTATATATCTAAGGGTTTGATCAGGGGTGCCCAATCTTATTCACAGAGGGCTGGTGTGTATGCAGGGTTTTGGGATCACCTTTAGGTCAGCTGTTCAAATCCAGGTGTGAGGACTTCAGTCAATCAGTCCTCTAATTAGTAACCTATTTAGGAAGTTGCAATAAAAACCTGCACACACAACAGCCCTTTGCAGATAAGATTGGGCACCCCTGATTTAGATGCTGCCTCACCAGTTGAGCCTTTGCTCCCTACTCTCTATACCTCTGCCTTGTTCCCGGTCAATGAGTCTTGTCTACCTGAGTTTTATTCCCGATCCCAGTGTTTCCTTGTGCCCCTATCTAAATACAGCCCATTTATTCGCACCAACATCCCTGCCTCGTGAGCCTCTCCCATCACCAGTGTCAGGCAATCCCTGACAATGTTACAATCTCAAACAAATGGATGCAGCCAATACCAGTCCTAGGCCTGTTCAGAAGCCCAGGACCCTGTGTCAGTTCTTGAGTCCCATCCCTGCTCCTGAACTCCAGAGCCCTGTCCTACATGGCTCAAGTCCCAAACCCTCCTGTGTCCCCTATACTCCTGTGTTACCAAGGGCATAGATTTAGGTATGGGTGCTATGGACATGTCCCTATCAATATTGTGGGAGTACTCTGTGTGTGTAGGGGGGCAGCGGGTGTGAGGTTGATTTGGTCCCTACCAATGCTGAAACCAAACCTACACCATTGGAAGTGAATGAAATGTAGAATGCTCTCAGTTAGCATTAAAGAGACAATGCACAATAGCCAGGTCCATCTATCCATCCATCCATCTTCAAACTGCTTATACTGGTCAGGGTCGTGAGGTAAAGTTGGGTTTGTAAAATTCTATTAATGTGAACAGTACAACCACATTCGTTTGTTGTTTTATTAACCTTAAATAGGTGCCTACATCTACACCGCGTTAACGACATTGCTAAGAAGAAACAGTTCAATTGATTAGCTTTGAATAATTAAGTCAAATATTATTGCGGAAACCATAAATAACATTTGGACAACCAATCGGGGTACTGCAGGCAGTTAATCGTCCATCAATATTTCATATATTCATCTACTTTCTAACCGCTTATCCCGGTCAGGGGGCCTGGAGCCAATCTCAGGCTGCATCGGGCACACTGATGGGTTCCAGTCTGAACAGGATGCCAGTCCAGCACGGGGAATAGACACGCACACAGTCATTCTCTCTGGGAAATATAGAGACACTAATTAGCCTGCTGCACGTCCTCGAACTGCGCGAGGAAACCGGAGTACGCGAAAAAAGCCGTGCGACGCGCGAGGACATGCGAACTGCGCGCGCGGAGCAGTCGCTCCTGTTTCTGTCAGCGCTCTGCCTACTGTAGCCCGCTACTGCCACCTGAAGCACTGACATGGTATTATTTAAACATTATTACTTAAGCAGATGAAACGCCAGTGTTTAATTAAATCCCCATAACATGTCACATTCAATTAACATATCAAATCATACCAAATTAACTATTTCCTAAAAATTGCCATTCTGTCTTCTTCGTGTCCTTCTGTGGCTGTATTGTTACATTCAGCCAGCCATGGTAAGGAAACATGAATTTGGTGTGCATGATTATTTGTAGACACTAAAGTTTGCTTTTATCTTGTTTAGGAATGCATAACAATGACATACACGGTGTGCTAGTTACAGTCATTATAATGAATATACATTGCTGTTGTAGCTGGCGATGTCTTTACATTATTCTCGCGCTGAGGGGTGCTGATCGCGAGACACTGATGTATCGGGGGTTAAGTATATAGTTAAGTAGAAGTTCCGTTCCATCAACGCGGTTTAAATGGATCCCCGCTGTGTTACCATGATAACTTACACTGGCGAACAAGTCTACTCTGGACCAGGTTAAGTTTCTCACTTAGTTAAGCTTTGTCTCAAACAATGTTGGACTTGTGGAAACAGATTCCCGAGAGATCGTTCCGTCATACGAACTCCGGCGCTATATTAAATATTATAATATTATATATATATATATATAGAGAGAGATTCAACAACGTACTGGAAACATTCCTCAGAGATATTGGTCCATATTGACATGATAGCATCACGCAGTTGCTGCAGATTTGTCTTCTGCACATCCATAATGCGAATCTCCCGTTCTACCACATCCCAAAGGTGCTCTATTGGATTGAGATCTGGTGACTGTGGAGGCCATTTGAGTACAGTGAACTCATTGTC
>JAODKL010000036.1:20030513-20044492 GCA_026780765.1 Petrocephalus schoutedeni
AGTGTCTGACTTTAGTGTATGAAGGAATGTGGCTGAAAACTCTCTCCCTCTCGCTCAGTTTTTCAACATGGCGAGAACTCTTCATGAGTACATGGACGAGCTTGAAAGTATGTACTCTCCTCTGGGTGGTCTTTATGAGGTCATGCGCGTGTGGGCCGCGGGGGGGTCACGTCCTCATTGCCATCGATCATGCGTGTTACAGGGCGACGGCCACTTAGCTTACAGATCGGGTTGGCCGCTGAAGGAATGTGATGGGGATAGATATGGAGCGCACTTGGTTTTGAAGGCCCGTGAGCTGTAAGTAGCACAGGTTACTGAAGCGCTAAGGGAACCTTTACTTACTTAACCTTGCAGGTAGCTAGACCATGGATTTCAGTAGTAATAAAAACTGCTTTCCATCACGGTCAGTGTGATATTTGACTTGCCTCCCTTTCTCATCTCCCTATATGTTGTCAATTAGCTTTGCTTGTTTGGCCGTGCGAGGTGAATATCCTAACCCGACTGCCCCCCCCAGGCTCAAATGGAGACTCTGAAGAAGAGGTGCCAGACCGCAGACCTGCCATTCACTTCTGTGACTTGGATGATGATGACGACGAAGATTATTGAAAAGACCTCTGACCTTTTCGAGTTTTCCAGCAAATGTTTCAGTGCTAACATGCTTTTTCTTTTTCTTTTAATGTCTAGCTCAGCAGAAGCAAGCATATGCCATTGAGCACTTGATTTGTTTTGCTGTAGGGGTTATACTGATTTAAATATTACTTGGTTTGCTGGTCTGTTCATACGGACGATGCTGAGAGTGATGTGACGGTTTGCCACATAGAAAGGTGGTTGTATGGTAGCAGCTGTGGTGTGAACGTGGAGTTACAACTACCTTAACATTGTATTGCTCCAAAGGTAACTTCCACCAGTGTTCATTTACCTTTCCTTGTCAAATTAAGGTTAAAAATGAGATGGATTATTTACCTATTGTGTGTTGCTTTAATTATCTGCATTGGGGGTGGGGGGAGGTCTGGAAAAGGGCAGTTTTTCACAGCTGAATTATAGTGATGCCATTTGTCAGCTTTTTGCCTGCTCTTTAGGTTGGGTTGGGGTATGAAATGTAATTTCCTTGGTGAAGCTGGTTGTTCATGTTTTAATAAAGTAAAATTTAATAAATCAGATGTACAATGTCAATTGCTGGTTTAAAAAATGGCAGATATATCCTGTCTTGCCTTCCCATTTGCCTGTAGGGATATCTTGCCCCAAATCTGCTCAGAAAATGAATTCCTTTATTTCGTCCAGTGGGCTAACTGATTCTCCCCACCACTCCCCCCCCGCAGCCAGAATGATGGAGGTACAAAGCACTTAAAACCAGACCTATTCTAGGGCAAGACTTAAACCTTAGCACCTTATAGCCTGAATGTTCAGTTGAAGAACTAGGACTGTTTTGTTTGGGGTAATGAGGCACTGAGACATTTCTCTGCACTGTCAATCACTGTTTAGTCTGCACCTCACTGATTCCCCCCTGGGTGGAAGCAGGCAGTGACTGACGTTCTGGGTTTCAAAGTGCCATTTCTCTGTCCTTTGAGATTTGCTGAAGTCCTTTAATGCCTTAAATGTTTGCCTGGAAAATTTGGCATGGAAATAATCTTGTTTTGCCCCCCCCCCCCTCTTTTTGAGGGGTGGTGTATCTAGGTGAGGTTATTCCCCTTACTGTTAATTAAAATGTAATTTGTCACTTTTTTTTGATTTGTACACCAGCCGTATGTGGCTATGGCAGTGTCTCCCTCAGACCAATAACATTGCGGCTGTGCTTCTCCTCCTAATCATGACGGGTACCAAGCTGAAATCTTGAGTGGACAATGCAAATTCGGCAAATCTGTGAGCAGTATCAATTTCCCATGATGGCATAATGAACGTCAGGGCCCTGTTACAGTTCCAGCAGCTCAAGCAGTCAATGGGGTTTACACATAAACAGCTTCTGAACCTTCTTGTGTAGAGCGTGAACAGGCTGGCGGGTGAGCTATATGGTGGCACCTTTGCTGTGTGCTGGTTTGCTAATCTGACTAAAAATTGGGGTGAAATGGTT
This sequence comes from Petrocephalus schoutedeni, assembly GCA_026780765.1. Taxonomy (NCBI): domain Eukaryota; kingdom Metazoa; phylum Chordata; class Actinopteri; order Osteoglossiformes; family Mormyridae; genus Petrocephalus; species Petrocephalus schoutedeni. The sequence goes on from JAODKL010000036.1 coordinate 20,032,582, forward strand.
TAATCCATTGACATTGCTGTGGAAAGAGAATACTCGTCATTCTCTGAGCAGAGCGGATGGGTTTTTACAGATCCATACCCCAGAGTAGGGAAAATACAATTTCGGTGTTCTTTAAAGAGTTTATTGGAAGACCAAATGGAGGCAAAAAAAATAAATCACCGTTTACACAGCCATGTTAGCAGGAGTGTGACTTCACAGGCAGATCATAAGGAATGTCACTGCTAAGGTTGTTCATTCAGTTTGAAAAGCATCTTTGGTTTAGATCTTACTGATTTTAAAATAAATTCAACTATTTACAAAAGTAGCCACAGCTGTACAACGAGTGCAATTTTAGGCATTTTTTTTTCCAAATATTTGTGCTTAAAAGTTGAGAGAAAACCCATAAGGTCACAAAGTGAAATCTTAAAGTGCTCAGAACCTGCAGTAGTTTAGTGCATATATTAGTTATATGAAGACCGCTTACAAATGAAACTTTTACACGTAATCCTTAAAGTATTCCAAGGGTGGTGCAGGATGCATGCCGAGTGCAGGCTCAGGCCTATGGTTGGCTGTTATATGGCTTTAGATTCTGTAATTGTAGACAATTTAGCAAAATGCAGATAATTCTACTCCACAATTTTAAAGATCAAGAAACACCTAATTCAAACTGCAAAATCTGTAGGAGCAGACAGTATTTAGATTTCTGCGAATTGCAGGGAAACGCAGATGATGTTGCTCATTCCTGAGCGCCACACACTCATACAGAAGGGGTTAAGAAATTAAAATGAGCTACACTGATATAATCAATAAAAATCCTCCACAGAAAAAATAAGAAAATTACTCCAAAAAAACCATTTAAAAGAAGAACTTCAGTGCTTCTGTTCAAAAGCAAAGGAAAAAAAAAAAACCTGATCAGCTGCTGCCACACGAGGGAGAGGGTCTCTCTCAATGTCCCCAAGTGGATGGCTTGTTTCAGCAGTGCAGTCACTCGACTGATCTGTATCTTTAATAAAAAGGACATTTGGGGGGGGGGGGGCGCAGATTCCCCCTCTGAAAGTTTGCCCCATCGGAGTGTTGAGGGATCCTGGCAAAGGACATGTGGGCTAGTTCATGTGGGCAGCGTCACGCCAGCAGAAACGGCTTAGCTTTGTTCGTTCGCTCGACCGCTCGCTCGCTCGCCCTCTTCAAAGGCACGCTTACAATGGGCGGCTCACTCAGTCTGCGTTATGATGCTCGTGCTGTCGGCCTCGTCGAAGTTCCTCTTGTACTGCACTGTCGAGAAGAACTGGGCCCGGCTCTTCTTGTAGATGATGAACGCGGCCACGGCCACCAGCATGGCGACGAGGATGACGAAGAAAACCAGCGCGGCTGGGGAGCCCCTGGAGCCTGCGGGGTGGGAAGACGGGAAGGGTTAACAGACAGGACCGGCGCGCTCAGGGCGGCGTCTCGGGTAGAGCTCATTAACAGCCCGAGGGTGCCAGCCAACAGGAATCACCAGTTTGGCAGATGATAGTTTTCCTCCCTCCAATGGGAATTACACGTTCGACCAATTCATACCAGTGCAGCATATTTGACTAAGACTTAAAGGAACGCGTATGGAAGGGTGAGAGGGCAGAGAAGCACTCACGGGCCGCTGCTTTGCAGACAGCGCGGCCAAGGCCGTCCTGGCAGCTGACACGGCTCCACGTGCCTCCCCTGGCGGATATGAGGATGCCGCAGATGGGCTCGGCTTGCAGCTTCGCCGCCACACCGCTCTCCCAGTTGGAGTAAGCCTCGCTAGTGCCCACTGACTGACCTGCAGGAGAAATGGAGGGGGGTGGCACACTAGTGATGCGGGCCCGTCGTGCTTAGGATGAGTACAACATCGGTGCTGGGACATGGGGGGGGGGGGGGGTGGCCGCTTTAAGCACGAGGGCTAAGGCTGCTAACGGTCACTAAATGTGCTTTGTGTTTCTGATATACTTTATTTTGAGGCTGACTTTTCCTGTGCATAGGACTGACCTCAGGATGTAGCCCATGGAAATGGCTGAGCACAGAAGGGTTCAAAACCTTTGGGACAGAGACACAGCAGGAACCCTGCCTCTCCAGGCAGCACCCTGTCGTACCTGGGGAGCTGAGATTGGTGCTGATCCAGACGCGGCTGGTGATGAACGGGTTCTCCGACATGTACCTCGACACAAAGTCATTCTCCTTGCTGCTGCGGATGGTCAGCAGTTCAGCAGAGCTGCCTGTGAGGAGGACAAGATCCATGCAGATACAGCAACACTGCAACGCGATGCCTCTTTTGCTGCCCTCTTGTTTTTTCCGCAGTCCTGCATTTCGAAGGCAGGTCTAGCCAGGTACTACAGGAGCTGGCGGTGGGGCCCACCTAGCTGGTCACAGGCAGCTTTGGCGTCCTCCATGGTGAAGACGCTGTAGTTGAAGAAGGCCATGTCGAACATGTAGCAGTGCTCCTCATAGTGGACCCACTCAGAGGAGCCCACGGACTGCGGGCAGTCAGTGCTGGTCTCGGCGGACCGGCGGCTCAACCCTGTTGATACAGAGATGTCGCATCAGCTGTGGCAGTTCTGTGTCAGAGCAGCAGGGGGCATGACAATTAAGTGGGTGAGCCTCCACACTTGTATAATGTGTATAACATCACTGCATCCAGCAGGGGGTGCCATCGGAAGTGCCTACATTGAGCACTCGCATTGTAGCAGATGGCTCCCTCCAACTTGGCCTGGCAGTCCAGAAACTCCCAGGATCCCTTGGGGCTCAGCAACACACAGCTGCCCGACAGCTCCTGGTCCGAAAGCCCCTGCGGTCTGTAGTTGAATTCGGTTCCGTCTGACCACTCGAAAGACTGACCGCTCTCCTGTGGGGGTGAGAGAGCACAATGGTGTTGGCAGGAGTGACTGTCAGATGACTGATGAGAGCTGACGCTCATGATATGTCTACATGTGCGCTCATTATGCACATCACATGATCATGTTTGCCTACAGCACTCTGCAAATGTCTTACGCAGTCAAAGGTGATGTTTAAGGCTATTTATCTGGGTAGAAAGTATGTATTTGCTCAGAACAAAATACAACATACAACAAACTAACTCAATATAAAAAAAATAATCCCTTCTGTCCTGTAAGAACCTGGCTGTTGCACAGCTAACTGAGCTCCCCTTCAGGTCCCAAACCTCTCCTCAGGGCCATAGCAGCCATCCTATGTACTTTCACCACCAGCTCAATTAATTAACCTAATTGAATAACCCATTGAGGTAGTGATTAGCCATTCAAGGTGTGCTAGTGGTCAAGTAAAAATGCATGCTTGTTTTGGATGGTTGCTGCAAATACTGGGGTGACTTTAAGAGAGGTTTTGAAACGGCTAAGCTGTCACAGTTTGACAGACACAGTGTCATTTACACCAACATAAAGACCATTTAAACATTATTTCCTTTGACCGCCTAAAACTTTTGCACTGTAATGTACAAGAAAACACATTCAAATACAGAAATGGTTAATCCAGGTCGAAAGAGTAAAAATCCAGACCAGGGATTTTTTCAACCAACTAGTTGAGCACTCTGTGACTGAGACTCTTAATGCTCAACTGGATGGTTGAAACAGAATCCCGGTCTGGATTTTTACTCTTTTGCCCTGGATTACCCACCTCTGTTCAAATACTAGCAGGTAAACTGCAGTTGTACCTGGTACAGAGATGGATATTTCAGGTCCAGAAAGTAAAAATCCAGACAAATATTTTGCTTTGACTAACCAGTTTATACTCAGCTGGTTAGTTGAAACTAAATGCTTCACTGGTTTTTTACTTGGTGAACCTGAAATGGCTACCTCTGACCTTAAGCCCTTTTATTTAGTGTCTGGATCACAGCAGGAGCCCGGTGGGGCTCATCACTGCAAGCACAGACCTCCCCGATGCCACCTACATTCTGATTGGACAGGCCGATCCAGAGGGGGAATCCGTCTCGCCTGGAGATGACCCCCAGGTGGGTGTCCTGGGCGTGGCTGTGGATGCTTGCCAGGTGGCCCCCGTTTCTCCCACAGGCCTGTGCGGCCTCGAACCACGTCATCTTCCCCTGGATGGCGTAGTAGCTCCAATTGCCGTACGGTCTGGTGTCATTTGGCGATTTTTTGAACTCGTCTTTTGGGTCTTGGAGAAGGAGAAGCGTATTTTTAGGCAGGCTCTATTTCTGGCCAGAAGAGTCACAGTGTGCCGGTATGCAGCAGTCTGTTAATCTTCCATTAAATGCCGTCCAGTAATATGTCTATTTCCAATTACTGGCACAGAACTGAAACTGACCGTTCTCGATTTTGCAGGCTACAATGCTTCTTTGCTTGAAGGAGGGGAAATGGTGGGAGTTGTTGAAGTACTCCCAGGAGCCGTCCGGGCTCAGGCCCACCATGAAGGGCGGCGTGATGCTGGGTCTGCCCTCCGTCCAGTTGGAGTACTGGATGTTGGTGCCGTCTAACCATTGAAAGCTGTTGGCTGTGCCCCGGAAAATGGTGGTGGCGGGGGTGGGGTCCAAATCAGAACAACAAGACCGACACCAAGCATCATATGACGACAATCGTCTGCACTGAACCGTTTTACCCAGAGGGATACATACTCTATTAGTGGAAATCTGCTCATAAAAAAGCAGGCCAAGCTCTCAGGGAGAGACAAACAGCCGGAACTCACCACCACTACCAGATTTGACCATTCCAAGCCAGACAAACTGCACCAGGTCCTTGAAAGGCCGCAGCTGGTCTTTCACAAAACTGTTTTCTGCCTCATTCCTGATGGTCAGTATATCAGCCTTGGGGTCTGAAAGGGAGAACACCGAAGCGATATGTTCACTCCCTGGTTCAGCCACGGCCCAGCCCCTGGTGGCCTCACTCTCTACGGCGTGCGCCATGTACCCAGCTTGCTGCAGGTGTTGGTGACGTTCCCGGTGGGGTCGCCCCAGCGCGTGGAGGCCAACTGGAAGGTGTAACAGTTGTTCCCGAAGGGGATCCAGTTAGGGCCGCTGCCCTTGTGCGAGCACTTCACTGTGGGCTGGTCTGTCGTGCTGCTCTGCTCATCTGCAGGGAGGGGAACACGGAGCTGACCGGGGTGCCCATTACTAGCCTTTACTGCTAACCTGCCTGCTGTACAGCTGTGATGAAGTTAACTAGTAACATACATTAAGACTAAAGTCCACCTATAATAGTTATCCAAACAGACATCAATCCTGATTACTTTTCCCCTACAAAGCAACCCATTCTATACAAGGGGGGATTTTAGATAAGCTATTTTATTTTAAGTCATGCCCTCCTGATTCCCAACCACTATGCCATCTGCTGGTCAGGGGGGTTATGGCGCACTCACCGAGCGGGATGTGGCAGATGGCCCCAGCCATCTCCTCCATGCAGTCGGTAGCCTTCCAGAAGCCATCAGTGTCCAAGTAGACACAGTCCCCCGCCATGGGCTCCGAGGTCCACCGGCTGAACACGGTGTGGCTGTTATCCGCCCAGTGGTAGTGGGTCCCTCCCTGAGGGGGTAGGGGGATGGGGGTGAAGGCGTTGCCTTCCATTATTGGACAGTCTGGCCCCTCTTTCCTCTGATGCTTCACCCAAACAGCGACTGAGAAGTGGGCGCTCCCCCAGACCCTGGGCCTTTTCACCCCGCCGCAGCTCGGCGTTATTGGGGGCGACTGGGGCTGTGCTATTCCTGCTATGCAGCTGCCCGCTTCTGCCAGCACATGGCAACACGGCGCTTTGCTTTTTGGCCCTGTTACCCAAAAAATCCTGCCCCAGCTGTGGGCTCCTGGCATCCCTGGCATGCGCCCTGCATACACACACATGCACGTTTGTATTCCTTTCTTAGTGACGACTGTCCATTCATTTCTAAGGGAAAAACCCTAATTCCAATCGCGATACCCTTAACCCCTACCCAGCCCTTTTTTGACTGCATTCACAGATTTTCAGAAAATGCAGTCTGAAGTAGTGATAACCGAAAAAAAATTACCCCACTAGTCAAATTTTTCGAGGACTTGCTATATTTGTGAGGTCCTTTGGTCACCTGTACACAGACAGACACACAGTGTTCTCATTTTCTGCTCCTCATCCTCACCCAGAATGATACAGTAAAGCGTCATGCTGCCTGCCAGGGTGACCCAGCCCGCAGGCCGCCCGCGCTGCCTGGTACCTGAGCAGAAAGTGGAGGGCGGCTGATTTAGGTGCCGATTTAGCCCCTCCCCCTTGCTGATATGACTGCATTTACCCTCCGGCGATGGCAGGAGGCCTGGGAATGTGGGGACCAGGGGAGCAGATCTCTGGCTAATTCCGTCACGCCTATAACGACGAGCCAAACTGCCCCTGAACGCTGACTCAGGATAACTCAGCATGACCCATGGGACTGCAGATGCTGGCACGGCCCATTTCTCGCAGAGACAAGGAGCCCTGCTCTGCAAAACAGACCTGCCAGTCTTTGGAAGGGGATCAAAAGCTCGGGCGCCTTTCCCGGAAAAACACAGCTTTTCTTGGAAGAGGAAAGAAAGGGGATAATGCTTGAAGTTACCGGCTCTGGAGACAGGAGTGCGTTTGTTACATTGCCATTTGCCAGTGAGCAGGACTACATCCGTCAGATTGCGCATTCTTTCTTTGACCAAAGATTAAAGTATGTTAGTGAGCAGCACCTTTGATCGGGATTAAGTACCTTCAAATCTGCAAATTTGCAGTTAAAGTACATCTGTAGCTTATTGATACTTAAACGTGACCTTTGACCATCAAAGAACTGGCTTTCACCCAGCCTCATGGGAAATGCAGTCCTACATACCAATGGCATAGATTTGGGCATGGATTGGGCTTGGCCCTACTAATACTGTGGGAGCGCCGAATTGTCCCTTCAAGTATTTATAGTGATCACCAGACTTTTTCATGTTAAGATCCTCAGAGTAGAATTAAAGGGAAAATGTTTCCTTCTGCTGACATTTCTTGTGAAGAATCAAGGGTGTGTCCCAGTCCCGTTTCCTTTCCTTCCTTGTCCGCTCTCACCAAGTCATTGTTGTCCTCTTCAAAAGTTTAGAGACGCGGGGCGGAACCTAAAGATACAGACCTACCCTATGCGTGGCTTCGCACGATGTTTCTGCCTCCCAGCAGCCACTGGGAGCGCGCGGCCACAGGAGAGCGCAGTGGCTACCAGTTTCATTCAGTTTGTTTATTATATGCGTGCTCTGTGAGGATTTCAGATGGGTATGTTTGGTACAATTACTGCAGGTGCTGCGGTTTCAGTGGCTAATCTTTCGGGACAGCACATGGTGCCAAGTAAGCTTTCCTCACCTTTACATTCAACATTCACTTGGCCGGCAACAAATTACATTAGTCCCCCTATCCGTGGCTTCAGGTGTCTGCGGTTTACCTCGGTCTGAAAAGAATACCTACATAGCAGTGTGTGTTTTATGTATGAAGGTTGCTATTAACCGCGGTTTTATCCGCAGCACATTCCCTGCGGGAGGCTGCTGCACGTAGCTAATGTGACTTTTTTGTTCAGTAGAAGCCCTCAGCGTTTGTTTTTTCTTTTCACAATTAATTTAATTAACTTATTCTTTAATCCTTTGATATTGTCGTTTTCCTTTTTATGATACATTTTGAAAACTTCTTTTTAAGTAAAGAAATACACTTTTGGCTGACCTACATTGTCCATTTATTTTGATAGGTTTGCGGTCCTGGTGGGCAATTGATACATCTTTGGCTATTCAATGAGCAGCCATTTTGAAGTGTGTGTGTGTGTGTGTGTGCAGGCTTTGCTAGACCAAAGAACCTCCTCAAAAAACATGACTAGTGAGGTCATTTGTTTGGTCCTCATAACTTCAGACTTCATTTTATAAGAATCTGTGACTGCAATCAAATAATGCCTAAAGCCTTGTACTGGTTACTTATGGTTTAGCATAGGGCTGGGTAGGGGTTAAGGTAGTTGGCATTAGGATCATGCCCATTGAAATGAGAGTCCCGATAAAGAAATGAAGACAAGCGTGTGTGTTTAGGCGTGCAGGGGGGTGGGGGCTGACTCGCACCCTACCAATGTTGAAACCAAACCTATGCCCTTGAAGTTGCTTCCTCGCCATTGGACAAGCTGCTGGAGGGCAATGCCGGCATTCCATTTTTTTAAAATTTGGTGACCATTCTGGGCATGAGCACTGGCTGCCGTACGTACTGTGCTTACCCTTGGCATTAAGACTTGTTATTATTTGGCTAACGTTATACGCTTCTTCTTGCCTCATTATGTCTGCAACAGAAACTTGAAAAGAGGATTACACTATTCTGGGTGAAACAGGAGTCACTTTTTTCCCCCACTCTGAATTAAGGGCATAGATTTGGCTTTTGTCCCGACCCATACTGGTGTCAGACCTACACCCTTGCTGCACACAGCAGTGCCCCCGGTGACAGTCTGGCCTCCACGGGAGGCACCTACGTCTCTGCTGACGAGGCCGATCCACACGGAGGCGTTGGCCTTGCTGACGGCGACGGAGAGGCCGGCCTGCTGGAACGTGTCCGAGATGCTGGCCAGTTGCATGCCCTGCATCCTGCAGCGCCTGAGAGCCTCCGCCCACGTCATGTCGCCCAGCAGCAGGCTGTAGGTGTGGTTGCCCACAGTGAAGTTCCCCTCAGACACGGAATGGTTCACTGATTCTGCAAACAGGGGAGGCCCGCGGTATCAGGGACACGCACTTTATGTAGACACAGTGACTAACAGACCATCCCGACGGCAGCACGTCTCGGGATGACCAGCACGTAACACCGAGCTGTTGGCTTCCAAACGAGCAGCGGAGATTTAACTTTCCATTTTCACGGTAGGTAAAAGCGAAAAATCAATTTACCAAATCCAATTTCCTCAAAGACAGTACGCCACTCTTAATCCCCACTGTCGTCATCGTCACTGGCCCAGGACATACCCACCTATATAACGCTGGCACACAGACACGTAATGCAGCTCCCTGCATGACGCATAGTCCCAGGTGCCCATCATGGCCAGGGGCTCGTGGAACATGTAGGCGCACATCCCTATGCTGTCGGGCTCGAAGAACTGGTGTGGGAAAAACAGGAACACTGGTTCAGCAGGGCCACCTCCCATCCGGAATAACTTCATGGTACATTCTGGGGGCCTGTAGTACATTTTGTGGAAGGGAGGAAGACGCCAATGGCAGAGAGAGGGGGGGGGGGGACGAAGGACACTTACGTTGACCAGAACGGGGCGCACCTGCCCCAGCAGCAGGGGGTTGAAGTTCAGGAAGTTGACGGAGGAGCCGTCCACCCAGTGTGTGTCCTGGAGTCTCAGCCTCAGGCCTATCCAGGACTTCGGGGGAAGGTTCGGCAGGGCCGAGATGATAAAGTCTGGGGACGCACAGGCAGACAGGCCCATCGAGATCGGACTGGACCGAAGGCGAGCGGGCCTAAGGGGTTACTTACCCTGCTCCACCTGGCTGGAGATGGTGAGTAGTGTCCCCATCATGGTGTGGCAGTGCTCTTCGGCATTTCCGAAGGACATGTAGATAGGCTTAAACGGCATGTAGCACTGCCAGTACAAAGAGACGGCGTCAGAAGGGCGGGCTGCCCCTAACACGATCAGCAGTCACCCACAGGCTCTGGCACATGTGGGACTACCCTCCCACCGGCCCGCATCACAAAAACCCATTACCCATTACCGCAGAACTAAATACGTCACTACTTGGAAGAAAATTAGTACTAACAGGCTCCAGGCTCAGAGTGACCTTGCACTGGTTAAGAATGGATGGACTGTACCAACAGTGTTAATAGTAAAAACATCTAAGTGAAATTTAACACATGGTTAAAGGTCCAGGGCTGTGAGTGAGGGTTAGGGTCACCACCTTGTCTCTGAAAGCCACAGAGTTCCCATCGCAGGGCAGGCTGGCCGGTGGGGGCTTCCTGTGGTCCTTTTCCATGGACGTGACATTCAGCTTCTCACATATGAATGGAAGGGCCATCTTACACGTGTGCCTGTATTCTGGGAAGGGGGCGGCAGAGAGACGGCACATGGGCACGGGGTCGAGCGTGATGCCGGGATGCAGGTGCGTGATGTCACACGCCACAGAGCGTGCACTCCCAGTACAGGAAGCGGCTTTTGGCTCTGCTAAGAGGCCGAACGCATACGCCGGGTTAGCGGCTTACCTGGAAATATGGCCAACATGCTCAGTGACGAGCACTGACCCAAGAAGACAGACTGATAATACTGCAGGCGACTAGATCTGGGGAGGCAGAATAATGATAATTATCTATAGAACATGAGGACTCTTTCGTAAGAGGACATAAAGAGACAAGTGGTGACTCACGATTTTCTTTTGAAGATATACATTATACACACACACATACACACACACAACCTAAACAGCAATGTTGAGTTTAAGTTTTAGTATTTTATTTTTCGAGATGAATGCGTGATTTTTAGAGAATCCTACATGCAAACAGTGCCCATCGTGTACTAATGTCCCCAAAATGGGCATGTCCCAGGTATCGTTAATGGTAAAGGATGAAGCGTCCACACAATGTGATGAAAGCCTGTTATTTTGACATTGTGGCATCACTTTAATCGTCCCCACAAGGGGAAACTCACTTTTACAAAAATCTGCGATTGCAATCGAAAAACAAAACATGCCAAAAGTCTTTTATTTTATTTGGTTACTTATGGTTAAGTTCATGGCTGGTTAGGGGTTAAGGTTGACATTGTTGGGATTGGGGTTTTGCCCATAGAAATGAAAGGACAGCTCCCACAAAGATATGAATGCAAATGAGCGTGCGTGTGTGTGTGTGTGTGTGTGAGTGAACAACAGTGCACACTCACATCATGGGATGGTTAGGCCCAGGGTGCTCCATGTCCACCCACCAGCTCTGCTTGCTGCTGGAGATCTGAGAAGACATCACAGGCTGTTACTCACATATTAGACTACCACCACAGGCCTGCCATACCATCATGCTCTGCTCTCAGGGCTGCGAGCCATGGTGTGTGATCCCCACACCACAGTGGTGGTGACAAAGCACCTCTGTTTGCTGGACCACTGGGGTAAATTAAAGGCCTCGCTCAATAATCTACTGAGCATCATTCTCCAAATGATGGCCTCCATTTTCATCTGCAACAGCTCTACAAACAACACCAAATAACAATAATAATAATAAATAATAATGATGAAAGGGGATTCAGCAGGCTACACTTCCCCCAACACGCGATTCTACTATTGTGGAAGAGAAATTCCAATAGGGCCAGGGAATGGTGCATAGTGGGATTGCAGTCAATGTCTTAGGCCTTAGGCAAAGAAGAATGTGTATGTTTGTGTTATGTGCTGACCCTGAAACTGGAAGCTGAAACTGCCTGTATGCCTGTTCGTGATGATAATCAGAGCCTCCCCTGCTGTGCTGAGGGAACAAAACACCTTACATCGGCCGCTCAATGTCGCAGAGGAAGATAATGGGAGAGGTCAGAAATATCGAATAGAGAACAGGTATAATGTTTATGCACAATCTTATATGCGTGCTTTGTTTAACCTGATTTGATTAATTGAATGGGATAGATTAAATGGAAATACGTAAATGCAACTGATCGCAACTAGCTGTCTGTCCCTGGGCCTAGAGGACTGCGGAGGTGTATGAGATCACCACCTCTGAGGTCATCACACTTGTCATTTTAGCCAATAGGGTAGATTCGCGGGTGGGGTTTACAAAAAGGTATAAGAATTTAGCTTTTTCCTCTGTTCGGAGGTTCACAGGAATACCCTGTTTCTTTGCCGTCAACTCCGGGTACGCCCTGCTTTAATAAAGAAACCTTATCTTACTCAAGACGTGTCAGGTAAATTTGCTTCAGACTTGGTGCTAATCAGAACTTAAATAATAGCAAGCGAGATTTCTTATACTTCCACACTATAAAGTGGCAGAACCTGAAAAAATTATGGAAGCAGACCACTCAAGACAGAAATGCA
>JAODKL010000036.1:20044592-20059364 GCA_026780765.1 Petrocephalus schoutedeni
ATTTCTTATACTTCCACACTATAAAGTGGCAGAACCTGAAAAAATTATGGAAGCAGACCACTCAAGACAGAAATGCAACATGCTGAGCATCATGTATGATTTATCAGACCAAGCTTTTCCTTGACTTAAAGCTTTTCTTGCATATTCAGCAGTGTATTCCAACAAGACTCGAGACAAACATCTCAGGGACGAAATTAAATGAAAGCCAATGAGAGAGCTGTGTTATCTAGACATCTCTTCCATATGAACCAATCATGGATGAGCCAGTTCGTGTTTTGGAGAATAATAACAGCATAATAAGCAGAATAACCCTATATACTCCTTTACTGCACATCTGAATCCAGCACTCAGCAACACCATAATCCGCCATCTGACCAATCAGCTTTTAGGTCCAGAAGGCTGACCACAGTGCAACCTACTGCTCTTGTTGAAAAGAAAGCAATGTGAGGACCTTGCCTTGGAAATCTGGTTATTGATCTGCTTTAAGGCATTAATATTTGTAGGTAATGCCAGCTTGCTGTGGTTGAAGGAGCAGTATAAGCTGGCCTCTTCGTGGGTGAGCATGGGCTCGCTCACGAACCAGAACTCGTTGCCATCGACGAATATCGAGGTCTCATGATGTCCATCTGACAAAGACACACACACACCGGGATGCGAGTTAAACGGAGGACTTTCAGGCAAAACAACTTCACCAAATATTCATGGCAATAAGTGTAAGATGTAGCTTACGTGGATTATACCATTCTGGTGTTAACGGTGTTTTGCCTGGAGGGTGATAAAGTGGAAGGGAACATCAGTTAGGCAGGGGGCGGCCAATAAGCAGCAAAGCAGCCGGGAAGCAGCATGACATTTACCCCGTGGGATCTGACACACCCACTCCAGCTGGGCAGCGCAGTTGAAGGGACTGGCGTAGAAGGTCCTCAGTGGCAGGTTCAAGATGAAGAAGAACGTCGTTAATGTTCTCACCCGAGTCTGTGTGGGCACAGAGGACCGATAAGGGCTGGGAATGAGGGCTGCACGCGGCTCAATGACGGCCCACCAGGCACTCCTGCATGCCTGCCATCGGCGTCTCCATTGCCGAAGCCACCCACGTGCTCGGCAATACGGCTCAATGTGCGACAGCTGCTACAATACGCTCGCCGACTGAACTGCACTTCCTGTCCTGTCCATGTGGGGGCAGGAGATGCCTCTCGCTGCACCATGGGAACAGGAAGTGTAACCACGGGGAGGGGCCAGGTCTGGTCTCCATGTTATATTTACCTTGAAGGCTGTGCACTCTCGATTGTACTCATCATCCTCGAGAAGCTCGCCCTGGAAGATGGCGCTAGACACCTGCAAGAGGGTCATAAAGTCAGCTACCTAAGCACCTTCACCACCACCTGCAAAACCCAGCTAATAAGGTACAATAGTGATTGGGGAAATGAGAATTTCATTCCTATGGAGGGAGGGACTATCACAGCCCATTGGTCACTGGCCACCTCCATTGGTTACCTCATTGGGACCAGTTGGATTTAATTGGGCCATGATTGACAGCACACTGCAATGTAGCCAATGATGGTGTGGAGTGTAGCACACTGCACTCACTGGTCTTCCGTCACTCCACTCCCAGGTATTCTCAGCACTGGGGTTTCTCCGGTTCAGCCCAACCCAGAAGTACCGATCATTACTGCAGGGAGACCAGGACAAAGGCTGAATAAGAAACTGTCCCTAGTCAAAGTGTGTGACCCTCAGGCCCCCGCGGGCAGCGAGAGTGTCAGGCACTGCGTCAGCGCGTCAGGCGAACGCACGGTTCCTGGCAGGTGGAGAGAGAGAAGGCCCGAGCGGGCGAGCGAGTGAGCGAGGGCCTGTGTGACAGACGGCCCAGGGACAGCGGGGTCCTCCTGCGGGGGGGGGGAACGGGGACAGCAAGGACAGGCAGACGTGCTGCACAGGTGGCCAATCATGGACTACTCTACTCTGGCCTCAGTACTCTGCCGGCCTGGTGGGGGGAGGGGGCTGTGAAAACTGAGGCGGGGGGGGGGTGGAGAGGGATGGGCGACTGTCCCAGCCGCTACATTGTTCACATTCTTCCGTTACACACACCCAGTTTTACAATGCACCCTGAGGTGCATAACACAGGCGTCTGCCCCTCTCCCTGCGTCCAAACCCACGAGACCCCGGCCAGACTGGCACTCAGTGTCATAAGACAAGACACATGTACCCCGACCTGCCAGGCTTCTGTCCAGGCATCTAATCACTGCCCCATGGAGGTCAAAGGTCAACTGGAGCCTAACCTGACAGAGTCCCTCAAGATGTCGTGCAAGACCTTCATCTCATCGACGTGGCTGAAGCTTGCCAGGTGAGCCCCCAGGGCCTGGCAGAACTGCTCTGCCTCCTCCCAGGTGCGTTTGTGGCTCACCCTCTCTTTGTGGAAGACCTGCAGGGGGCACAAGCGTGCGAGACAGCCATGGACGCCGCCCAGAGAACAGACAATGCGCAATGTAAACACCTACTGCCCTCATACTCAATTGAGGGCCATTTCTTACCTTGTAGCAGTAGTGGATGTCGGGACTAGAGACCCAGCCTGGGCTGCACTGGAGGCTGAGGTCCGGCTCAGGTTCTGGCGGCACGTGAGGCCCGATTTCCACCTTGCAGATGGAGCCGGCCTTGAACAAGGTGCAGTTCTTCACCTCCCACTTGCCCAGGGGTTTGCGGGCAGACACCACAGCGCAGCCCCCAACCAAATCTGCAAGAACGACGCACACGCACTCGGTGGAGGGAAAGTGCGCGACGCGACGGCGCCCCCCGCTGGCTGGATCAGCAACACCGTGACAAAAAGTCATAGCCCAAAATAATGCAATAATACCAGCACGGAGCGGCATCGACTTGTGATTAAGGTTTGAAAGCGAGCACAGCATGGCACACTGGGATCTTTGTTCAGACTTGATTGCTCATGCTCATGACCTTTATGCTCAAGACTTAGCAACGCGCTTGCATAGCTACAACAGATGGGTCTCCTGTTATGGACCCTCTGCCAATTCTCAGCCAGTCTGCGTAATCCCCTGCAGAGTGCCCCATGACTCTCGGACCGCCTACCTGGCTGAAACGCTTGCCAGTTGGTGTAGGTGACGCGCTCTGCCGGCCTGTCGCCCACCACCCACTGGTACTCCCCCGTGTTCTTCATGTCCTGCAGCCCGATCCAGAAGTACGGGTTGCTGGCCATCTGGTAGTCCCGGATCAGGCTGTTGATGAAGGCCTGCTCAAACCTGTGGTGGACATGGGGCAGTTCGGGTAAAAGCGCACCCCGCAAGGGGAGGGGGTGAGGGCTGCCTACTCGCCCGGTCTTACCTGCTCATTATGGTGACGTTACACCGGTCCTTGAAGTGGACCTCGCTGGTGTCCACCTTGTAGCAGGCATTACCGTGCTTTCTCCACTCCTGAAAGAGAGACGGAGAGACTTCAGCACTGGGTACAATCCAACAGGACATCACACCAATCTCTGGTTACCAGGCGTCTCTCTCACATTGACTCATAGCTTCAGCATTGGCACCTGCCTGGACGATTGAGCTTATCCTGAAGCAGTTTGGGCTTATGCACATTTCATGTTCTGTCCCTCGGAAAGGGCAGATGGAAGGCCCAGACGGGACTCACCCCTCCTTCTGGGCATCCTGTCATCACCACACTCTCATTCACCTCTCCCTTCTTCACACACATGAATGCCTGTTTTCTCTCACAGGGGACGGTTCTCCACAGAAGACCCTGTTCACAGAGAAAAGCAAAAGCTTGGTGATTCATCATGTCTCTTATGAAAATTAACATTAGCTGGTAAGCAAGCTTCACACATGGGGATCAACGTGAATGTTTCCATGTTAAAGCTCAACCTTACATTTACGCACATTTTACACTGACACTGACCTTTTATTTCGTATATTTTTTCTCTCATATAGCTAAACCAGGTCAGGTTTTGGAAGGGCAGGACAGAGAGACAGACCTTGCCAGAATAGGAGACACAGGTGGAATTCTCATTCTCAGCGGGCTGAGGCTGGTTCCTGGCCCAGTAGGTGAAGGTGACAGGTGACTGGTCAACCCACCGGAAAAGTACTGGCTTGGCCTCGCCCCTCAGGCCGGTCCAGACGTCAAAACTGTCATCTGCAACAACCACGCTCGCTGTCATTGGCCAGTCACAAGCCCGCTCTCATTGGCCAGTCACAAGCCCGCTCTCATCGGCCAGTCACAAGCCCGCTCTCATCGGCCAGTCACAAGCCCGGGCACACCCTCCCACAACCATCAACCAGGCGCAAACCCCTGCAGGGTTCCGGGAGTGTTTCTGGGTTCTGGGTGTTTGGGACGGGCGGACCTCGCATTGCAGAGCTTACAGCACTTCCAATTTACACCTCCATCCTCCACCCCAAAAGGAACAAACAACCACAAACCCCCCCCCCCACCTGAAAAACGATAGTATACATAATCTTCCTTACACTCCAAATGTATGCTGTAACTTACATTAACCCTGTTTATTAGTCTTTACCACAACATACTAATCTCCAAATAATATACAGAGCTTAGTGATGCAGATGGGGATGTGGGCGGGGCTTACTAGGATGGAACGCAGAGCTGAGTGCCTCCACGTGGGCGAGGCTGTGCACGCTGGGTAGGCTGGCGCCCATCTCCTCGCAGAGTCGCTGGGCCTCCTGCATGGGTTGTGGGGTATCCCTTTCCAGCTTGTAGCAGAAACCGTTCCAGGACACCCAGTCGGCGTCACACTTCGTGGACCTGTCCACCCAGGGGGCTGGGGGAGAACAATGACACAGAGGGGGCCAGATGGGCCGTCACATAGACTGTAGGCCTAAAGATTCAAGACCGTCCCCCGCCCAAACTGGCAGCACCAGGGACTCACCTGACGACTCAGAATTCGTCTGGTTCAGGTTTTTCTTGCAAATGTATGGCAGGTTATGGTTACAGTCTGCACTCTCCCAGAATCCTTTGGGGTTCATCACCCCACAGTCCCACGTATTGAAGATGGAAGTGCTTGGCATCCCTGGGAAAAACAAGGAAGCCAGAATCGATGCAGGACTTCAGCTGACATTCGCCCACTATCACTGACTTATCTCCTGAATAGATGCTTACACTGTTACACTATATATATATAATTTTTTTAATATGCTTGGGGTTATCAGAAGGGCCCCCCCTTGCTGGACTTGAACTTGCATCCGCCCGAGTCGCATGCATAACCGCGACAGTGCCAGCTCTGGCGAGCGGGGAGGACAGGCACGGCCCCGTGCCTTAGCCGCATCAGAGGCATCCCGCGCTCAGCCGGACCATAAAGAGCGCATTCAGCGCACTGGTGTGTTATTCAACCGCCCGAACAATGGCCAGACGCCCTGTGCCCGGTGACCTCCATCTCAACAAAAGGCTCCTTTGTTTTCACCCCCCTCTGCCAAGCAGCGGGTGGCACGCTCCCGGGCACGACCTCCTTGATGCGGCTCGGAACCGATAATCACCATCTTCCCAGTTGACTAAGGCGAGGGGTGACCCGTCGGACCACTGCCAGCCCTGACTCACATCCAGCTGCTCCAACCCGATCCACACCTGAGCGGGAAACTGTGGACCTGGAGAATAAGAAGCAGTAGCAGTATGTTAACAGAGAGCTGGGAGGCACCCCTGACAAGAGGCCCATCTGGGCTTGGTACTACAACAGGCCTTTAGCCGCAAAGACCTCCCTGCAAATATTAGCGCCGTCATCAAATGTGTGAAAAGCGTTTCGAAAGATCAGATTTTTTTAAAAATTGTTTACAATTGTTTACCGCAGATGCGGTGCCGCGCAGGCAGCAGAAGGCACACAGACACACCCAGCACATCAGTGCAGAACCGAGTCCAGTTTCTCAACACCGCAGATACAGTTCACTATAAGTTTACTATTAGCCACAAGCTGCTTCCTCATTCGCAGTGGAATTCCTGAGGGCTGCTTAGAGTGCAAATGGGGTTTTCTGCAGAAGACTGGGCCGCAGCTCTGAGGGTAAGTGAACACCCCCCCCCCCCCCGGGGTCAAAACTGCTGCCATTATTCGCGGTTAAGCTCTCCATAGCAGGCAGGCAGGCTGGCAACATCAGTGCTGGGTAGGAAGGCCTCAGGCCTTGTCCGGCCCCCACCTGTAAACAATGCCAGCTCCTGCCGGGAGGTGACGCTCAGCAGGTCCGCGCCCTGGCTACGGCAGGAGGCGCGGGCCGCGTGCCAGGACAGTGCCGACTGCAGGTTCTGCTGGTAGCAGGAGCCCCAGGTGGAACTCTCCCATAGGACCTGGCAGCCGCTCTCTGTGGATGGGAGGTGTTCAGTTAGCAGGTGGACCGCATGACCAAGGAGCCGCAGTCGAGTCGCGAGACAAGGGAACTGCTGTAGTATCATAAATAATGTAGACGTTAAATGAAATATTAAAGAACAAAATGTTAGAAATCTCACAAGCGATTACAATGAGACGGTGCACAGAAGAACACGGTTCAGTGGCTGCCGTACTGTAATGCGTCCGTGATGGAGTTTGAATGAAAGCAACGCGCATGTTCAACGGCGTTGGGTTTAATGGCCCATCAAGCGGGGTCCCGCTGGACAGCAGGAGCAGTCCAGAATCCCGCCTCGCCTTGGCTGTTAATGACGGATTACTGTGGAACACCTGTGCACTAAGAGCCTTAAGAAACATTCCAGGTCCTAAATGCAACCCTCTGCAAGACCAGGAGTGAAATCCAAACTTTAACCCATAAAGAAAGAGCTGAGGCCCAGTCAGAGGCTGGGGGGAGAATCCTGACATGAAGGAAGAATCCGTGTTAGATCCAGGATTATGCCAAAGTATAGGAGACCTTTCATAGTGGGTCCTCTTTCACGCATGTGCTGCCAGACAATCGACAGGAAGAATCTGGGCGAGTCACAGACCTACGGGTACGACTGCTCTGGCCCAAAGGACCAGTGTCTGGTGGCAGAGCCAGTTGACACCTCCCTGGCCTAGCTAGCATAGCTGTGGCGGAGGCTCCCCGTGCACTACAGTGCAGGACAGCAGCGGGGGGCACTTGCCGGGTTTGAGGCAGCGTCCCCACTTCCTGTCTTTGTCGAAGCTGGCGGTGGTGGAGCACCAGGACAGCCCGTCGTCCGGGTCGTTTGGGAGGCATCCGTGGACCCAGCTGCCGTTGTAGAGAAAGGGGAAGATACAAGGTGCCCCATAGGAATTCCCCAGTGTGGTGTGCATGACTATGGGGGCAAGTTGGGAAGGGGGGGGGGGGGGTGAAAACAGACAGCTTCAGCAACGACTTCAACCTGTCACCCGATCCACCCCCCCCCACCCCCCGCCAGCACAGAGGACATCGCATCACCACAGTGAAACTCTAACCGCTTCCAAAAACAGATTCCAATTTAAGAAAGAATCCCCTCTCTTTGGTATTGGTGACAGACTTCTGTAATATTCTAACACGAGACAAAAGAAAGGAGACATGCCATGGGGGATAGGTGCAGAGCAGCCTGCTAGCTTCTGCAGACCAAATTAACCAAGTCAATCCTTCTGAGCGAGGATTCAGCTGCAAAATACATCGAGAAGATTTCATGAGAATTATTACAGAATTATGACTAAAACATAAGATATATGTTATTGATCCCAGGGGAAATACTCTTGTACAGGCATAATGGGCTTTTTGACTCATGCAGATTAAATAGCACTGTGCCAAAGAAACACTGTGTGGCTGCTGGGACAAAGGTGCCCTCTCCCTAAGTAAGAGATAATGTCGACTGTATCAGAAAGCCCTTTTTCTGCCATATCCAATGAAGCAGCCGAGGTAGGGCTGACACAGTTTCAGGAACTGCCTGACTAGGCATGAAACGAAAGCAAAAATAAAAAAACAAAAAAATAAATCACTCAGCAGCAGCACACTCTAAAAACCACTCCCGAATACATTGGCACCACTTTGCCAAAACAACAACATCAATATTCAGTGCTTCGCTTCCAGAAGGCAAAGAAATTACATGTCCTAGTAATCATGCCTAAGAAGACAAATATTTTAACTGCCACACTTTACCAACAGGAAGAAAATAAGCTAATTTTTCCACATGTCAGGTCAGGGAAGGTGTTTAGAAAGTACCATTTCTGATACGCCCCCAACTTCATCTACATCCACTAAAAATTAACAACTTACACCAGCAGAGAACCAAACAAGTACACAACCAATCAACCAACCAAACAACCAAACAAGACAACAGCAGCTGGAGCAAAGGTTGCCGTGTGAGAGTTCACTGACCCAGGTAGGGATGCTGGCAGATACTCTCTGAGGACTCGCCCCTGGTCCACCGATCGGCTGAGTCCCGCTTGGCGGTGACAGTGCCGTTCACCGCAGCCAGGGCCATCCGGTACCCTGTGTGAACAACTCCATCCATGCAATGCCACCAGAGCATTTCGCCGAAGTCGCCGCAGTCGAACAGCCGCAGCACCTTGTTTCGCACCTCCAGGCCCAGGCACTTGGCGCTGGAGACGTGGAAGAGCTGCTGTTCAGAGCCCCACTTCCAGAGCTCCGCCTGGGAGCCACTGCACTCAGCCACCTGCAGCTGCTGCCGCTCGTCTGCCAGAAGGCACTTCCCCAAGCTGGCATGGCGGATGGTGAAGGCGTCGTCACCTGGGAAAGAGAGGAGAGGAACAGACTAACTCAAGCCTGCCTGTCCATCGATCAGTCAATGGATCCGATCCTGTATCTCTGAGACAGAGGTAACCTGAACAGACTGAGTTTTAAAGACAGAGACTGTCCCAGGAGCAGACCTGGCACAGCCATTACTGAACAGAAGCAGACATTTAAAAAAGATAAGCTCCTCGTTGACATCTTAGGAGAACATAAAGATCCGTGATGATGATTCATCAGGACATTGTCACTCTTGTCCAAATAAGAAACGCAGCCAATAGTTTCATAGTCATAATTGCCCCCCCCCCCCAAAAAAATAACCTTTCAGCTAAAAGTCACTATGGAGGCAGGATAAATGGAGGGAAGTAATTCTTCAGAAATCTTGATTCAATTAGAAAAGAACGACAGATTAAATTAAAGAGTGGTGCACATGCCCTTCCTATTCATGACTCATTGATTACTTATTAAACAGCAAAACCCAGCATGATGACTACTAGTTAGAGTGATAAGTAGGCCTAGATCATCCTAGGGTAGGACTCGAGGCTGCGGGTTACACTGGGAATGGTAGGGCATAAGACCTAGTAACGGCTGCACTGATATTTGTATCATCAGTATAAAACAACCATACGCTTATGAATACAAGGTAAAAAAAAATTATAAGAAGAAGAAGAAGAAGAAGAAGAAATGAGCTTAGCAAATACTCTCAAGGAATAAAAAAGAGGAAATGGAGAACTACATCATTTTCAGTAAGGGAAATCACCGACCGCACGCAGAACGAGAAGAAGGTAGAGCGAAATGTCATATTATGTGGAGACATTTCTCCTCATTTGAACCAAGATTAAACGTATCGCTCAGATGTGCTTCTCGGTTACACGTCCCGCAGCGTTCGGCGTCGGCTGCAAACTCGCAGCGCAGATTTGGCCCCGCCGGCGCCTGTAGCTCGGACCGCCGGCCCGCTGCGCAGATCGCGCACAATGTCACATCTTCTCGTCTTTAAAATATGTATATTTATTCCTATTCTGCATTATTCGCACAGCCCCCGCGCCGCGCCGCCTCCACCTCGCCACATTTACTTTCACTTTACTGGCGTTTCCAGCATATCCACGGCAGCTACCGGGTAGAAAATGGACCACAATTTTTTTATTATTATTTTGCCAAGGAACAATATACAGTGAAATAAAAAACCGATATATTACACTTCTTTATACACTTCCTGTCCTGAAGACTTTCGCAGCAGACTTTCGCTCCCCGGCACCAGGGTCGATGCCGCTTTTCGCGTATTGCTTTGTAAACTCCTAACTTGAAATAATGCATCGTTAAAGTACCGCATATCCGCCATGAGGCTCCTTCTTTGGCATTAAAAGGGGCCAGGCAGGGTGAGTGACAGCCAGGCGCTCGCACTCCGCCAAGCCCGATCTTACCCGGAGCAGCCGCGGCCGCGCCGCCGGAGTCCGCCGTCAGGAGTCCCGCGAGCAGCGGCAGACACACGCACAGCGCCGCCCGCGCACTCTTCTCCATATTTACACGCGTATCACCCGGCCTGATCCGTCGCGGAATGGCTAACGCTTTGTCAGGAAGCCGGCGCTTCAAAGACGAGCGACCTGCGCGGCGAAGACGACAACTTTGACAGCGCCGCTCGCACCCACCCCGCCTCTACTCGATGTTATGGCCATTTTCCCCCCCACTCTCTCTCCTCCCAACCTTTCCCGCCCCATTCATGAACGCACACCCATGATTGGTCATCCGTGTCGGCGTCACGCCCGGATGACCACGCCCACATATAAATACACTGCACGGCTAAGACGAACGGAATAAAAATTAAAAAAATGCGGGTCGCCTCGTGTTGTGCGTTCGCGGCCGCGGGTTCGACTGCGTTACTCTGGTTAAATTTCTGAAGAGACGACGGGGAATATTGAAAGCGTTAGCGAAGCAGCTCACTCGTCACAGCGACCTGAAACACTCTAAAGTTACACATTTCGGAAGAACGTTGCGCAACATAAACAGTTTTATGGTTAAGAAAAAATAACTCCTCCGCAGACGGGGGAGGGGAAATGAACGCGGATCTGTGCCGCAGTAAAATGTCCCCTTAACCAGAGGCTTCCTTGGGTGTGGCGGCTGTTAGTTATTTGAAGTGACGACAACAACTACAAAAAAAGTATAGCTTTTCATCAGTTACAAGATTTCATAAATCATAGCCGATGTAAGAATGGCTGCCATTTGGATCGAAATATACTGAATATGAAGCCAGCTAACTAATTTGGCAAATAAAACCTCGGTTTTGTCGTAACAAAGCGTTTCCCAGAAGTAGATAGCACATGCGTAAGAGATTGTAATGCATTCCTGCGCTACATTCCAAACGGCTCAACCCTGTTCACTTCACACAGTATAAATATTAGGTCTGTACTTCAGTGCTTAATATTGTTTTCTGTTGTGTAAAGCCATGCACATTGTCCTCCTGTAATATGCCGTGTTCTAAAACTCGACAAAATTCTTTTTTATTAGTCCGGCTGTAAATATAAAGTAGTAGCGCCCAAAAGCAAACGACTGCTTGCAGTCTCGAACCTGATTACAAATTACAGCTGCAGTCTAATCGTCTGAAGTAAACGAGTCCGTTAGACAAACAGAAACGCTGGTTTCAATGAGGTAGGCTATCGTCCAGAGAAAACCCTAATCTGGAAAGATGGTGAATTACTCCGTGCGTACGTCGCGATCCTTTATTACATGGAAAGTAAATATATGCGGAGTGTTCTGCAGAATAATCAAGCATGGGGTCGCTGTACTGAAAAAAAGACGACTTCACCCTTTAATTCTTAGAGCTTAGCGGCCCCTTAAGGTGATGATACACAGGGCAATTTCTTGAGCAATATTTCGCCGGGAAATTGCCAACCAAAGGGCAACTCGTCTGGATCTGGATGATCGCGAAAATTGTCTCACCAACTATCAAAGTTTCCAAGTAGAGATGTATTGCTCAATATCATTGGGAAACATAGCACGGCAACATTGTTCAAAAGTTGCCCCGTGTACCGTCACCCTTTGGTAAACGGGTCCGAGGACAACAAGTATTTGGTTTACGTTTATAGTCATATAACCTTCCTCAAACTGTCACTCAATAGGGCCTACATTAAAGTTAGTAGCAGCATCGTCTGAATAGCAGCCTGCAACAAGAACAGGAACGCAGAGGATGACACAAAACAACAAACGCTGAACAATTAATAAGAGAAAAATGTATATTGCAATATAATACTATAGAATAAGTAACAAATGAGTGGTTTTTATTCATTTATACCCTGACATTTATGGGCGCGACTGAAAGATCACTGGCTTTCTCTACGGTCTTATTTTTTATCACATTTGCGTGACATGGGATCATGTATTGTTCCAATAAAATTCCCAGCCGTGTAACCTCTGTATTAGCAATCTAGCCTCTGTCTTAACAACTAAACGTTGTCACCAGCTCATCTGAGGAAGTGTAGTGAAGAGATTCAGCTGAAAGTTAAAGCACACTTTTAAAGCGCAGACTTGTCAAATGGTTTTAATATTAAAGATATGGCATGCACTAGGCTTATCAGATATTACATATCGCTATAATTTAGATATTATATTATTTAAATATTTGCAATGCAATAATTTTGAGACAGTTTTTTGACTCGCATGGTTCGCGAGTTTCTGCGATGTCTCGGTAAGCTCCAAAAATATTCCTGATTTTTCACTACTGGCGAATAACTGAAACCAGGAATGTCAAATTCGCGAATCTGAAGGGGGTTACTGTACCCATAAGTTACATTATCTATTATCAAATTACATTTCTAAGCTTTAACTATAAATTTACATTTAATCACATATTTGTAAAACCACATTTAACTTTTACCATGCATTGTTCCAGCTATGGAGTCCCACAGTAGCTGAAGAGATGGGCACAGATGAAAAAGTGCTCTGTTACAAATTACAAATACTTGCTCATCAGATGTAACAAAATAAAACACAACACACTGGTGTGAGGAAATGTTATGTGAAAATATAAAAATATGCGTAAAATACATGACGAATACGTCTGTAGTATTTACAGCTTTCCCTTACTTATAACCAAATAATGATTGTGTGATTTACATGTGTTACAGCATTAATTAGGAAATGAAAGACGACATTTGTAACATTAGTATTGTAATGTGGGCTTCACAGCAGCGGTTGCGGTCGGTCGCTTACGATCTCGTATCGCGGTTTCCTTCTCGGTTTCAGGCCCGTTACGCCCGTAATTTATACCTGGTGTTTCCAACAGAATTAGTGGCGATGGCTAACGATAACGCAACCTTAAATGAACAAATTACAATATACCTGAAAGTATTACCGCCCATCTCTGCCTTCAGTTTACTTGTAAAGCACGTACATTTTCTGGAAAAAAGTGCTGCATCTGGTGTTGGGGATGTTTTATTCCTTCGAGTAAAACGTGACACGCCTAAGTATGAATCAATGTGTCGTCATGAAAGGGAATGTAAAGAAAATGGGCTCAATTTTCGGCCCCGCATAATACCCGGCCGAGCACTTTATTGCATTTGAGTTATAAAAATCAAGTTTCACCCCGCCGGTGATTGCTTGCAGGAAGTTAGTACGCTGCAAAGGTCATGCATCAATATTTCCCTTTGTTATGGCCTAGATTTCTTATGTCATTCTCGTGGAAAAATTAGGCCAGTAATTAAACCCAAATCTTTAAATGGTCTAGCCAAAGGGTATAAATTAACAAAAGAAGTCCAAGAACAGACACAGGGTTATGTATCCTAGCAGCACTTGGATTTTAAATCGGCAAGTATCCTAAATTCTGTATATCAGAGAATAAAATTTAAACACATATTAATCTGTCACATTCAGAAACTCATTATTGCACAACGATATCATCCAGAAAATTTAACCCGTTTTATTTTCGCTTAAGAAAACTTCGCCGGCATTTGGAACTGTTGCGCATTACAGAGACTGTATCATCTAACAAAACGGGACATGTGGGGAAACTTCAGGCAGACCTACAGCGAGCTCGGTCTGTGGGAAGATTCCAAGTGTTTGTAAGCGGGCCTGGGCACAATCTCCAGATAAGTGGGAAAGGCAGCTGACATTTGCTCTCGTTAGCTGGCGAAGACATTCACTTACATCCACAGAGGAAATAAAAACTCTGTTAGTTTCAATCCGAAATTATTCCTCAAAACCCGCTAAGGGTATGAATCACCATACCAATCACCAAAACACCAAAAGAGGAACCGACTGATGACAAACCACAGTTACTTGTTTCGATCTGGATCTCGTTTTTTAGGAATGATTTATAATAAAGATAAATACATATAATGCATCGTTTTATTTGCCAAATTACCCAGAACCTGTTAATTTGTGTAATATTAGGTATTGAACATTGGCAGACAACTAAAAAAAATAACTGAGCCTTTCCAACAGGTGGCGCTCCTACTGCGCGGCGAAGACTGTCCTGGCATGGCAGAATGAGACATGATTCAGTCTCATGCGGCATTGATTAAAGCGTTTACACTGTGTTGTTTATGCAGATCGTCATAAACTAAACCCAGACTGGAAAAAAAGATTGTTAACAGCAATGCTTAAAACTTTTTTCGGCTTGTTTTTGGACATACTACAGCACATTTACAGGAAAACAGTTTATTCGCATTTCATGTGTAACATTCATTCCGATGAAGAGAATCCTTAAGGGAAAAAATCTGTAATTTAACGGTGACAAACATTTGTACAATATAACGAAATAATGATGGTTTAGGCAGTGTTAGTACTGCCACCTTTTCTTAGGGCACAACACTCACTGTCTGATTTGTAACAGTATGTAAAGAACACATCACTCCAGAAGAGTTATTTCATCCCATCCTACAGGAACCAACAGGACCAAATGAATGGATCTTCAGTCTCTCAGTATCAGCAGAGGAACTGAAACTCTTCAGACTGGCTCCCCAGTCCTCCTCCGTCGCACTGCTGAAATCTGAAGCTCACTGACTGCTTTAACGGCTATGCAGAGACCATAGTCCTCTGTCTGGGTTCACAGTAGATGACAGGAGTAACAGTCATTGCATATAAACTAGAGGTCGACCGATGTATCGGCCGGCCGATATATCGGGCCGATATTTGGCATTTTTTAATGTATCGGCATCGG
>JAODKL010000036.1:20071627-20103916 GCA_026780765.1 Petrocephalus schoutedeni
CCCCCCCCCCCCCCACGTGCTTCAAGGGACTGAGCTCACATAGCCACAAAAAACGACAGACCTGTACTCAACAGGACTGCCGTTAAATGATGACCCCTCTTGGCTTCGCAGCCGCCTCAATTTGGGGCGCGCCTTGCTTGGGTGAAGGTAGAGCCTATAGCTGCGGGATGGACAGCCAGCGGGAGTGCAGGTCCATGTCTGCGGACGGCTCGACGCGAACTCCTTACAACTGAATTCCTGATATGAAGATGACGCATTCTAACTAGTTTAATTGGATTTTTGATATCCTCTAGATATGAATTAAAGCTAAAGCGACTTGCCATAAAAATGACGGGCCGCTTCTCCACTGGTATATAGGGACCGGGCCGTATCCGTGCCGCAATGCAAAGACACACTAGTTACAGCACAGTTCCAGTACGACTCTGTAAAGGCATTGCCATGTCCAGAGACTATAAAACCAAAGAGGCACTTATTTACTGTTCACACGGTGTACACCATAATTCACTATTTGCTAATTTCCGTTAGCATGTCTGTGAGAATCGCTGTTACATTAGCATGAAACGCTAGAGAAATTAGCATTCGTTTGTCTAAATATGCATTATGAATCCATGTCGTTCAGCTGTTCTATAGTACTACAGTGTGACTTGGGCGCGACTCACATACTTTATGATGGAAGACCATCTCTTTGTAGTGCGGCTCGCTTCGTGGCGACAGTGGAACAGCGCAGTCACACTCAGGACAGACCATAGCTTGGAGTCCCCCGGCTGCGCAGAGGAGTGTGATGTAAAGCTAGACATCCTGTTATGTGCCCCCCCATTCTGGATGGGGAGGGGGGCCCTGGGCTTGGAGCTGTGATGGGGATATGAGGCCTTGACCATGGGGGGAAGGGGACACTGGATTCTAAGGAGTGATGCCAGAGGTGGTGGGTGCAGCGTGCACGGACGGATGGAGCCATACCCTCACCTTGGCCATCTGCACCTGGACACCGGTGGTCTTCAAGGCGGCAACGGCTTTCTGGGCGGCAGAGGGGCTATCGAAATCCACAAAGCCATAGCCTAGAAGAGAAGACAGGCAGGGCATTCAGAACAGCGTCACAGGTCAGCGGGGCCTCGGCTGAGCCACCAAGAGAGGCTAAGCACTCTCCCCCAAGAGCAGCATCATGGGGGGAGAAATTACAGATGGCCCTGGATCTTCCACTGAGGGAGACCAATTAAAACCAGGTAACTATCTGGTTGTATAGCTTACTAAAAAAGCATAACAATGCAGCACACTGATGCAAGTTGAAAGCACAAAAGTGTATTAAAAAGCCTTACTTTTGGCTGCTATGCTGCTAATAATGCTAATAAAAATGAGCTGTGATGTCACTATCAGGCTGACTGAGGTGTTCGGCTGTTCCTGTGTCACCAGGGGGCACTGTAGCGGCAGGCTGGACTCACATTGACCTCATTGGCTCATTCATACATGGGATGGTGGACCTGTGCTAAATGGGTCAGTAAAGATCTCTGCATGACTGTGTGGTTACCAGAGACAGCTCAAGGCTGGACTCCCACACAAACAGGTTCCTAAAGCTATTTCCCAACCCAGTTCTCTGAGAACCACAGCCAGTCCACGTTTTTGCTACCTCCCAGCTCCCTGCCAGACGGTCTACATTTTTGCTGCCTACCTGCAATGACCGGACTGGCAAACACTGTCTAAAAGAAAAGCCCTGAGGGAAATACCTTAAAAGGCATGTGGATCACCATAAATTTCTCATTACATGGGCTACAGCTCTGGCTTTCTGGCCATTGGAAGGATCGTTGCTGGGGTAGAAGGGGGTCGGACTTGAGGACAAGAGACCTAAGATCAGGGGTTGGAGCAAACGTGCATGGGGGTGGTGAGAAAGAGGCAGTGCGGCAGCCAGTGGTACAACCACTTGGGCAGAAAGGACTGGGCACGCATCCAGCCCCAAGCCCATGTGAACCAGAGCCCAGTCAAAAAGCGAAAGCACAGTGTCAACCCCCAGCCCCATATTCCAACCTGGCCCATCTACGGAGATTAGCCCACCTGGGCATAGAATCCTCAGCGTTCTGACGACAAGCTCAACTAGTTATGAGCTACTTCAATGTTTCCCAACCCGATCCTCAGGGACCCCCAGACAGTCCGCATTTTTGCTCCCCCCCAGATCCACGTAGAAAAAATATGGATTGTCTGGCAGAAAGCTGGGAAGGAGACATGGACTGTCTGAGGGTCCCCGAGGTCTGGGTTGGGACACACTGATCTAATTTGTTATGGTCAACAGCTGGGCCTTGCAGTGGGAGAGGTTGAGAATCCCTGATTCGTGCTACCTGTTGTTCTGTTCGCTATGCTAACTGTATGATCTGCTGTTTTTTGTAACTTTTGCATGGGAAGAAAAGACTAAAATTAAATGAATATAGCGTAAAGCACGGAAACTGAAGGCAGACCAGGACACGACTGATACAGGACATTATAGGAGTAAACCTTTCACGGCAGGGTGCACTGCACACACCCTATGCAAAGCATCACCTGGGTCATAAGGAAGCTCTAGAATATGATATCCAGACCACACTGACTTTACTCCAGGGCTGTCTTTCTGCCTCATGTTGGAAGGTGAAAGAAAATTTCTGCAATAGGCTGAAAGATACATACACAAAGCAAGGTAGAAGAACCCTGATCGGGCTCAGAAATAAGCCATTCCCCAAATCCGATTTAACTACCTGATACTAAACCAATAACTAGCTAACTAACCTGACAGATTTATAAGACATTCTTCAACGAACAACATGGCTTGGTGACCCACACACACACCTAATCATGCGTGTTTGTGTGTGTGCGCATACGATACGGGTGGAATCCAAGGACTCGGCGATACATACCTTTGCATTTGTTTGTCGTCTTGTCGAGGATGGCCTTTGTCGAGACGATCTTGCCGTACCTGCCAACAGAGAGTTGTGTCATTGGCCAGATGCGAGCACAGACTGCGGCTGACTGTGTCATCACCCTAAAAAGTGTGGCACGGAGATACAGGAGACGCCGCACGAGGGCTGAAAGGAGCTGACAGCTCAAATCGCCAACCAAAAGCCTTTTGTCCCAGGGGGAAAAATGGCACCCCCACCATCTCAACCACAAAGGCTGTCAATGTGCTTTGGCGGCACGCTTTTCACCTGGGCTGCCCGGTGAATGCCAGGGGTCAAAAGTTATGGGGGAGGAGCCCGTCTTAATACAGGTGACACATGCTGATGATTCTGAGAAGGCCAGCGTAAATGTCAACGATCAGCAAAATGACTGAATGGCAAGTGGGGATGGAGCTATAACAACTTACGTAAAACTGTTAGAAAACATTCAGCTACTTTACAATGACTTGATATGAGATTCATTTACATTTTTCCTTGCTTCAAAGACACTTCTACATTATGGTATTCAGTACTTATTTTAGAGAAAAGGATTTTACTAAAGCAAAGGCTTATTACTAGCTGAAGGGTGGCCCACCACAGGGGGTGTATAACAGCAGCCTTTACCTCATGAGGCTAAACCCCTTCAGTCAGTACTCACACCCTAGTGTGCCTCTGCATTAGCACTTTGGTTTGCCTGTCTGGACTGAGGAATTCACATTTCACTAAAGCTGGAAACTAGGGCAGATGCAATGAAACAACCATAATAAAATACACAGACTGAAGGACGGCCCTTCCAGCGTGCCAGGGACAGAAAAGAACATCCCACAAACAAGCCCTCCGATGCAAAACCGTGGCTAGCTGCTGTAGCCTCACAGGAATGCATGAATTTATACTGCACTGCACTGCGCTGCGCTGTGCTGGTTAGTGGTTAAGTACAAGCCGACTCCACCATTGGCAACCCTGCCCTCAGCTGAGAGACATTAGGATAACGGAGAAGAAATTCGCATTCAAGATGCATCACTAAAACAAGGGCGAGGGCTTTTCCCCACATCTGGCAAACGTGCCTATCGGTGCTGTAAGGACCACTGGAAGCCACAAAGAATGACGCGGGCCCCCAGAAGGTGATCGAAAGCAGAGGAGAGCTCCTCTCAGGGGCAGGGAGCAGGCCTGTAAGGGCCCTGAGAGCAAATGCTGGCCTGGGACCTTTTCCAGGAAGTGATCGGCCATCTTACACATGAATGAACTTTGACCCAAAGATGCCAAATGCAACATGAGTGTGTCTCGCACACACAAGCATGCACACATGTGCACAGGCAGCTGCGTGACCTGCTGTTTTAACCCCTACAGCTGGTCGGGATCAAGGCTGTCAGCCTGTCTTCTGTGCCTCATCACGGATCAAAGTGAACCGTCCCGAAGCGGAAACGCAGACGCAAATCTGTCCACGAGCAGAACTCGTGAGAACCGTGTGTTTCTGCGCCCACCATACCACTGCAAATGAATCACGGGGACCATATCTGGAGACACACTCATGCTGCGCGTTATATCAATCAGATAAGAATCACGGCCGCACTATTAAACAACAAACCAGCTCACAGAAATGGGAGAAAAAAAATTATCGTTTATGGGTACATCCCAGAGAGCAGCTTGATTACTGGGGGAGGGAGGGGACACTACCATCTTGCAGATAATTGCAAAAAAACATCACAATTAAATTTGCTGTTACGTAGAGATGTAGGATAACAGCAGGTTTTCATTTGTAGCGCTCTGACTCAGGTGGCTATTCTTCTATATTCGTATTAATCACTAATTATATTCTGTTAAGGGCAGCACAGTGACCTCATAGCAGCAGGCTTGTGTTCTCCTCCCGGCTCGGCCACTGTGATCCCGCATTCGATGAGGCACTTATGGAACACAGCTGGACGGCCGATCTCCATTTCTGCAAGCTTAAGATTGGCAGATGATGCAGCGAGACGAAGGAGCGAATCGCCATTCTCCCGACGGTGCCATGGGGCAGAGTGTAGCAGCTAGCAGGTTAGTATTCCTTCACGAGGCGTGGAAATGGGCAGGAGAA
Organism: Petrocephalus schoutedeni; assembly: GCA_026780765.1. Taxonomy (NCBI): domain Eukaryota; kingdom Metazoa; phylum Chordata; class Actinopteri; order Osteoglossiformes; family Mormyridae; genus Petrocephalus; species Petrocephalus schoutedeni. The sequence continues at coordinate 20,076,590 of JAODKL010000036.1, forward strand.
TTACAGAACTCGCAACTAAAGGACAGGGCGTTTGTTAAGGGGGTTAATCGGGCGACATCAACTGCTGGTACAGCTTTCCCATCCCCCACGACAACGGCATGGGCGAGCCCCTCGGCCGGCAGTGCGGCTGGATTTCCTGTCCTTTCCCTGAGACTCCAGCTACCGTGCATTTCGCACTCGAGTAGAAAAAGACGCATCGAGACGCCAGTGGAGGAAAGGTGTCCTTCACACACACTGCGGCTTAATGCAGGCATGCACTCCTCCAAGCTCCCAAGAAAACAGGGAGACGCAGAACCGGAGTGCCAAGCAGCAGAACACCACTGAGGTTTAAATATAAAACGGGCACATGCACACCATCCACATGACACACTCACGTTATGCTTCAGGGGAAACGGCAGCCATGCAGGCAAAATGCCCGGTGTGAAAATGTGCCGACAGCCATAGCTGAGGGCGGGGCCCAGCTGGACACATGCACCAATGCAGCAGCCCCACGTGCGGCACCCCTCGACGCTGCCGTCCCTTGCATAGTGCACAGCGCAAGCTTAACTGCAGCATTGCAGTTTTAAGCTGCCGTGAAGGGTCTTTAAAAACATCTTGATTAGCACATACCTCAGAGTCAACCCGCCTAATCGCCAGTAATGACAACGGCGAGTGGGCTGGCAGGAAGAGGTCAGAGGTCAAACCTTTCAAGTATCTGGACACGGATTAGGTGGGAGTCGTAGATGCACGCTGGGGGGGGGGGGGGGGGGGGGGCACCGGCTGACCCCAAACACCGCCGCCTAGCATTAATCCCGACTCTTAAATGTTGCCTTAGGGCATCCCCGGAGACCAGAATCTCACTCACAGACGTTTCCCACGGCAACGAGCGAAACGCTACATTGAGGAGTGATGGTGGTGGTGGTGGTGGGGGGTGTAGGACAGAGCCCCGAGGAGGTTCTAAGGTCACCGCAGCTCAGCTAAACGCAATGATTCTGCCCGCCATTCTGTCAGCTGGAACCGCTCCCCACGGGGCCCCACGGGCTCCCGTGTCATTTCTCCCTGCAAATTAAAAGCGACCGCCCTCAGAGACTCCCCTGGCTGACCCACCACGCTGTCGTCCATCACTGTAACACCCAGCCCCCCACTGCCCCCCCAATCCTGCTTTTAGCTTTTAGCACAGAGGACACAATAAGGATTAACACACTTCTATAGGCACCCAGCTGGGCTCTAAACTGTTTAAATCCAACATACATGCATGACCACAGATTAGTTATAATACAGGACAAAAGGTCTTTCACAGCCTATGTACTAGAAAACCAGCTGCTGCATTAATATAATTACTTTAACTCATTTAATTAAATTATAAATCACATATTGTATATAATTACATTTCCAACAATCTCATTTAAATTAATATTGCAAATTAATATGGCCCCTTCACACACATTTTTCGGAAGGACATTTTGATGGAAACAAATCTTAGAAAATAGAAATACTCCCCCCAAAGGCTCTCTCTTCAAAGTGATATTCAGGGTTACCTGTGACTTCGGACATTGCTCACGGAAAGTCTTAGGACACCATTTTGCCATTTTGATATTAAATATTGTATTCACTGGCTCCCACGGGAACACTAAACACAAATGTTATGTTATTGCAAAGGTGTTAATAATTAAAAAGCACCCAATAAGACTGATTGTCAATTAACTTGGAGCAGCTCCTTTAAAACTATTTGGGTTTCAATTTATTACTACTTGAAATTAATGTTTTATTTAACATTAATGTTAAACTTTACATTTTGTAAACGAATGAAGTAACGATTTTTTGTATAAAATCAATACATTTGCAATATTTTTACTGAATTAATCAAGCGTTTCTGTGAGCACTGTATGGAGAAAATATCTTGTGTTCGTTAGCATAATGACATGCTAACAGCTTCACAATCAGTTTCCAGCTAAAAAAGGCTGGCCCTAACATGATGGCTGTTACATAATTATCAGGTTGGCTCTGTGCCTACTACGCCACCCAGTGGCCGGGAGGATCACTGGTTACTCACGGCTGGCAGAGCTTGACCAGGTCGTGGTCGGTGGTTGCGGGGGGCAGACCCCGGATGTACAGATTGGTCTTGCTCAGTTGATCCCAGCCCGCCGTGCTGCTGTTGCTGCTGCTGTGATTGGCGCTGCTGCCTGGGCTGGGCGGGGCCATGGGTGGGCCGGAGGGCACAGCTGGCGGCTGCGGGATGGAGTGTACAGGAAAGTCACTACTGGGTAGACCTCAAAATCACACCGGATCCTAAAATGCTGACTGCAAGAATAGTTAAAAGACATGGGCTTAAAATGTTCTTTCGCAAGCAGAGGGAATCACATAACATTTTATGTCAGGAGGCATTAATAACCCACATAAACGTTTCCATCAATGTCAAGGACAAAACAGAGGACAGCAAGGATGGGGGACACCGCCGGCACAAGCAAGAATCCAGCTACGATGTAGATCGTCTTGGTCTTAGCTTCAGTGTCAGTCCTGTCCCGGACCTGAACTTAACAGACACCTCCTGGCAGCCCTAGAGAACAGCTAAGGAAAAAGCAAGCTCCGTGCATTAGCATAGCATCAACACTGGGGCTGCACATGCAGTGGGCTCTACCCACGCGACTACAGAAACGATGTGCATTAGCATAGCATCAACACTGCGGCTGCACATGCAGTGGGCTCTACCCACGCTACTACAGAAACGATGTGCGTTAGCATAGCGTTAATGCAGCGGTTCCACATGTAGAGGACTTCACCCATTAGCATAGCGCTGACAGCTACAGAAGTGGCAGGCACTGCGCCGATGCTGCAGCAGGCTTCGCACATTACATTGGTGCGACTCAGGCTGCTGCACACGCTGCAGGCTTTGCAACATTAGCACATCGCCAACGGCCACACAAGTGGTAGGCTCTGCATGTTAGCATAGCATCGACGCAGCAGAAGGCTTCACACAGTAGCATAGGGCCGACAGCGACGGAAGGCAGGCTACAGACGATAGCATAGCGGCGTGTTGCGCATTAGCACATGCAGTAGGCTTTGTGTATTAGCCTGGCTCCAACAGCTACTCAAGTGGCAGCCTCTGCACATTAGCGCATCATCGACGCTATGGCGGCACTTGCAGCAGGCTTCACGCATTAGGGTGGTGCAGCAGTGCATCCAGCAGGCTTGACTCATTAGCATAGCGTGGGTGGCACAGTTGCAGCAGGATTAGCGTAGCACGGAGTCAGCCCTGTAACTGTGTCAACAGCGCAGGCTGTTAACACTCCCACCACAGACAACCAACCAAACAAGTCCGCTTCCACTTCCCTCACCCACACCCTCTAGCATTGCGTCAGAACAGCACAATCCCCACCTTCCTCTCTTCACTCCCTCATTCACTGCTAAAAAAAAAAAAAAAGTCAACATAACAGATATAAAACTACCACCCACAAACGAAAGCTCATTTTGTTGATCACCAGGCAAGTTCCTACATATCTGGCAAAACACATCCAGCGCATCTCAAAGTTGGCGGCTTGTTCTGAAGCTTAAGTCATGACATTTTCCCCTGCATTATGACTGGAAGGTCCACAGAGAGTATAATTTATGCACTTTGCTAGTCATCAGCATCCACACCCAGTGCGTATTATTCCAGACTGTCTTCTATCAGACTGTCACTTAACTTTCCAAATAAAAGTTCCCACCCTGTCATGTCTGTATGAAAAACAAAGTCCTGCAGCGCTTTATTGCCCATAGATCTTTGCAGAGCAGCATAAATAACAGGGAGCCTGCATAACGAAATGCTCCCTGGTAACAGCAGCTAACGGCTAACCGCAGAGGTTACTGAATTTCAATGGATCCTCCCACCACAACCCAACGCAAATCGCATTTCAAATCATGGGATTTGCGATTTCACACTTGCCAAATAGAGCAATATTTTGATCATGGGACCAGAAGAACTATGACAGCCGTTAATTCTACCCCCAGACACCCACTGGCAATAAAATGTGACCGCTAGGAGCTGAACATATTAAATGGGCTAACAGAATGAAAGGCGGGGGGTGGGGGGGGTATCAAATCACCATAACAACAGTTTCACCTTCATTCAAAGACAGACACACACGGCATCAGGAACAGGGATCCCCGTACTCCTACCCCCGGATGAGGAATACTGGATTGCTTCCTGCTAGCGGAGGCAGGCCAAATATGGCGTGTTTGTTAAACTTCTGCATGAGATCGCTCCCTTCCCCCAACACCCACAACCCCCCCCCCCCACATCCCCAGGAAACACACGGAATCTGAAGCATGAAGCACTGACTGAAAGCAGCCATTTTCAGCTGGCTGGAAGCCAAGTCCGGGGTCCCTCCTGTAGGACTGCGAGTTCCTGAGCGAGCCCCACCCCTCAGGGCTATCTGCTTCCCAGACGACTGGGCTTTGCCTCCGCTAGGCCGCATTCGAGCCGGGCCGGCCGTTCAGCGGCGTGATTCTTACGACACCACAGAGGCCTTTTAAAGTTCCTCTCCAGTCGAGAAAATATGACGATGTCCACAAACTTGTATTGTCTCTAGCCCCCACCCCCACCCCAAGACAAACTGATTTCCACAGACTCAAACAGCATGCTGCAAATGGGATTAAAGGCAACAACTGTTAAACAGCACAAATAACCACTGCTTTCCATCCAAGGAGGAGGACTACCAGCTATGTTACAAGGGAACCAAGTGCCGTGACCCTGCGTGTAAATTAAATGGCCTCCCTTCATCTTAACTGCTTATTCTCACACTGAGTTTTTCCTCCCAGAAGAATAGGGTTAAATCAGCTCTCTGGCACTCTTTGGTGTGTCTGTCGTTATGGTGCTGAGGGTGAGAAGAAGAGCATTCGCCAATGGGGACCCATTTAATCGACATCCCAGGCGGGACGTGACTGTAATGCGATGCCGGGAGTGGACTGGGTGATTTCCGAGCAGGGCGACCATGGGATCCGGCACCCAAACTGATTCGGGCACTTGGCTGTGGGACGGCCTGCGGAGGCTCGGCGTTTCCGTCTCTGTTCGCTGTCCCGTCAAAACAGCTTAAGTGCTTTACCAGCCCTCCACCCCACTCTATCCCACCCACCCCCCACCCCTTCAGCCTTGCAGACGGATAGCTACCGGCATAATACTGCTAGGCATGCAGGCAACCTCTGCTGGGAGTGGGCCCCCCCATCGTAGGTATGCGCGAATGGGAACCACGGTTCACCCATTAGAACCAGTAAGAGCTCTTTTTCTGGAACTTTGTTCCAATTCTACGTGCATCGTTTTGTGATACACTGGCCACAGAGCAGCAAACGAGCAAATGCCCATCCAGGAAAGTTATAAAGGAAAAAAACGACCTGGAGAAACATGAAAAGACCAGAGGGATTTGGGAGTCTGTGAAGGTCCAATAAAGCTCATATTACAGGACATTTCAGATCAATAAAGCGAAGTGAATTTCTGACGATGTCCCAAGATCTAAAACAGAAACACCCTTAAAGGAACTAAAGTTATCACAACTTGCCATTACTGCACCTCAGAAATACTTCAGACATCATAATGTGATTTTAAAAAAGGACAGGAAGTCATTTAAAAAATGGTTTATATGAATATTTTCAAGCAATAAAGCTTTATGGCAGAAAAACTGAGGAAACATTAAAAGGGGAATTATACCCAAAATGGCAGTTTATTCATTTTCTTAGCTGTGTTTTCTTACAGAACCAAAGGAAACAGTTTTACTCAAATACCTAGAATGGCATATTAAAGAGAGAATGGCCCCTTTGTTTTCCAGGAAATAAATCCCAGTAGAAAATCAAAGTATGTTGCTGTACACAGCTTTCGAAAGAGAAGTAGCAGAGAACAGAATTCATGCTTCAGAAAATAACTGCTTTTTTAGATGTAAACCAACATGTTGGCAGGTATCCTTTACAGATTTTGTAGACCCCAACTACATTTATTCCACAAAACCCGTAAACTTTGCGAGCTTTCAAGTCCTCAGTTTCCCAACGATCCACACCATCACGGGCAGACAGACCTCACATACTGAGAGCGAGATGGTAACTTGCACGTGAATTAATATGCTGACCACCTGCTATGATCCAAACCTCAGCTGAAGTGTGAAAAGGAAGACCCACCAATGCGAAATGTAGCAATTCTCCTTCCAAACAGGCCTTCTTGTAAACATGGAGACACCACCTGCCGGGCACCTTTGCATCCCCTGTCTGTCCAGCTTTCCATGGACATGCCATCTTACGCAGGAGCTGCTCAGGAATCCACCCTTCCAGGTCTTAACCCCCCTCCCCCCACCCTAAGCCCTCAGCCTTTTCTAGGGCTTAAGATCACAGATGATGATGCTTAATTAGGGACTAATGCACTAGTTTGAACAAAAAAGGCAAAGCGGTTCACTTCTTAACTCTACCCAGTTAATTGTCAACCAATAGTTTGACAGCACTCACTGCCTTTTTAATGGAGCGGAAGCATAACAAAAGTGTGTGTGTGTGTGGGGGGGGGTCAGATTAAGGACTAACAAGCGTCCTCCAGAGCAGAGCGCCTCTCGCCAAGGCCGCAGGAACAATCGCACACTTTCTGGCCCGCTGACCCACTTTGTACCGAGAAAGCATCCAATTAGCCCAGGCAAAGAAGGACCCAGATCTGGCGTGCTTCCGCGGTGTTCCAATTAATCAAGCGTAGCGCGCTCCCGGAGCAAAGTGCAACGTCGACGTTAACGCCCCGTTGCACTAAAAATAAACAGTGAGGAAGGCGGAACAAATTAAAACAAGAAGGTGGACATTATGCAGGGGCCACAAATGAGATTTTGGCAACCCCAGGGTCCCACTTGAAGCACAGTGTGCCTGATGCTTCCAAAATGGCCGGAGCAGAGGGAAAAGGTCAAGGCTGGCATGTCTGAAACGGAAGCTGCTGGGACAGATTGGCCCTGCTTCCAGGGTGGGCTTCCTTGACAAGCTGGGGGGGAGGGGGGCGGGTGTTGACCTTACAACCACCAAACACTGAAAAGCTATGAGATGCTGACTGAACTCTCTAGCTGATAAATCAAGGGTTCACGCGATGGACACTGAAACCAGTGTTTTTTTCCCCTACTTTTTCCTGTAATCAGTGAGTCCCCCTAAGCATGTTGACATTTTAATAAACTCCCTCAAGCTGATGGAGGGAAAAAACTCATCAGACCAAACCCTTCCTTTTACCCAGAGTATTAAACTAATAAGCTGACAGAGACTCTTTCAAAATGCAACTCAGCACTTTTCAATAAGTAATAGGATTTCATATAACATGGTAACCTTTTAATTCATACAGATGGGACAGTAATCATGAAATATTAAAACCATAATTTTGGTATATTTATTTATGCAAGATTTGGGTGAAATGAGACCATGCACAGTCCTACCAAACCTACATGACATTAATACCCATAATACCCATTAATAAGCGAAAAGTGAATCTCGGCAAATTCTGGGAAATGGCAAAGACATTTTGTGCGAGTTCAGGCCCTCTCCGCAGCTCGGGGAGCCCGGAGCACACAGTGTCTGCTGTAGATCTTGTGATATAATTTGTTACGGCCGCATACAAGACCCTGGTCGTGACAACCGGTCATCTGATCGCCGCACCAGAGGACGCGGGGCTGCCACGCCAGACAAGCGGCCCTGGGCGCTATGCAGTGGATAAAGCGGACTCCCGGAAAGTAATAATGACACATAATTGTGTATATATATAAATTATTTAACACGCACACACATAAATGGCCCGGCGACGGCGGCCCGGGAAACAGTCGGGACGGGGGCCTAAGGACCCGGACCGCGGCGACAGCTGCTGCATCCCTACGCTTATCTGTCGGCTCCAGACCGCCCGAGCGCGTCGTATCCACGACGGCAACCCACGAGGTTTCCAGTAACAAGCCTCGCCCAGCGAGCCCCAGCCCACTTCTGATTCCTCCACCCACGGCGACTGAGACCGGTCCAGCAAAGTCTACCGCATACTGACGATTCACATCCGACTCCCCTAATCTCCTAACGAAAAATCAAGATATATAGCTAAAAAAACTAATCGAAAGTGAAAAGTAAAACTTGGTAGAGATGGCCACGGACGTGCCGTGAGTGCTCGGAGGAGTTACGGGAAAGGGAAACGCGAGCCGCGCTATTCCACCTCACGGCTTTATGACGAGGGCGGTCATTTTTATTTCCATTACATGGATGCGGGCTGAAATAACTAACGGAGGACGATTTCTTAAACCCCGGTCTAAAACACCCAGAATGTGCCGCACTATATCGTGTAACTGGACAATATTTCGGTGGTCTTTTTCAAGCCCTGAAAATCAAAGTCGGCTGTAGGTCACCGTGATGAAGTGTCAAATCGTGGAATGCATGCGTTTCCGAAATATGACGATTTTACCGGGCAAATGTCAAAAATGGTATATAGGAGAAAAGATAATTCGTTTAAAAAAATTACAGTTTGATGGTATAATCCATTATAGGCGATGTTTCTGCCAGCTAATTGATTAGTATTGGACTCCATTCTATACAGTAATTATACAGTTTTTGAGAAGCCGATTCCCATAACTGCGGACACTATCCATCTCTCATGATCACCCAAAGAAGTCTAAAAACGGCAATAGCCATAAAAAAATAACACAGGGTTATGGCCAAGTAGTTCTGAAGTAAGTGGGAAAATACTGACCCCTGGTATGTCCGACTTGGGACATAAATTCGACCAACCAGAGCAGGACTACCGAGTTTAAATAATGGTTAAAATTCTAAAATATATATATATATATATATATATATATATATGCCAATGCCAGGATACAAATAAATCAAAAATAAAATAACTCCCCCAAAGGCACAGATTATGTGGAAACAAATATTTTAGAGAGCAGTTATTACAGTTATTATTGTAGCGCCCCGTGCCGAAGGTGTAAAGTACACATCTATTGGCCTGTTTACCACGGCTCGAAACTGCTGTGTAACCATCGATCGCTCGCTCGCTCGCTTCGTAGCAAAAATAAAGAAAACAAAAGGAAAAACAAGTTTAGCTTACCTGTTTGCGATAGGTAGTCCTGACGGGGTTTACCGTATTTGAAAAAATCATCCTAATTTTATTCTCGGTCTCTCCAGCACCCCGCGCTCCGTTTATTTTATTTATTTGTATCCACAAGCCTGGCTAAGTAAAGTTGTGAATCGGAGCTAAATGCAGCATACAGCTAAATATTATGAAGCGATCCTCCGTAATCCTTCTTCTGGCGTCTATTAGCCACCGAAATAAACGCTACGCCAGGGAAAGATAACAATGTATCCAGGATCAATCTTAACTTCGATCGCCCGACTAGTACATTCAGCTGAGTTCATTGATCCCCCTTCAGTTCGCCGCAGCAAAGACCCACCCACCGTGGAAGGAACCATTTGGCAGTGTAACGAAGGGTTTGCCTACGATATCCTGCGTCGTAATTTCGATTAAACAATACAACCGTTTAAACAAGGCATACATATATAAAATCCAGACAAAATAATAGTTGTACCATGCGACGGCTAGCTCTTTGCTCACCGGCGGACGTGTCGGCACCGCGACCGGGCCCCGCGGCGATCCCCGTCAGCCTACGTTAGTTCGTTCCGCCATGCATACCACGCATTCCATGCAGTGGCCATAAACTGCGCCGTCGTCAAAGCGCTGGAAATCCGAAGGCGATTTTTACAGTAACAAGTAACAAAGAACATGCCGATTCATTCATGATTCTAATAGGGTCTGTTTTAGCTACAATTTAACAGTACGTAGATAGACGGTACGCCAACTTTCTTTCATTGAACTAAAAGAAATAAAACTTTTATCAACATCATGCGAATAGTATTGGGACAGCTCAAATAAAACTTAAAGCTCTCTCAAATTTCCGCAAAGCTCGTCTTTTTAAAGGCTCAGAGGTATGTGCGTCACGTAAAGAAAACGCTCCTGCACTCAGCAACAGTAAAGCCCAGTCGTATGATAAAAATTTTACACGTTCAAAGGTGTGCATGTCCCTAAATCCACAACCCCACCCTGTTTAACCCTGATCAAATATTTGTCTGAGGCTTTTCACGAAGTACCGTGAGGACAATCCCGTGACATTTACATTTCAATGGTGACGTCGCGGTGTCATTTTTGTAATGTCCCGGTCTCCTACGTACTCAATTGGGATGAGAGCTCGGCTTAGTGCTGTAAACCACACTAAAGGTCACAGCGTCCAGAATTAATTTAATGCTACTTTCAGTCAGATGCTATGCTATGGTAGTGACCCTTAATGGTCCGATTTCTACAACTGAATGACATGACAGACTGAATCTTGTCGCCCCTCCCCCACAGTAACACATAATCCCATACAACCCCACAGCAGCCCCTCACCAGGCACTTCCAAAAACCTTGTAAAATCCTAATGGAAGCAACCTTTGATCACCTATGCCCTGAGGGTTATGCTAACACACGCACGCACAAGCCTCCATCCTTATACATTAGAAACAGCCACCCACACACAGACACCCACAAACACAAAGAAACACTGGAAAGGCACAACTTATAAAGCAAACAGCATTGCTGCTAACCCTCCATGGCGGTCCATGATGCTCAAAACCAGGTGACCCTGAAGAGAAAGTAATGAGCGTGTGACACTGCAGCGGGAACAAGTGGGGCACAGGGATGCATCGCAAAATTGGAAAGTCTTCGGTTCATCTGATAAATAGATGTTACTCTGTTCGAACAATCGGCACTCTGACATCTAACCATCTATTATTAATGATGCCACACGTTAGCTAGAGAGCTTCTGTGGGGGGACTAAGGCTTTGCAGACGGAGAGGAGAATATTATTAATATTATTATTATTATTATTATTATTATTATTATTATTAATGACACTCATTTCACTTGTAAACAAGCATGTTGACATACATCAGTCTAGCAGAAGACTCACTCAAGTAGGAGAAAGCTTCAAACAAATGTAAATATAGCCATCCATTTAGAAATTAGTCCAAATGAAAGAAGAATATGAGGGACTGTGTCCATGTTTCCTGCATAGAATCAGCATCGTATCCAAAGTCACATGCTTGATTCTTCCTGGGATGGGCTCCGGGCTAATCCCACAACCCCATACTCGATAAGCAGTAGGAAGATGAATGGATGGATGTAATTAATATCCCCATTCAAACCTCTCCACACTCTGCCCACGTACTGTTTGTTAGGCGCCAGTGTTTATTTCTAGTGTTTGCACAGATGATATAAAATCAGATGAAGCCAACACACATATGCAGATACATTGCCGTCCAGGACAAACCCGCACCAGCTATCCGCAACGGGAATGGCAATGGCGTCACATGGGATAGAAAACTCCCAGGGATGCAGTCCCAAAAATAACCCAGAAATGGAAATCTCTGGAAGATCGAGCCTTCTCATACTGCGGAAACGTCACCTTCAATCTCATGACGTCCAAATGACTCAAGTAAGACAGAAGATGCCTGCTTATTCCAGTGGTGATTTAAAACCAAGAGAGAGACAGACAGAAAACAACAACCAGGCACCTTAAGGCTTTCTTGTAAAGTGCATTATAAATCATTTCCAACAAGAAATAAAAAAGAACCATTTAACTGAGCCTCTCTTTTCTAACACCACACTGAAACACTGCAAATGCTTTCTTGTAGAACCACAATTCCTCCTGATAAATCCCTGATTGTCTCTGTTAAACAAAAAGCAGGTTGGACACAAACTGATACAAAGGAAATTGCATCCAGATTATGCCAATTTCGGACTTGGGAAGTGAAGCTGCAGCCACATGCCGAATGCTGCTATATAATGCAATGCGATCCTCAACCCTATGAAAATTCCCATCCTTTGGCAGTTAGCGAGTCCAGGTTATACAGAGATGTCATTCACGCAGTCATCAGCTCTGAAAGGAACAATGCAGTTTTCCCAAACTTTATTGAAGAGGTACACAAAAGCCAAACAATCAAGGCAGACGAAAGCGTGGGTAACATGCTTAATGTTTTGCTCATGTATTCAATACCCTTGGATGAATCATGTTTTATTCCTAGTAAAGGGGGAACGATGGTGATGATTCAGTCGAGTTCAATTCAATTCCCCTCCAACAATGAACCACTTGACCACACCAGTTTTCCAACCCATGTCACATACACATAAATATTCCCCCACTATTGTTTTAAATATCCCACAGGGACACACAAAGGACATCAGAAACAGCCAGAGAAATTCAAAACATGTACTGTGGAATCCAGCTGAGGAGTCACACCTGTGGATAGCAGGGGTCACGCCCCTTCCCTTAAGCAACTGAAAGAGACGGTGGCCCAATAAAGTAATTCTGATATGTACGCAACTGTCTCCTGCCCCCCCCCCCCCGGACACGCTCCGAAAAACAGGCCGGCATGACGGCGTGAACCGGAACCGCCGGCTGCCGTGTCAGAACTGGAAGTTCTGGTTGGCAAGTCACAGCCGGGGAGGTAGCCCCAGCTGCCTGTGTGGTCAGGCACGCCACCGGCTAACAGCTGCCACGGGCCACGGGGCCTGGTGTAGGCGATGGAGGGAGGGAGGGAGGGAGAGAGAGAGAGAGACACATACACACAGAATGAGAGTCGCATGGCTGCGGAGCCAAATCACAAACATTCCTGTGGCAAAAAAAGAGGCAGTAAGCAGAGAGCACCTGGGCTGGGACAAAAATACATCAAAAAGCAGCCTCCCGCCACCAGCATCGCACGCACTCTGAGGATGCAGGCAGCTCCCTGCACTGTAGGAACACTATTTATTAACTGAAATAAAAAAAAATTAAAATAAAAACAGACTGGATACTTTAGCTCATTAAAAGCCCCTGTTTGGGAGGAAGAGTCTGCCGAGATACTTTCGCTTACTGTGCTGCATTTCCTGTCCTCAAAACGAACCATGCGGCTTAAAGCGTGAGCTCCGACGTCGACCTCCCCGCTATCTAGCTAGATTAGTGCCAGCGAAGCTCGGCGGCTGTTCAGTGCCCGTGTACCTTGTGCGTTTCCTCCAGCAAGTCTGCCGGCCCCGAGGCTAATGGCCGACACAGCTTGTGACATCTGTCCCTTTGATCACTGTAAACACGGCAATGTTTAAGAGGCCAAGAGCAGCTCAGAGCAGTGAGTCAAGACTGAACCAAGAGGGTTTTTCTGGACTTCTTTCTATATATATAACCACTGATCTTTTAACCCTTATGCTGGTCGTGAATGCAGCTTAGAGCCTATCCCAGGTCACACAGGGTGTCATGCTGGGCTACATCCTGAACAGCATGCCAGTATGCCAGTTCGTCACAGGGCCCACACCTATGCATCCTTGCCCACATAATCATGCACTACAGGTACTGTCTGTGAGCGGAAACCACCACGGCACAGGGGGAACATGCAAACGCTACACACACAGGATTCGAAGGCGTCAGCCTGGAGGCACGGAGCAACACTGTCACCCACTACAACACGATACTACCCAAAATCATTCAAAAAATATATACATCATTGTCCAATCAGACCTGTTTCAAAAAATATCCAATAGGCATTTTCTCCTGTCGTTCTCAGCTCTACATTTCATTGCCACCAGCTCGTAATTTTGCTCAAAGCACCTTACAGTTTTTGCGCATCACAGTGCGTTCTCCCTCCAGGGACTTGAGCTAAACTTGTGTGCCAACGGGTACAGTGCTCCTCTAGCTCTGCCAACGTAGTTTTAATGCTGCCTCCTTCTCCAGGCCATGCTGCCCCTTTGATGGGGGCCGTCTGCATACCCCTCGCATGTCCCGCGTACCCCACACATGGCCAGCTCGCTCAGCCCCAGCTACAGCTGCATAAATGTGCTGCTCACGGTCCCAGCTTGTATAGTAAAAAATCCCACTGCACGCTCTTTATCCCTTATGATCTCTGTTGATGGTATAACAGGGTATGATACCCAGTACCCAAGAACCTTCTAGTGACAGCAACAATACCAACTGCTCCCCGGGTCCTGCTTAGATCAGGACTTCTGTGTAGAACAGATGCTCACAACATTAGAGGTCACATAAAAGTGCACCAGCAGAGGGTCTTGGGGGGGGGGGGGTGTAGGGTCACCGTGGGAGAGGACACGAGAATCAGCAGCGTGTAGAGGTCGCAGCGTGGAAGCAGACAGTGAGAGCAAAATGCTCCATTCTGGACACAAATGGAGAAATATCAAGAAATATTCACCAGGTTTTTCTGGCTGCGGAATGCTGCTGTGAGATAATATTTCAGTATCACTCATTACAACATGACTGGTAAATTCAACATTCATGATTGCGGAAGACCTACAATAAACTGTCAATCTAATTAGACAGTAGGTTAAGATAAAATTCAAGGCAATCAGCCTTTCTAGAACCGTATTTGGTGTAATGGTTATGGAGTCCCCGTACCAATGCATTGGAAATCTAGGTTGATATTATCCTGGCTATCTAAACTTCAATTTAAAAACCCTGCTGCTTCAGTAAGCTGGGCGACAAATGAAACCATAAGCCCTGCCCGAATTTTGTTTGGAGTCTGCCGAGGAAACCAGAAAAAAAATGTACCTGCCAATGTCTGGCTTAAACCAGAAGGGCTCGAAATCTCACATTACTTCCTAATGTGGTTGTTTTTACACAACAAATCAGTCTGCTGAACCTACAGAGCGCACAAATGACCCAGAACACACCCCCCCCCCCCCCCACCCTCTTTGCCGAAGAGAAAGCAGCGGAGAATCCGTCCGTCCCTTCCTCGGTCCCCGTCAGGTCCCCTAATGGCCGTTTACGGAAAACTCCGCTCGTACGCACACACACAGACATAAAAGCCGAATGCAGCATTTCGTCCCCCAGACCCCAGCTCCGCTAATCTCTCTAAAAAGTTGTGAGCCGTGTAAAACGATCCCTGGCCGCTTTCTGCAGCAGAGCCAGCAAGCGGGGGGCCCGGACTGCCGCCGCGGACTTCGCCGGCACTTCCTTTTAAAGAGCTAGAACTTCTCCCCGGGTAACTTCCTCCTCCCCAGCATAACCTCCGGCTCCGGTCAGTCCGAGTTCCTCCGCACTGACAGAGAGAGGGGAGGCGGGCGGAGGCAGAAACTCAATAAAGCAAGAAAGCGAGCCGTATTTACCTTCCTGGCCGGCTGGGAGAGGTGGGCGCGGGAGCCGTAGCCCCTGTGCGGCAGCGGGAGAAGCATCGCTGACAGCTCCGGGGGCGTCACGCTGGGGCGGCCGCGCGCGCGACTGTCTACGTGTGCGCGCCTCCGCGGGCGCGAGCGCGCGGGCACGCCCCGCGCGGCCAGCCGGGAAGCCTGCCCCCCGAGGGAGGTGCGGTCGCGGGCGCGTGTGTGTGAGTGTGAGTGCGCGCGCGCGGTGGGGGTGGGGCAGGCTTAGTGTGCCTCGAATCAGCAGCGTAAAGGCCATGCATACAGGAAGGAGGAGGCTTCCTGTACCTCGCTCTGGATATATGTGGATCAGTGTATTATACAATAATACAGGAACGGCCCTCCCCGCTCAACATAGCCGCCATGCCTCCTGCTCTCTTCGAGTGGATCGAGCAGTTTCATACATAATTCAATTACTGAAATTACTGTAATTTACAACAGCTAAAGTTCAAACATTGATCTGTAACATTAAGATGGGGAGGCTTGTTACCCTGTGTAAGTCTTGCATCATTCAGTTTGTCATATATAAATATATATATATATATAAACATTTTTAAAGACTGATTTGTGCAATTATGTTCAATAATTTTGTTTAGTTAACGGAGTTGGAGCCAGATTCTAAACAAAAGGATTTTTAAACCCTGTGTTTTGTTCCCGGACCAGATTTGGGAACTCCTGTGTTATTGGAGACGCTGTCACAATGAAGAATTAATCCTCCCTCCGTCAAACACACTGGTCCCTGGGGAAGGGGGGGGGGGGAGTCATGTGACAGAGAGACCAGGGCTTCGTTCAGATGGCGGAGGATGTTTACTTGGGCGACAGCCATCTGAGATACAATATCGTCCTGTTGTGTTTTCCTGTCAACAGTCCATTGCTCAAGAAGGGACCTTTGGTTTCTATGGAGGTCGTCATGGTTAAGCTATTTTCTCCGGAGCCAGAGGAGGGGCTTGCCAATTCAAGTCAATAAATGCCACAGGGCTGGAGCAGAGGAAATGTTACACCAAGAGCAGGATGCGAGCGCATCTCATTTCTGAGTAACTTTTTTCACCTCTGTGACTGTCACTTAAGGCTCTGTAGTGTGGGATCAGTGTAGCAGGAACCTGGAGGATGCATCACAGACTGGGACAAATATATATAGTCCTGGATGAAACCGTCAGCGAGCCAGTATCTCCTTTGGGGCTGGCACCCATGCCAGGTGTTTACGATCCACCATCAGTGCACCTGATTCGGTTTATCAAGGGCTTGATGAGCAATTAATTAGCAGAATCAAGTGTGCCAACGGGGGAGTGTAACAAAAGGTAGAGGGTCCCAGTGGAAAGGATTTAAGCAGCAACCTAGGAAACATGCAACGGAATTAGGGCATGATGGTGACACTGGGCCAAAGCAGCATTCAGATGGCCATGACTAAGGCAAAGGTGCTGGTCTACAGAGCCCAAACTCCACAAGAGTTTCCTGACGCTTCATTGTTCCTGCCACTAGGCACATACCTGATTGACAATGCAACACTATGGGCTTCTGTCATAGCATATTATATACTTTTGGATATATCAATAGGCAACACTTTGCAGCCAGTTTCCCAGACAGAACTAGAGAGCCGACAAAAGCAATATTGTTAATTAAACACGTTATTCTAATATTCTAGTTTCTATTTTTTTTTCTTTTTTGCAGATGTTTACGGACTTAAATACGCGTGAATGGTGTAGGCAAACTGACTAAAACATTTCAAATATATTACACACTCCTGGCAGTTTAATATGTCGCAGCAGGGATAAAATAAACGCTGGAGGGCAAATACGAAACGAGTTAGCCCGTCGCTTTACTTGCTTGGGCTTTCATATTTTTTATTTTAATAACCGTGCGAATCTTTTGTGGTGATCAGAAAACGCACAGAAACACATTCGACTCCTGTTCGAACCCAAGAAATTCGCTATTGACCGAGAGGCCTTACTTCTTAATCGCCCAAGCGGTGCGCGCATATTATGCATCAGCCTCGCAATAAATTCATCTGACGAAATTATGACTTAATTTACAGCGGACAAGACTGTAAATTGGGCCATTACCGGGAGGTTAATAAGTCAGCGTGGCTCACCAGGTACAGTGAAATTTGACCCATCTATGAGGAGCAAATGTATTTAAAACATTTCTTATGAGTTACTTAAGTTCCATTACAAAGCGTTTAACATGGACGTTTAAAGGGCGTTTGGGGCTACTTTGCACATCTGCTAACAGAGCTGGATGCCATTCAAGCCCCCCTCCCTCCCCCGAATCTTTGATTGCTGGGAAAACAGCCTTCTGCGGTTTTATTATAATAGACCCAACGTGTCGAAATCCACCAAAATCTAAACAGAGGGGGGAAGCTCTGCGGGCGAACAAATGGTGTTGATCCTGGCAAAGTACAGACATTAAATTTGTGCAATGCGTGAAAAACTGTAATAAAACATCAAAGCATACAACAAATTATGATTCTCTATTTCAAGAACATTGAGTTTCGGGTACTTTCAGTGATTGAGAGCGCAATGTTACGAGTGAAATGGCAGCGCAATATTTACTTGATATTTACTGTAAAATTGCATTCAGACACGTCAAACTGTTCTTCCAATAAAAGTAATCCAGCCAAATAACTTTCCAAAGAATTATGTCCCAGACATCTAGAAGAGGAAAAAAAACTCCACAGACCTCCAGTTCAATTTGTTCGGTATTATAAAAATTTACGGCGAAAACTGGGAGAAAATTCAATAAAGCACAAGTGTTATTAAATCTTCGTTTCTCATTCAGATCGATGATGTGTTAAAATAACTAGAATGTGTTTTCTTTAAGATATTAAAAATGCGTCGCAATGGGAATACGCATTTTCATCTCGCTTGCATGTTCAAATACATCGCGTTCAAAATCAGATCCAGAGCGAAATAATTACACTAACGGAATTAATTAAAAGAAAAATATATATTTGTGGCTGCCATCCAGCTTATCTTGGACGCTTTAAATGGGGGGTCCGGGTCATTTACGCCTAACGGCACGCCATTCTCGGGGAGGTTTTAATTAACGGGATCGGGGGGTTCTTCGGTACACGAATTTAAATGTATGTTTGTGTCGCCGTACGGGTCGTTACGGGACTGAAGGCTTCGGTGCCCGGCGCGAATCATAAAACCCCGACAGCCCTCCCATTTAAAGCCCGGCTATTCTGGGCGATCGGGCAGCCCGCAGGCAGTGATCTGGCCCTTACAGAGCGCCTGGCCCTCATTCTTCCCCTGTCAAAAGTTTCAAGGACCAGAGTCAAGAACAGCACAAAAGCCGCCCATTTTATCCCGACGGCAACATAAAGCAGCGCCACATTTGATGGTGTGCCCTTCACAGCCGGGAGACTCTCCAAGCCGTATTGTAAGCCGTGCTCGGGGGCTGATGCACAATCCCATTGTTTCCTATGCTGCACGTTATATCCGACGGCAATTAACACGCTGAACACCCACCCACCCCCCTCGGCCCGCCCCGCTCCGATCCCCCCGGTCGGAGGTTAAGGCTAACAAGGACGAGCCACCAACAGATAGGACACCCAGCGGCCCTTTTAATTGGCTGAGTGCGCGCTCTGTTGTCCCCGAAGGTTACGGGGATTTCACCGATGACTGGAGGGACAAAAGCCCCTTTATTCCGCTGGCAGAATACCTTCCTGCACAGGGGCATTGAATTTTAGCTGTTATTGTAAAGCCATTAACTTTTAGTCGCCGGTGCAGCTCTTAAAATTAATAAGGAAAACCGATTAAAGGGTGGGGAAATTAACCAGGGGGGTACAGTTGGTATGCTTGTGTTTAAAACTGAGGATAATAAACGAAGAGCTTTCATAATGCAACATCAAGATATAGATTAAATGGCATTTTAAATTGTAAACAGCCACTTTTTAAGGGGCACGGAAAACAACGTTTCAGTTTTGTATTTCCATTAATCATGATTGTCTGGCTAATACTATGACCCCATTGCCTGAAGTGAGATGCAGTTTATTTACCCGATTAGCCCCAATGGCTACAGTTTTAATGAATGAACAGCACATGGACATTTGATGATGCACATTTAGAAAACACTACTGCCATACCCAGTGTGGCCCACTTCCCCCTATAGTCAGGGTGGATAGATAGCGCACACGTAGCTCATCAACTGTGGGGCATTTTAGGAGCTTGCTTTTAGGTTGTGTCGTGAGGTATTGCATGTTCTCATCATACTGATGTGTTATTACTGGGTTATATACAATTAACATTTTATTTATTTTGCAGATGCTTTTACCCAAAGTGACACACACACTTAGAAAGCTGGCTCAAACCATCCCCGGTGACCCGCTTTGGTGTACGGCCTTTGACTGATCCCTCATTTTCGGTGTTCTGGGTGTATGGTCTTGGGTTTGGTGACTTGCTCTGTTTTGCATTGACGGGACCCCCTGCCTGGGAGGATTTTTGGACTATGCATCTGGTTTATCTTGGCGGCACGCTTCCCAGTGCTGTCATGTACCGTCTGTGTTTGGGATCACAATCCTGCCGTTCAGTTTCGGAAATAAAGCATTCTGCAACTGGATCGTCGATTTATTACACCTGAGGGAAATGTAAAGCCACTAATAATACTTCTATTTATCTGTAAATTGGATCAATTATTGCAGTTCTAAATAACATAATGAAAACTAGTAGACAAGCCCCCCCTCCCCCACCCCAATTTTACACCTCAGATCTAAAGCAATTCAGGAAAGTGTCAGATGCAGCAACTGGCAACAGCATGTGGATTTCACACTGACACCGGCATCAGAGGAATCCCAGCGTGTCACTGCTGCAGAGGACACTTTCTGCTCACAGTACCCACATCCACTTATTCAGAGACACCGACTATAAAGTGGCCCAATTAGTAAACTGTTTACAGCAGCCAAATGCTAGCAGCTCTTATTTTTCCCACCTAAATGACCCCTGCTGAGCCCTGAGAGACAACAGCAGAACCTATAGTCCATCTGCAGTGTGACTGACCAGCACTGATCACCAGTGTTAGCCTTAGGTCCTGTTACTCTGATCCACCAGCATGTTGATGAGGTCACACAAAACCCCCCACCTCTGCTTTCTTAAACGTTTCCTGTCGGGTTGACAGCCATGAATTTGTGGGCAAGTTGATATGTGAAGATTCTTTCATGGGTAAACAACACATTTAAAAACACAGGAGGTGAGCGAGGTGTGGGGTCTCTTGGCGGCCGCAGTGTGTTAGTTTGCACTAAATACTCTTCCGCTTTCCCATATCATAAAGCAGCATTCATATCATAAAGCAGCATTCAAAGTGACCAGTGACTCTTGAGGGTGGTCATATGGTAACAATTTTCATATTTTATAGTCTATATTACATTGGGGGTCCTGGATGCCGCAAACTCCCTTGATTTTGAACTATGGTCCACAGTCATGCGTTTATGGAGAACTGGGGGTTGTAAGGAGAGAGGACGTCCTGGTGCAGGATGAGGGCAGGCAGTTACACTCAACATCACTCAGGGCTTATTTTCCCGCTCGACCCAAGACGGCATGCCCAGACTCAGAAGCGTGACCCCCCCCCCCCTCCATCCTACCAAACTCCTTTCCTAGACACTTGTCCTCTTCCCGAAGCTAGTATCTATACTGTGGACATACATCTCCACTCCCTTACTCAAATAAGGTCACTCTCCTTTCGCCCATCCCAGTGTCACACAATACCGTTTGCTGTTCTGTGCACCCGCGATGGACTGAAACCCCAGCCATACACTTTCAGAAAATAGGGTACCAATTTGTACCTTTGCTTGTCACTGGGGCTGTACTCTCAAGGGTCTTGTACCTTTTAAGATACAGAAATGGACTATGAGGAACTGTTTTGTACCATTGGGGGTACATTAATGTTGTTTGTACCTTGGGGACAAGCAAAGGTACAAATTGGTACCCTTTTTCTGAGAGTGTAGGAGCCCGTCCTGTGCCCCTGTGCAGGCTTACCCTGGTAGGTGCTGGCTGGATGGAAATAATTCAGGTGGGAGACTGATATCCATCACCTCTAAGGCGATTTGAGGCTCATTTCCATATGCATCTGCATAAGTTTGCCTAAGGAGCATTCCTATTGGACAACCAGGACTTCCAGCTGAAGATTACCCAGCTCCCTGAGAAATTCTACTTTGTGGCACAGCCCCCTATAACTTTAGTTAAGAACAAATGAAGTAAATAAATTTACCACTTAGTGTCTCATCATTTTTTGCACTTTCCTTCATTAACCTTTGGTCGATGATACACAATTCACTAAAGATCTTTTAGATGTTTTATTTAATTTGGAATATTTATGATACGGATATTCATCCTACGGATGACACAACTGAACACTGGGGGCAAGCACGTAGGATTGCCATTGCTGCTCTCGGTCCTGTAGGTGATGCGGTTTTCTGTTTTAGACATTACAAGCTAAATGCTGGCACACGCCTAAACTGAGAGGCATCCAGAACCCGCAGAGGGATCGGCACAGGGCTGGACCTACAGTGACTCATTATCTAATTGATGTTACCTTCCAGTCCATGACAACTAACACACTCCCATTTTTAAATGGTTTCAAGTTACCCCAAAAGAGCATGCAGGAACAGAATTTACTAGTACTTTTTATTAGTAAGGATAAATCAAACCACATTAATGTTGTTGTATTTAATACCTAAACAAATGTGTAATAAAGGCATGTGTACACTTGCAATGTACACAATTCCTGTGTCTTGAAACAAGAGATATTAAGGAGAAAATCTTTTTAACAGAAAAAAATCTTTTCAGCGTTCATTAAAACATGCCCTAAACCTCAAATAAGAGACAAAAAGAAAAGAAAATGCGTAGGCGACTAAACTTTAAGTTTCAATATGAGCCACGAGTTATGAAAGCGAAAACGAAAACATGGATGTAACGCTGCGGACTGAATAGGAATGAAACCCCCGTACGGGGACCATGAACTTGAACTTCTCACAGTAAGCGCTCCTCAACAGGCGAATTAAGGACGCGATCGAGCTGCGTTGTGCCGACACGCTTCGCCAGAAAGTCCTACAACTAAACCGAAAGCCTGCGAGAAAACAGCAAATCGATGTATTTATCATAATAGTCACAAAAGGCGAAAACCCCCGTCGTTCACGTCAGCCTTTTCTTTGTAATGCCGGCTCTTTCGCGCAGCTATCCGCCAACAACCAGACTCCCAAACCAGAAGGGGAAACATCAATTATCTGCGCGATCCCTACTATAAATGGAGACAAAAAAAAAGATCGGGGGGGAGGAATCTGCAACGTTATTTTGGGGATTATCCCTAGAACATGGAAGCGTGAGGGTATAGCCGAAGATGAGAAGCCGAGTGAAGAGGATCACTCCCCTAATCTATCGCTTACGAACATTACTGCAAATTCGGTATTAAAAAACCCACTAAATCCGACACATATTATCCCCGTTACGAGATCGATCGCGTTAAGTGCGTAAACTTCAACAATACCACTGAAATAAGTAACAATGAGCCGCAGACGGCGAAGCGAACCTCGCACCTCCCGCTGTGTCCGCCGATCCGCCTTGTCCTTACCTTCGTCGGCAGGTACTGCGGGCAGTAGTATGGATATTGGGGGTACATCTGCTGCTCCCAATGTCTTCCCATGAAGGTCCGAGTTTCCAGGCGGTGCGCAGGAACTCGATGTCAGCCCTGCGTTTCCTCTGGTTCCGTTCCGCTTCTCCTGAATCCCGGCTCCCACCCCCCACCCGGAGAGAGGCTGAGCGGCGGGAGCACAGGCTCCCCCCCCCCACCCCCGGCGGCCGCCCGGCTGAGCCGCCTCGGAAAGCAGGCTCCGGGACCATGCACATTAATTCGCCTTAATGCAGATCTCATTAAAGGCCGCGCCGCGGAAAGGCGTTTTAACAAACGAATTTGTTTAAATTATTAATTAAATCGCCGGTGCCATTTATTTCTTCTGGGGGCTTTGCACATCTTTCTAATTACAGCTATAGATTAGAATAAAGACGTTTCTTTGTATATCGTTGAAACGGAAGGATGCCTTCGCAGCAGGCTTCATATGAATAATTCTGGTGTGTTGAATAATTGGTTGACATTTTTTTAGAGTAGCATACTTTATGGACTCTCGCTCAAGATACTGATGTTTGGGTAACTAATGAAGTAGCCAGCCTCTACCTCACACTTTTGTAGCAGGGGCGTACCGAAGGCCGCACTACCTCTTAAATCTAAATGAAAGGACTTTCTAGGGCTGAGTCACGGCTTCCTTAGATTTAGGCCAGTGACGGCACGGTGATATAATTCCTAACATCACCTGCGGGATAAAATAATACACAGAACTGATGTTGATTTCATGGAGCCTCTAGCAAGCCTACCATCTTTTGTCAATTTGGCAGGTGAGGCGGGCACTGTTTGACCTGTCCGCAGAGCTCTTCAGCACTCACATTCCTGACATATTCAACTGCAACCACAAAATATATTTTGGGAACCCCTCACTGTTGAGTCCTGGTTTTATTCACGCGAGAGAGGGTGAAAACTGCAATGGATACCAGACTGACATTTGGAACGAATTTAGTTTTATTTGGATCTTTCTTGCAAGCAAAAAAAAAAAAAAAAGAAAAAACCTCAACCAGCCCTCTTTGTAATTGTGAAGTGGCCTCAGTACATATTTTAAGCAATGTATTCAACAACATTCCTCCTTAACCCACAGGTGGAAATCAATGTTGAACCATTCATAGCAAATAATACCGTACACGCTTTTTAAAAAGTATTACGGGACTCAATGACAGTTAGAGTCCCCAAAAAAGGGCCTCACAACACTAAATAGAAAATCGGGTATGGTTGGGGTACGGGGGCCAATACAGGGGGGTTAGGGTCAGGAAGTGAATTTTGTGGGGTCATAGCAAAGCAACCGGAACAATTTCTAAAACATTTCCACGCTGACTCACCACAGTTTGGCTGTGGCGGCTCTCTGTGCTGCACTGAACATCCACAGCGGGTTTTTGTCCCGGATCATAAAGCCGTGCTTCCAAATACACATGAGGACCTCGTCTCTGCGGGGGCTTTCTCCTATGGCAGGAGAGCCCGGTTACAGCGGAGCGGAAGTGCCTGGTCTGTGTGTGCAGGTCGGAGGGGGATTCAGTGGGCTTTACGCATGGTGAATAAAGTGACATTAGTGCACACACACACACACACACACAGTCATGGGAATAGCCATGCAGGGACTTGGAATGACACTGATGGATAAACCTGCAAAACAGATATGCTAACATGATATCAAGGGGCGTAGCTGGAAAATCTAGGCACCCTGACAAAAAAATTGAATGTAGGGGGGCTGAATAGATTTTGCTGAGCGTGTGGCCCCCCGCCAGTAGATTCTGGGGCTCCTGTATAGTGCTGGGCCCCCTGAATCTGCCAGGGTATCCATCCATGTCACTCAGACTGCCCTGATGGTGTCTGTGAGTGTTCAGCACCGACAGACAGAATAGCACCCCGCTCTGAGCAGAGACACACCCGGGAGAAGCGAGTGGCAGACACACGTACACACACGCAGCCCTGGCAAACAGACACGCAGGGGAGCGCACACGCGATGCCACCGCCGAGAACGAGGAATCCGCGGACACACCTCAGAAGACAAACAGACGCCCCGCCAAGCCTGGAGACGGAGCAACGCAACTGCAGTGCTGCAGACAGGCCGGCTAGGCTGGGCGTGCTCTGCTGGGCGTCCCAGTGAGGGTGAGCAACACCTCCGTCTCGCATACCATTCTGCAGCAGAACTATTGTTTAGGCTCATAAGAATAGATGTACAGCATTGTCTGCTAATCTGTACGTCCCGAATGACACAATGTGTCTGTTTTAACTAGCAGATCTTTGAATTCCTGAGAAAATATGCCGTCAAGGGTTGAGTGCTTGTCATCGTTAGTGCTTTTTGCACTCATTTGTGCCAGAGGGAGACCTGGTACTCTCGTCACTAGTTTTCGAGATGCGTCTTCACCTGCATAAAATATTTTTATTATGCCCCATCCTGGGACATCATAGGGAACAACGAGGTTATAAAGACGAGGGTTCACTGATGACTGGACAGGTGACGGGCTCTGCAGTGAAACTGCAGAAACTCGCAGCACTAATCCCAGAGGACGCATGATTAATCTGGACGTTACAAAAAAAATGGCTGAGTCATCCAGAGAGACGTTCAGCGTTGACTCATCAAGGCCATCAAAACCCAGAAACAGGAATAGTGGATACCGGTAAGATTCAGTATCAGCACCCTAACCTGCCCGACAGTGGCACCAGTCAGATCGTGCCTGTGCTACTAATGACTGGCCAAACGAATGTCCCAGCTGATGATCTACTATTGATGCCCATGTTTATGGTCCATTATTGGCTGATTGGATTGTCTCGTCCATCCTCCATTACTGGCTGTTTGGATATTCTTGTTTATGGTCCATTAGTGGCTAATTGGATTTCGGCACATGGTTCTGAAGGGTACCTGCCTCTAATTCACCACAGAAATCGTTTGAAAATGGTTCCCTCCTGACTCTGATGTCACAGACGCAGATATGCTGGCAGCGACGCCCATTATCGTTGCCAGTTCTATCCGGATGTTAATCTTCCTGGCGTCATGAGGTGGAAATTGCTACTGGAGTTACATCACTAAATTTACTTGTGCCAGGTCACTTCCCGTCTAGAACAGTTCATCATTTTGTACCCTGAAGATTTAGACATTTTCTCAAGGGTTCCGAAAGGGTTTCACTTGTCAGATTTAAGCATCCAGTCCAGTTATTAATTACTGCCACCCTCATCTCAGCTGGATCAGGTTTCTACTGTGTTTTTTATGACAGTCTTGCAGGTTGTGGATTGTACAGGTTTTCTGGACAAAAACAGATTTTGTCTAGGACAATGATGTTACCTAATGGAGGCATCAGTCAATGGATATTTATGTTATTTTTGTGCCTTCATGGAAGGAACGAGGGAATTTAACATACTGGCAATCTGGGATTTTTGAATTTTGGCCAGGATTTAATATAAAGCACTTTATGTCTTTTTGAGTGATTGATAAAAACATATTAACTGCCAGTTGTAATAGTCCCAGCCGTAATGCATTTATGGAGAAAAGAAACATTAAAATCCAATTTTAAAATGAATTAAGAAATGAATCACCACACATTCTTATAAAATGTTATCTCAGGACAGGGCTGAACAATGGTTATGAATGAAAAGTCTCACTAATGGTTTGTCAGGCTGAATTCTAGGAAAGAATATTCCGTCGTGCCTTTGAAAAAAAGCATCCTAGAAAATTCTGGGGGAATGTTCTGTTCTATTTTATGAATGGGGGGACAGATCGTCATTATGTGTGTACCTTTGTGTGGATGTGCCTGAATGCATATGGGGAGTAGTACCTTTGAACAGAGCAGTTACACCAAATTATTCCAGTAAAATAGCAAAGTATAAATGGATAAAAACAGGCAGTTTGCAATAAATGTAAGGAAATAAACAGAATAACGCGACAGCTCCCCTTCCTGCACGCTCTGTCCCCTTCCTGCACGCTCTGTCCCCTTCCTGCACGCTCTGTCCCCTTCCGCCATGTCTGCTGTCTGATAGCTAGAAGCCCCCCAGTACGCATTTTGCACACTTATCTGCAGTGCTCCACGCAGTGTCGTGCTCCTGATGGGAATGTGGGGGGCGGGGGCGGGACCTGGCTTCCCGTTGGCGGCCTTCTCCCGCCCCAGGCACAGACATGCCTGCTCCATGACTCACAGCAGTTGTGACCCTTTTTAGAGAGTCATAAAAGACATTTCTGTGTGTTCGTGTGGGGAGGGGGCAGGCAGGAAGACCGTCCAGCTCCTGATGGAGCTCGGGGGAAGGGTGATCTGTTATGGCGTGGCGGGGGGGGGGTTGGGTACAGAAATTACGAGCTTGTTGGCTGACCTTCTTTTTTCAGTGTCCCCCCCCCCCCCCGTGTGCGTTGGTCCCTCCTTTAGCCAGGCTGTATATCACTCGGCAGTCGGTCGCCTTTCTCTCCCGTTTGGCACATTCCTCAAGAGCTTGTTCTCCAAGTTCCTGAAATATGCCCCCCCCCCCCACATTCCTCTGGCACCACCCCTCCTCTGCTTCCCCTCCTCTGCCCCGCTATCAGACCTACAGCAGTTTGTTTGTGTTCCTTTGGTTTGAGCGCGCAGCACTGCCCCCCCCCCCCCCCCCCCCCCCCCCCC
>JAODKL010000036.1:20105870-20163469 GCA_026780765.1 Petrocephalus schoutedeni
CGGTTCGTCTTGACCATGTCAACATGCCTAAATGCATTGAGTTGCCACCATGTGATTGGCTGATCAGTAATTTGCATGAACGAGCAGTTGGACAGGTTTATATAGTTAGCAGTGTGGACTTTATAAGTCTTAAAAATAATTACTTTCACCATATAACAAGGTTATATATGTATAGCTTATAAAATGGTTTTAAATTAAAGTAACGATTACTGCAAGGTACTTTCCATCCATGTTTTTAAAATTGCGCTGCCTTTACCTTCCATGGTGACCACGGTGACAAATTCCTGCGATAAATTCGGGTGAAGATAAAAACATGTTCGAGTATGCTTTGGATTTAAAATGATTCAATCTTGCCATTCCTTCTGGAAGCTCAAAAGTAATTAATTCAGAGCACAGCTAAGGGAAAAAACGGCACAGTCGGTTGCTGGGATTGGGATTAGGGCTCAGTGCGTGGTGGGGACTCCTCTCCGATGATTTATAATTTTATATTTTATAAATATGAGTATTAAATTTCAGACTTAGTGCCATTCCTAATGGGAAGTCTGCGGGAGCCACTGGGACTGGATGGTACATCCCTTTCCAGAAGGGTTAGTGGTCAGCAGCCTGTAGATGAGGCTGGTTTTCTTCATGGATGTAAGTGGAGATGCGTCTTTGTTTCACATCATGATCTCCTGGCCTGCAAGAGCACTGTGGGCACCACCCAGCATCTCTCCTACACACCGTGGGAGAGGCGTCTCTTCTGGGAAATATCCCACATCATCTAGAACGTCGATACAACTGTGATCTGACTTTGCCAGTTATCAGAACCCAATGTTTATTCTTTTACAGTTCTTAATTTGTATACCTGAATCTCACTTCATCTATTTCAGGTCATATTGCCCGGACGGGATGTGAACCAATAACCTTCTGGGTATGGAACCAGCCCCCCAGGAAGAGTGCTACCTGTTATTCCAGCTACCCTCTGATACCCCCTTGGGGTTTCTTCCCTCTCTCACTTGCCCATGTCACCTGACCATTCTGGCACCCCTGTCACCTGAGGAGCACCTGATCAGATTTGTTCAGGGACAGACTAGAAAATTAGTGAGAGAATTACTTCTGATAACTTCCTTAATTTAATCACCCTGATCACTAATTGCTTAGCAAAGAGCACAACAAGTTCTCGCTCAGCATAAAATGCACCGCTGATTGCCTCAGGAAATCATTCCTTCTGATGGCCACAAGACTACAGCTGCTGAATCTCTCAGGGTACCTGTGCAGTAATACCTATTTCTATAAATATCTCTCGTTATTAATCTTTCTAGTGCAATCCATCATCCACTATTTATCACCATTTCTATATATTATACTTATTTATTTTTATATGGAAATTATTGTATGTGGTAATGTTTATTGCATATTTTTGTGTTTTTGTGTGGTTGTGTGCTATGTATGCTGTAATCTCAAAGAGTTTCCATCAATCCATCCATCCATCCATCCTTCCACCCATCCACCCATTTCCTGTATCCGCTGGTCCTCTTCAGGGTCATGACGTGTGGAGCCTTTGGGCGCAAGGCAGCGCCAACACTTTCCGCCAGGATAATAAAAGTCTCCTGACTCCTGATGGTTAATGTATACTTTACAGTCGCAAATCCAGTAAAGCAGAGTTTCAAAGGATCTGTTCCCATGTAGGGGAATAAGAGCGCTGTGTTTCGGGAGCAGGGCGTGCTGGGCCCTTCCTGAAAAGCGGGGAGGGGTCTCTGAGTGCGATGGCAGCCCGCCGGGAAGGCCGGCCGGGGGCAGCCGCCGTCCCTGAGTTTAATCAAGTCGTTCAGTGGGAGCCCAGCCTGAGCAGGAAAGGAGGGGGAAGGGGGCGGGACTAAGGGCGGGGGGTGAGCAGGTGGCCACAGTAGCTCCGGGTAGTGACAGATCGCACGGCTGCTGGGTAGGAGATGGCCGTCTAGTGGCCCGGCAGGCCAGGGCAGAGGATCAAATGCAACGGATGCGGACGCAAGAGGCATGGCTCTGCTTTCCCTCCCGAGACCCCTCTTCCGCACCCTAAGGTTTCCTCCATAGGCTCCTCCTGGGAGCCCTTCTAAGAGATCTCCTTCAGGACCAGGCTCTGCTATTTACCCATCGGAGTTATGGCACACTTCTCCCCCATTCCACTTTTCCAGCCGTGACTTTAGCTGGATCTTTGCTGAAGTCATTCTGGGTGCCGTCTCTGGCTCTGTGTGTGTGCAGTTTGCATGCACTCCTGTAGTTTGCATGGCTTCGCTCCCATGGCCCAAAAGCACACGATTAACAGCAGTGCATAGTGTGATACTGTATGCCCTGCAACGCACTGACATCCTGAACACTGTCCTCCATATTCTGCCCTGTGCTTCCCACTGCAACCATGTAACTGGTAAGCAGATTTGAAATTTGAATGGATGGAGCTCTGCTCGACACACAAAGATCCAGGGGCACTGTGGAGCAGTGTGCAGCACTGTTGCATCACATCTCCAGGTTTGGAGGATCAAATTCTGCCTCCACCCTGTGTGTGTGGAGTTTGCCTGTCTTCACTGTCTCATGGGTATTGCCTGGCTACCATCGATTCCCCCTGCAGTACAAAGACATGCACTTAGTCTAACTGGCATCTCTACCCTGCCTCTGATATGTGTGTGTGTGTATGTGTGTGTGTGCCCTCTGATACATTGGCATGAAATTGAAGGACTAGCAGCGGAGAGGAAATTTTAACTGGCAGTATAGTGATTCACACATGCAGAATGCCGGTCGGGGTCCCATTGTCTGCGTGCCTGCTTGGGAGTAGGCCAGCTTCTGTATCGAGGTAGAGCAATGTTCTGCCATCTATCGGTTGCCATCAGGTGCTAAGGCTGTTAGGAGTGATGGGCGGGGGGGAGCGGGGGTCATTACTGGGCCGTCACGCCAAAGGCTAAGCTAAGTCAGTGCAGGCCTGGGATTCTATGACGTTGACCTCTCTGAGGGGGGGGTCCCCTTCACCGTCGAGCTGGGAGGAATTTCCGTTCCAGCTGCCTTAACAGACAGCAACTGAGAGCAATTTCTGCAGTATTAAAAAAGCACCTCGCAGGCCTGTGTAGAAGACCAGGCGTGAGGATGGACTCGAGATGGATTTTTCATGCCACATATTACAGAGAGTAGGACGCCCACCGGAAGCTGAGTGAAGATTTGAAAAGATCTAGTGGATGCGACAGGAAAATGTCGGCTGGCCAGTGCAGAGACACACTCAGGTGCAGGCTACTCACTGTACTCGCTTACACCAGCCCTAAGGACACACTATCCAGCCAGAGACACACTCAGGTGCAGGCCACTCACTGTACTCGCTTACACCAGCCCTAACGACACACTATCCAGCCAGAGACACACTCAGGTGCAGGCCACTCACTGTACTCGCTTACACCAGCCCTAAGGACACACTATCCAGCCAGAGGCACACTCAGGTGCAGGCCACTCACTGTACTCGCTTACACCCGCCCTAAGGACACACTATCCAGCCAGGGACACACTCAGGTGCAGGCCACTCACTGTACTCGCTTACACCAGCCCTAAGGACACACTATCCAGCCAGGGACACACTCAGGTGCAGGCCACTCACTGTACTCGCTTACACCCGCTCTAAGGGCACATCATCCAGCCAGAGACACACTCAGGTGCAGACCACTCACTGTACTCGCTTACACCAGCCCTAAGGACACACTATCCAGCCAGGGACACACTTACTAATGACGAGACGGCATTTTGTTAATTAGTGTGAATCCATAACATGCTGCTATGTTCTATTTTCAGACTGGCAGGAGATAAGGGGACACATGTCAACCTGAATGTGGGCAACCGGGACACCCTTCCTGGGCCTACAGCATGTGTGATGGCACCTATCTCTACATAAGCAATGGTGGGTAATGGTTTACATTAAATGTACCTTCATAATGCATTTATAATGCTTTTGTAGAACATTCAGTGCACCTTCATAATGCATTCATAGAACATTAACAACTTAACGTCCTTTAATATACTTTTATAACAAATATTTTATGTAATAATAACAGACATTATAATTGTGCAATCATATAATGTTTGATATTAATGTATATTAAAACTGTTAAGGTATGTTAGGATGTTAAGGTATACTTACATGTTTCTTATGAATGTATTGTGAATGCATTATGAGGGCGCACTGAATGTGCTATTAATGCAGTATGAGGGTGCACTGAATGCTCTATGAATGCACTGTGAGGGTGCACTGAATGCTCTCTGAATGCACTGTGAGGGTGCACTGAATGCTCTATGAATGCCCTATGAGGGTGCACTGAATGCTCTATGAATGCGCTATGAGGGTGCACTGAATGTGCTATTAATGCACTATGAGGGTGCACTGAATGCTCTATGAATGCACTGTGAGGGTGGACTGAATGCTCTATGAATGCACTGCGAGGGTGCACTGAATGCTCTATGAATGCACTGCGAGGGTGCACTGAATGCTCTGTGAATGCACTGCGAGGGTGCACTGAATGCTCTGTGAATGCACTGCGAGGGTGCACTGAATGCTCTATGAATGCACTGTGAGGGTGCACTGAATGCTCTATGAATGCACTGTGAGGGTGCACTGAATGCTCTATGAATGCACTGCGAGGGTGCATTGAATGCTCTATCTCACTTCTGGCTGTTTGCTGATCTTCCCCCTTATAGACTGAGCACATCTCTGGAGAAGAATGGTGTTTATTTGCCCCTTAACCAGAATGACTTCCAAACACTATAAATTGTGCTTCCACTCCATTCATACAGAACAACTTAATGCATGCAGGTCACAGACTAATCACAGAGACAGATCTCCTCCATGGCAAAGCACAAGTCAGATATAAGCTCAGAGGCAGGTAGCGTTAAAAGCATGCAAAGGTCATCGATGCAGGCACACGATGGTTCAACCTGGAAGTGCTGTGTCAAATGCTGTCACAAGTCTTACCGCGGTCTACAATGAATCCCCAATCCGCCAGCGTGACCTGTACGTGCACGGTAACACGTGTGTCTTTCTCCTCTTTTTGCATTTGGTGCAGCACTGAGCTCTGGATGATGTCAGTGCATGAGCATGTGTGTGTGTTTCATGTCACGTGTACACACTTTAACCCAGAGAAACGTACATTCTTTATTTACTTAGGAGACATTTTCAATCCAGAGCAAAATGACTTACAGTTTCACCTGTTTTTACAGCTGGACATTAACTGATGGGTTAAGTACCTTTCTCAGGGATACTGCCACAGGGCACGTTCCTACTACTAATGGGAAAGACGAGGATTTAAAATCCACGCTGAGCTATATTACTACATGCTGTCAGTCACTGCCTACATTATATCTCATGGGAAGCAATTAAATAACCAATGGGAGGTGGGTAAAAGCAGCCTGTGAGCAGTAAGGCTGAGTAACCCCGCCCACTGTGGGCTTCGCTGAGGCCCACCTGGAAATAACAGCTGCCAATTTGGTTTTATGAACTCTGGGGTGCCCCTGGTGGTACTGCGGTCGCTGCCCACTTGGCTCGTCTCTCCGGAACAGAGACAGCGGTCCGAGGGGCTGCAGCTTTGGTGACAGATGCTAAAGAATCCTTACAGGGATTTTAGGACAAACCTGTATGTCCGAAATTTGAATTTGAAATATTTTCCTGCCCACGGCAACAGGGGTGACTAACAAAAGTCAACTTGCTGCCATTTTTGGCTTCAAAGATAAGAGGCCTACATACTGAAAATCTACAGATGTTCTGTGTAGAATTATACTGCAGATCTTATTAGGGAAGCATCATTGAACACAGTAATGGCTGGCTCAGCTTAATGAGAAGAGTTTGAAGAAGCTACCATTTCTTTGCAATGTTTATTTTTTGACATCCTGGCATGGCTCCTATCGTGGGTTCCACAGCAGCGTCAATGTGTACAAGTAAATTAGTATTTCAGTCTTTTCTGGCCTGTTGAAAAGACTTGAGCTGAAATCGCTTCAAAGATCTGGTAGGGGAAATGCTCATTAGAAAGGCAGGATTTTGAAAGTGTCCCCACTTGGCAGTTTCTCACAACAGGTACAAGCTTATAAATCTGTGTCATAATCCTCTTTTCCTTCCACGGCATGGCCTGTGATGTCACTGCAAATTTGCATTCCCATTGGTCAAGTTCAGATGCTGTACTTTATCTTTTTTGGCCATCTCCAGAGGATAGGTGACACTCGAGGGTGGAGTCTCTGGGTAACTTATCACGGCATGCTTGGGCTGTCATAAATGAAACGGACAAAAGGCACAATGCTGTTACTCAGAACGACAGTGGATTACTAACCTAGTAACTAAAATACAATGCAACCATGCAGCACAATTTGAGTGTTATCTACAGTATATCTCATTATTAGCATAGACATGCAACCGTGTGAAGAACATCAAGATTGATTTTCACCATCCTGAGATTTTAATATTAATTATGCCATTAATTATGACTGTCAATTGCTCATGAGATTATTAATCTGACGAAGTGGTCTCATTGGTGCAGAGTGCTGTCTGTCTCAGAGAACAGATCAGTGACCAGTGCTCTCTGTCTCTGGGCTCTGATTGGACCTACTAGGAAGGCCAGTGCTGAATGTTTAGCTCTCATGGGATGCAACTTTAATATTAAACCTAATTATTCAGTGGAAAGGCTGACACTGCTCTCACAGCAGAGCTGACACTCAGAGGATTGTGAAACCTGTGCTGTTTTCTAACCAAGGTTCTGACAAAGATTGTATTAAGAAAATGTGTCAAAGCATTTTAATGCACCGCATAAATGTGCATGCCAAATAAGTTTATATTTAAATATTTTAGAATGGCATGCAAGAATTGTAAGTGTAAGAATGTGTTAATGCCAATATTATCCCAACTTTTTTTGACTTCAAGCCCACTTGGCTCCTCACCTCCTATGAGGAAATGAAGTCTCTCTGAATGTCTAGCACACCCCCCACCTCCAGCCATGCCTCTAAGGCTGTATTTTATGTCTGCCGGGGTCAGGAGGTTGCCCAAGGAATGTTGCAGACGCTCAGGGTGTGGCAGCCCGAGGCCGGGGGTCTGCGGTTTATATCAGGAAGATAGGCCTTTTCATGTACCTTTCATTTAACTCCCCATTTGCTTTGGCAGCATCAGGGGTCCACAGGGTAACACTTCTCCTGGGGCTAAATGTGACTCTCCAGTGATGGCGGTTTGTCCTGTTATTTTCCTGACGTTAGCCTGTATCTGCTTACCAGCGCTTTATATCTGAAGTGACCCGCATCACTTACACTTCACTTTATCTATTTATATTGAGTTTGACTGTCATAGAAACACGCAGGGCCTTGCCTGGCCTCAAAGCCAGGGGCCTCTGCTAAAACGGGGCTCAACTATCCTTCTTCAATAAAATTTTAAATACCACCCCCTCACCCAATAACTTTTACCAACCCCCACACTCGACAATTACATCATCGCTGGAAATGTTAGAGGGGTCCCTGACCATGTTCATGTGCCTCTGGTTATGATTGGCCTACTGTGTTCTTATTAAACAGTCTCAGTGGTGCAGCAATAGAGCCCCTCGCTTTGATGCGAACCTGCAAACTGTTAACCACACAGCTTCCTTAACCGCCGTGCCTTTGTGCCGCTATGCGCATCACGGCAGGTCTCACAACTCAGCTGTCTGCACATCCAGGAACAGGCTGGTTAACATGACTAGCATCCTGTCACACACACTTACACAGATGAAGAGATATAGAAAGGACGCAAATGGAACATGCACACAATGGCCAAAGCGTCTCATCCCAGGGCCCTTTTATTCCCTGTCGTCATGAAATGCTCCGGGCGCGCCTGTCACGTGACATGCCGCCCATAGCCTCGGGTGAATGTCAGGCGGTGGGAAGCGGGTGGTAACGAACTGCGGCCGGGTCCCAAACACCTAAGCGCCAACAACGATCAAACCCAACTGCGACGCTTTAAGGCGTACAGACGGCGCACTAAGGAATAAGGGAGACCCGCGCAAGAGACGCCGGGCCGCTGGGCCTCCCGCATCGGCCCCGTGTCTGTCCCGTGCGTGTGGCGTTAACGCGATAAATTATTAACGCTGTCAAAGCCATTCATTCCGTGCGTGCTTAGCGCTAGTGCCGAAGCAGCAGCATCTGTTCTCCTTATTCATACAGTGAATCCCTGTTAAAATCCCTCTCACGTATGGTATGCGAAGGTAATGTAATACATGCTCGGTAATCGTAGCCCAGATGAAACTGCACCAGCACGCAGATTTAGTAAGTTTATCATTTGGGCTAATTTTATCATATATGACTAATATCCATGCCGCTAATATAACGGCACAGTGTTTTTCCCTATAATGCAACCTCTCAACCATCTTCTGTTCGCTTTTACACAACAGAGATGTGGAGCAAAAGTGACGAGTTAAAAATGAGATCTTTGATGAGCAGCGATTGCATGGTGGTTGCATGAATATAGCACGCTAATGTCAGCACTTACATTTTCTAAAGCTGCCCCCTGTTCAAACAGCGGCCGTGTCCTGCCCTTATACTCATAACCCGCATTGCGTGCTTTATCTTAGGAAAATGTGAAGCGACTTAATTTTTCCCATGCAGTGATTTTCCCAGAACCACATATAGAATACAGCGAGTCAAAACCATGATTCAAGGCAGCGCACCTACACACTAAGGGCAATCTGGAGACATTACATAGGAAGAGGAAACCTGCAAATAACCTGCAGACAGAATACACAGGCGGGGCAGGAACTGCACACACGTCCCTGCATATGCAGGGCCGCAGTGTAACCCAGCGAGCGCAGAGCGTCGCTGTAAAATTCGTCCAGTGCGCCATCTGGTGGCGATAGTAATTCTGCTCGCCGTTTTCCTAACATGCATCATACAGAGATGTCACAACTGTAACCACGAGGCATCATTTACTCAGTGGGTCCCGAAGGTAACGTCTGTAATAATAATCCTGGTTTTCGGATTTGAACCTTTGCGGCATTTTATAGTGCTGGATTCCAATTCTAAATTATTTCTGGACACACTTTATACTTCAGTTAATGCTAGAAATGTTTGTTCTGTGTCAGTAGCAAATCGCACAAGTAGGCAGGCAGTAATTATTTCTTAGACTTACCAGCCTATACCAAGTGGCTTTTCTGTTTCATCTGTGGTTTCCATTAAAGAGAGCTTGCCATGAGCCATATACATATACACATACACACCAGATATATAAAAGGTCTATATAAAGTCTACACAACCACTACCAAAATGTCAGGTTTTTGTGTGATGAAAAATTAAACCTGGATAAATGTCAGAACTAATTCCACCTTTATTGCAAAATTGTGACCTATTTAAAGAAGGTGAAAGCAAACCAGAGCTGGTTTAATGGACATAAAATGGGGGGGAAACCCATACAAACCTGGCTACATTACTGTGCTCATCCCTAAACTATAACACAGTTGAAGCACCTTTTGATTATATTACAGCACTTAGTCTTTTTGGGTAGGAATCTATCAGTTTGGCACATCTGGAATTTTTGCACACTGTTCCTGGCAAAAAAATTCCAGATTGCGAGGGCATCTCCCCTCTTCAGCCCTCTTCAGGTCACCCTACAGATTTTTAACTGGCTTTAGGTCTGAGCTCAGGCTGGGCCATTCCAGAACATTAATTCCTATTGTTGAAGCCAATGCTTTGTTGATTTAGATGCATATTTTGGGTTGTTGTCATGCTGAATGATGGAATTCCTCATTAGCTTCAGCATCATGGCAGATACTTGAAGGTTTTGCTCTGAAATAGACTGATATATGGAGCTGTTCATGATTCCATTCACCTTGACTAAATCCCCAGTTCAGGCTGATGAAAAGCAGCCCAAAGTGTGATGCCTCCTCCACCATGCTCACTGTGGCTGTGGTGTGCTTTTCTTCATGATGTTCTGTGTTAGTTTTGCAGCATGAAATTATGGCCAAAAAGTTCAGCCTTGGTCTCATCAGACCAAAATACATTTTCCCACATGGTTGTGGGAGACTGGATATACCTTTTTGCCAAGTTTAGCCAGGCCTGGATGTTTTTCTTTGTGAGTAAAGTCTTTTGTCCTGCATCCCTACCCAACAACCCAGATTTCTGAAGAACACGAGAGACTGTTATCACACGTAGGGAACAATCTTTGCTTGTCAGGAAATCCTGCAGCTCCTAAAATTTTGCTGTATGTTCCTTGGTGGCCTCCCTGACCAGCTTTCTCCTTGTCTTCTCATCAGACGCTCTGATCTCTATAGGTCACTGCTGAACCATATTTTCTCCACCTGTTGATAGCCATCTTCACTGTGCTCCAAGGAATATTTCATGCTCTGGACATCTTTTTGTACCCCTGTCCTGATTAACATCTTTCAGTGATGAGATGCCGTTCATGTTTTGAAGCTCTTTGCAGGCCGTGACTTTTGTAGTATGATGGAACCAAGAGGATATCAAAATAATTGTACAGGAACAGCCAAACTTTGTGGCCACTCAGAATCACTTGAATTGATGTCAGGTGAATATTAACTACTATTTAAGATGAGACTGAATGTGATTGGTTGACTCTGAACACAGCCACGTCGTTTATTATTAAAGGGCGTGCACGATTATGCAGCCAGGTTTTTGTGTAGGTATTTTTTTCCTAAGTGGTTTTTGATTTGCTTTCACCTTTTTGTATAGACTGTATATATATATATATATATATATATATATTTACCCATCCTCCAACCACTTATCATAGTCCACGTCGCAGCTGAAGTTTTATTATTTTTCATAAGTAATATATAAGGGCTGCACAAAGTGAGTGCCACCATCTCGTATCAGCTCCCTGAGAACCAGAGCGAGATAACCGGTTGGAGGATGGATGGATGGATGGATGGATGAATGAATGAATGAATGGATGGACGGATGGACTGTACCTTTTGTATAACGCAGCACTGGCGAATGTCAGTAGGTGGCGCAGGATAAATAACACCGCGTACAACACTGTGGGAGAATATCACTTCCGGTGTTATTCTGCTAAACGTCAAAACTTCCTTTGAAGTATTGTAATGGTTCCGTTCGGTTCTGTGTAATTGGCTGTTGTGGGAGGTGCATTGTGGGAGCGAGCTGATTATGGATGTCCAGACTCACCATGGATGCAACTGGTATGGCAAAGGGTAACTCGGTGGGTCTGGCATCCATCGTCACGCTTGGTCGCAGGTTTATGCTTGTGTGTCTCTTAGCCTCTGGAGGGCGCATTGGTAACAGGTTAGCCTTTTTAAAGGCTGGTAATAACCAACAATAAAACCTGGCCACTTGTTTTACTGGTTCAAAAAGCATAACTTGTGTGCGAGTGTCATTAGCGGCTCTCTTCCTTAAGAGAACCGTTACAGTATGTTAAAAATAAGTTTTTTTGTAACTAAACCTTTAAACGCTTACACAGTACAGGGTGGTAGCGTTTGTCACCAATCTTCGGAAGTAATCCGCTTTTTAATGTAACACGTTAGTGGAGCTTGAAGTGTAAGAGTCGAGCGCAAAAGCCATTTAGTTCTAAAGGCTGGTGAAATACAATTCTGTTAACTTTTGAGTTATTTCTTTTCATCAAATCACTAATTTTCACGTATTAATCCCTCACGCACCTACTGTTACACGCGAGCTAATGTAGCCTAATATGCAATATAATGCAAAGTAGTCCATTTGTACTCCTTTCTTTAATGATTAATAACTGTCAGTGTTTAGAGGATTAAAGTGGTTTCACTTGAACTCATTTGCTAATTTTGAATGTCTCGTATATTTCCTAATTTCCTAAAAGTTCAGAAAAAAAAGGTGTTTGCTTCGATAGAAGAGTTATCCCATACAGAAAAAACCTTATGGTTCTTATGCGAGTCCTACTTTGCATACATGATTATGGCCCCTTTCATATATGATTCATATATGATCTTATATTATCACATATGACTTTTTCACATGCAAAATGCTCTAGTGAGAGCTGGAGGTCACGGTCGGATGAAGCCAACAGAACCACATCATCTGCAAAAAGCAGAGACCCAATCCTAAGGCCACTAAACTGGACACCCTCAATGCCCTGGCTGCGCCTAGAAATTCTGTCCATAAAAGTTATGAAAAGAATCGGTGACAAAGGGCAGCCCGGGCGGAGTCCAGTCCTCACCGGAAACGAGTCCGACTTACTGCCGACAATGCGGACCAAGCTATGACACCGGTTGTACAGGGACCAAACAGCCCTTATAAGAGGGCCCGGCCCCCTGGATCAGACCGCCAGGGTCCCCGCCTTTGACCACCGCTCAGCTCACAGCGCACCTGACCCCCCACGGCTCCCCCCACAGGTGGTGAGCCCATTGGAGGGGGGAACCACGTTCCTTCTTCGGGCTGTACCCGGCCAGGCCCCATGGGTGCAGGCCTGGCCACCAGGCGCTTGCCATCAAGCCCCACCCCCAGGCCTGGCTCCAGAGGGGGGCCCAGGTGACCTGCATCCAGGCGAAGGAAAACGCAAATCCAGGTTTCTACTCGTCATGGGGGTCTAATGAGCTGCACTTTGTCTGGTTCCTCACCCCAGACCTGTTTGCCTTGGGTGACCCTACCAGGGGCATAAAGCCCCGGGCAACCTAGCTCCTGGGATCACTGGAACACGCAAACCCCTCCACCACGGTAAGGCGTCGGCTCTTATGATCCACAACACTTAATTTTTTCCCTCATACTCATATATAATGTACAATAAAATATATCCCAGCCTTAATTAAACATGCTATTAGCAATTTCCCTTAAACATTAAGGATTTCAAGATCGTCATGACCCTTCTCATGTTTTGTTAAGGCTCCATTTAACTCTCAGTTAAATAAATTGTATTGGATTTAATTTTGAACCTGTTGAGCATAAAGCTTGGCAAATGTGAAATTATTCCTATAGTAAAATGAGTTTTGTCATTATAACACCATATGGTCTTGTAGAAACCATAACTTCTACAGATACGTGTTCACTTACAAACCCCTTTACTTTCTAATAAGATTTAGCAATATTCATAACCATTAAACTGGCAATGTGTTTAGTTCAGACTAATAATATATTTCGATAATAAATATTTCGGATATTTTACACAACAGTGTAAACTCTTTAAGGTATTTAAAAAGCTTGAAATAATAGCGTGCATATACAGGATTATCATGTTCATGTTTGGAATCTGTGCAATACAGCTTTAATAATAGCTTTTCATTACAGTGTGGATTAATATTATGATT
Organism: Petrocephalus schoutedeni; assembly: GCA_026780765.1. NCBI lineage: Eukaryota > Metazoa > Chordata > Actinopteri > Osteoglossiformes > Mormyridae > Petrocephalus > Petrocephalus schoutedeni. The sequence goes on from JAODKL010000036.1 coordinate 20,119,094, forward strand.
TTATGCAAGACAGAGTATTTCTGAAGGTATTTAATGTTATAGCATGCCACCTGAGGGGGGAAAATATCTGTTTTTGGTGTGATCCATGTAGTTGTTGATCAGCTTTTTTACGCTTTATATTCCATAATTATGTATACCTGAATGCAATGAAATTGTTTGAAAACCGTTTTAATGATGTTCAGCTCTGGAACTACAGCACTGGAAAAAAATTGGACACCACTCTATATTTTTTTAAATATCTGCATTCTTAAATCCTGGTTTAATCCTGTTTCTGCTGGCAGAAGGCTACACTGAGCAGCAGGCTGCTTCCAGGCTGAAAGTTTCTAAGACAGCAGGACACAAGAACAAGAGACACTGGGAATGACCAGAAACCAGCCAGGTAAAGGGGGGGAAGCGACTTTCTGATGCCCGAGATGACTGTCAATTTATCCAGCAGTGCCTCATAAATTGGAAGATGACCTCAATGACTTTTAACAGGAATGGGCAATATTAAGTGTGCTGTTACAGTAGGTGCACAGCTAGGACAGATCTGAACAGGCTTCTAGAAGCAGATCTCAAGTCCCATGAAGCATGGATGAAGCCCTTCACCAATGAAAAGCAGGGAAGAGCCAGGCTGGAGTTTGCAAAAAAAATCTACATTTTAAATATAAGCATAGCCATAAATTGAGAAATGAGTGAAACTAAACGCTTTGCTGTGGTCTCTTAATTTTCAGGGGCCCAACACTTTATAGAGGCCCCTAGATACAAAATATAATAATATAGAAGCACAGGAAACACACTCCGTAAATTCTCTCCCCCCCCCCCCCACCCGGAAATTTCTATGGTTGGGGCCCAAGGTGACGTTTTGCCAGGGGTTCCGAATTTCTGACTGTGCCCCTTAACCATGGCTTAAACGGACTGTCTGTTTCTTCAGCATGCAAAAAGAGAAAGGTTCAAATGACAATTTACTTTTCTGTGAAATGTATCTTTGCAGAGGAAACGGCACATTTAAGACAAAAACTACTCACGTTAAATAATGGGTGTATATTTCATTTGAACAGGGTCTTCCTTCCATGCATTTAAAATCATATTGCAGCCCAGCAAGACACTTGTATCACCAAGGGGCTCCACCGAGTGCCATAAGGGCGCCTCCCTGTGGCCATTAGGCTGTACAGCTCCTCCATCTGCTGTCAGCAGGATGCATCTGATGGTTGTCACTAATTCTGATTCTTTTTCCTTTGCATATTATGCTGTATTTTTACAAATTAAGATAACCCTTTCATATCCTTTGCACATGCACACTCATCTATTTCTCTGTCATAGGATACTCATTCTCTTATTGCTTTCCTGCTGGCAGTGAAATGGAGTTGTGTCTGACCAACATGAGAACTTGAGAGGCTGTACTGTGGATATATATAATCAGAAGACATGTTTTTGTCTGGTGTTTTGTGGCCAGCACCAGGTACATGAGGGGATAATGTTTAACGTATGAATGATATAAGAAATTCAGGGGTATGGTGTGAGCAGAGGAGCAGGAGGCCCATTCAGTGGTTTCAGAGTCGCTAGGAAGAAAAGAGATTAAAACAATCTTGGGTGAGAATACAGCAGTCTTGCTGGGGGGCAGATAATTATCCCTCTCATTTGGGGAGGGGACAATGCAGGCAGCACGCTCCCGTTGGTGCAGGCAGATTGGTGCGAGGGAGAGGCAGCATCAGGGCAGACCACACTGCTGGTTTTCCAACAAATGTCACCTATTTTTGGTCAAACTCAGAGGAAGTGAAGAGGTACTGGTGATTGATCTTGGCTGTACCTGTGTAATTAAACAGGTGTTCTCCAAAGCGTAGCCTAAATTAACTGTTCACAATGGGCTCAGAAACTGGTTCACAGGAACGACCATAGTGATATTTTTAAAAGCCGAATTATTTAGTAGGCTTACTCGAACCTTGAACATGGGGCACCATGACTCAGTTGGCTCACCTCTCTGCTGAGTTGGTTTGAATCCCATCTATGGATTGAACACAGTCGAAAGACATGTAGTTGTTCTAATAAATTTCCTATAGTGTGTCACTGTGTATTCAACTCAGTTGAATTTATCTATAGCGTCTTTCACAATAGAGTCACTCCAAGGAATTTTATATGGGTGTGTTGTGATACAATTCTGTTGTAATTACAACAGAATAACACAAAAACAGAGGAAAGGGGAGAAAGCAATAAAAGAAAGAAATAAAGAAAGAAAAAAAGAAGAAAAAAAACTCAGCTTTGTAAAATTGAACCTTTACTTTGGAAAATAATAACGTGCAGTGTAGGTCTATAATTTGTATAATGACATATGTTGCCTTTTGCTTAGAGCATTCATTCATGATTCAGTTTATCACCTATAGTTTTCAAATATATGTCGAATGTTTTTTTATTCTGCGCATTATCCGGCTCCCACCCTCCGCCTGGCAAACCCTGCGTGTCCCGTACCGGTGCCGCGGTCTGACCGGATCCCCGGGCCGGAGGGGCGGACTCCCGACGCTGCCCCGGAAACGCTCCTCTCGCAGCCGACGCCGCGCTGAATGAAATACGGCTGATTCATTGCGAGCTTCGTCCACTTTTCCAGCGCGGAGTCTTTGTTTGTTCCGCGTTCGGGGAATTAATAAAACAGGTAATGAAGACATGTCAGTATAACAGATACATTTCTCTTGCCGCGGGCCAAATTTGGTGGCGGCGGACCTCTGTGTTAAAACGGTAATGGGGGAGTTTATGCCGGGTACCGCGAGCGTTAGCCGGGCAGTTAGCATGCTAGCATGCTAGGGCGCTAGCGTTAACGTAAACGCCGCTAGCATGCTAGGAAGCTAACGCTAGCGTGAGCGCCGTTAGCACGGACAGTAACGAGCCGGCCGCTCTCTCGGCTCGCACCCAGATGCCGTTATCAGAAGTATTAATGTAGGCGTCCGTGGATCGGAAATTATGCTGTTAATATCTAAAAATGTGGGTGAGTAGTATAGGGCCGCGTCGGGGGCTGGGGGGCTATTAGCCAGGCTGCTAGCTGGCATCTGCAGTGTCACTCTGCCTGTTAATGCTGAGGAAGAATATCAACAAAGCGATTCCGGCCCTTAATAAGCGAATAAAGAGTGGCGGAGCGGGCAAAGCGGGCCGTTTGGGCGTGTGCTGTAGGGGAAGAGTAAGCTGTCAGTGTCTTGCTTTGCTGTTGTCGTTAGTTTTGCCCGAACGCTTTTCTTGCTCGTTACTGGCCCGATACATTTATGTAGCCATTAATACCATTGCATGTATGTAGCGCGGTGCCGGTAGCTCTTCCCGTTTTATGAGAAGCGCAGGTCGTGGTTTTATAATGTAGAATTCAGTCATCTTGTTACTATCTGGCTGATGTCTTGAGTTTATATAGGCTCCTGCTTTAACCCCACCGACAACAGGGGGCGAATCATACATATGTGCTAAGAAGGTCTAAGGAGTGAAATGCATGCACTTATTTCGCATGGAAAAATTTGGGATTAAACTGGTTTATAGTCTGTATGGTAATAAAACAATGTGTGGATATAGCGCCTTAACAGACCTCTGTACAGTGATTTTAGATTCATTTTTCTAAATACTGTCTTAATTCAAGGCTTGACCCAGGGATTCCAGGTTATCGCTTTTTGATTATCGTTAATCAATGCCCATGTATATGAGTATGGTTAAACTGTTGTCCTTGCTTATGGGCATATGGACAGAATGTGCAAGTCCCCCTTTAGCTGTCCCTGTCAGGGCCTGGGTTAGTTGGCCATTTTGTTTATTTGCAGACAACAGTTGTTGGAATAGATGTAGTCATTATTGCCCTTTTAAGGCGTAACCCCTTCAGCCGACCAGGCAGCATCCCTTGTTGCTATGGCGGATCTCGCTGATGGTGTAGATCAGGCTCGAGCATGTTTAGTGACCAACCTGTCAAGCCCATGTGGAACACTGCATGAAGGGGTGGAGAGGGCGGCCACTCAGTTGGAGGCATCGCCCTGCGGTACACAAGACTTCATGTTCAGTTGTCAGGCAGCTTATTTTAGTATCAGCAAGCAGTATGTTGTATAGCTTGTGGATACCAGCTGTGGTCCTCCTGGTGTCCTCTGTACTTGTTTGGCTTGCAGAGTCATGTTGATGATGATTTGTTTTGTGCCTTATTCTTCTGCCTGCAGTGTCATGGACCGATTGCTCAGACTCGGGGGCGGGATGCCTGGCTTGGGACAGGTATGCTATGCATCCTGAATCGCATTACACCCCTTGTTGGATGCCAATCTCATGTGTATCAATTGTAAAGTCATGCAAAGTCCTCCCCTGTAATGAAATGTCACATGTTCATATGCACCTGAATTACTTGCTGGGGGTATTGGTGGGGGTGGGGTGGTGTGGGGCGTGTCGCTCATCCCGGTTCAGAGCCACAGTGCTCTCTAGCATTTAAAATTCTGCCCTGGAAAACCTTAACGCTCAAGCAAATGGCTGTCATGAATTTGAATATGATATACTTTGTGTTATACAAGTTAAACATGTGGTATAATGTCACAGGGAGATTGTCCTAATATAGTTTATTATGTACCTTGCCCAACCTGAGCTTGAAAACTCCATTTGCAGGTTATTTTGCATCATCAGCGCTGCGCTGTTACTAATTACTAAGTTACTAATTTGAATAACAAGTATGATTCTTCAGAAGAAAATAAACAGGTTTTTAATAATTGCCTATTTCTCAACAAAGTGGGTTTGGGAGAGACCTTGTGTAAGAGTATTGTTCTCATATTCTACATGTTCATTAATAGTACTCTGAGTCTTAAGGACTTTAATGGAAACCAGAACTGGGGGCGTCTCGCATCGTAATTATCCTATTATAATTTCAAATTCAACAGCCCTTTGCTCGTTATCTGAAGAAGTCGCAGAAATGTTGTGTGCGCGGCATGTGAATGCTGTTGAAGAATAGCACTGCTTGTAAATGGGTAGTCTTTGATATCCTGAGCTACATGAGGTGACGTTTTCTCTGTCCTCAGTAAACCTTAAGATGTTTATAAATAGATTGGCTCCAGGAATATCTTACGATCAGGAAGCTGTTCTGTAGGTTCTGTAGCTCTTCTGAACGGGAAGCTGAGCTTGCTGGGTAACGGGTTAAGGCGAGGTGAGGGAATCTGCTCTAATGAGGCAGCCTTGCAGTTGAGGACCAGCATGCTTCCTGTTTGTACCTGTTTCATCTCCCGACCCTTATTGTAGTGATTTATCATTTTACCTTTCTTTTCATTTATTTTTTTGTTTAGTGTTTTTTTTCCTGTGTAGAAGTTCTTTGAGCGGGGTGATATTTATCCACACAGAAGCTTTCTCTTCAGTATAACCCTTTCTGTATTAAACAAACCATCTTTTCTGGCATTAATAATAAACTATGGCCCACTGTGTACTAAATTCTGTGTACAAAGAGATGTACTCGGATTTATTGTGGTAATCGTAACATATGGTTGTGTCTCTGGTTATCCAGCTTGGCTCCCAAAGCACCTGCTAAACCTTACTTTAAAATATAGTACAGACCTGTTTTGATTTCACTGATAGGCTTTACTTGTTGTACCAGTGTCCCTCTGCAGTATTTGCCTCACAAGTCCTTAGTGGGGCTCCTTTTGCTTTTTTAAATTTAAAAATGATCCAAGTTTGGCTCAGAAATTGGTACCAGTTCGCACCCCAGTGCCAGTGACGTTGGCTGGGATAATTCTGTTAAATCCTGCAGTGAAGCGCATGGTATATAACACAATGCACTGGCGAAGGCAAACGTCTGTCCATAGCACTTACCTGCTACTTGTCATCAAGAGGACTGGATGCCTTTTAATAATACACTAATCATATTTTGGTCCTTTCCAAATTAAGGCCCTTCTGGAATTAAGTGCATCAGAACTGGCTTTCCTATGAAACTTTTAAAGCAATTTATTGTGGAGATAAGTCTAACCCTGTGTCCTCATTGAGTCACGACCCTTTAATGTAACATTTGAGTTTCCACCCCCCACCAGAAAATGTCTGATCTACATGCCTCTCCTCACAGGGCCCCCCAACGGATGCCCCCGCAGTGGACACGGCTGAGCAGGTGTACATTTCCTCTCTGGCTCTGCTCAAGGTACTGTTAGAGACAGGAGGCGGATTTCGGGCTGCAGCTGATGACCATTTAAAAATGGGACTGGCTTTGGGTGTCACTGAAAGACTCCTCCCCTTCCACAGATGCTGAAACACGGTCGGGCCGGCGTGCCGATGGAGGTCATGGGCCTGATGCTGGGCGAGTTTGTGGATGACTACACCGTGCGGGTGATCGACGTGTTCGCCATGCCGCAGTCGGGAACGGTGAGCGCCGCTTCGTGTTGCTGTGATCTGTGGATCCTTTTTGTGTTTGCACTCCAGTCATCTGGTTGGCTTTTCTGATGCCGACTCTCTCTGCCGGGAACAGGGCGTGAGTGTGGAAGCGGTAGACCCCGTCTTTCAGGCTAAGATGTTGGACATGCTGAAGCAGACAGGACGGTGAGCAGCCTGCTATCTGATCCCTCCAATCGGAAGCCAGCATGTGTCTTTTCGGAGCGTGTTGGAGTTTTTCTCACTGTGTTTGTGTGCTTTTGGATGGGTAGGTTGACTTTGAGGGTCGGGGCTTTGAAATGAATGAGGATAATGAGGAGCTGTAGGGGTCATATTTCACTTTCTCATAAACTGCTTGACCCCGCTGCTTAATTGAAGGTTTTTTTTTTAAATGGTCAGTTATGCTCACCGCTACCAGAATGGCGGGAAGGAGCCGCCAAATTGGAAAGACTCGTCACATCGACATGCTGCGCTTTCTGGCTTCATCTCCCCTCAGCCTGAATCCGTTGCATACATGCCAGACTGTTGCTGTTTTTCCATGCCACCGCTTTTCACTGGAATCTCTATGCCCCCCCCCCCCCTTTGTGCTGCAGGCCTGAGATGGTGGTAGGGTGGTACCACAGCCATCCTGGTTTCGGCTGCTGGCTCTCGGGAGTGGACATCAACACCCAGCAGAGCTTCGAGGCCCTGTCAGAGCGCGCCGTTGCCGTAGTGGTGGATCCCATCCAGAGTGTCAAAGGAAAGGTATGGTGTGGCCTCCGGCGGGGGGATGGGGCCTGGGTGTGACCTGCCCTGCATTGGGGGCCTGGGCGTGACCTGCAACGTGGCATCCCGGATTGGTCACTGGGAGTTGATGTACCGAATTGGCTAACGGGGGGGGCTGCAGTCATTTTTATGTCTAAAGCTAAGTATTAGTTATAAGGATCTGTATGATGCAGTTCACTTTGTGAGTTTTTCCTGGTTGCTTATTATATTGCATCTTCTCAGACTAGCTTTTTAAAGTATGTACACGTAGTCCCTGACTTATGATGGAGATGCGTTCTGATGACCCCATCGTAACTTGAAAACATTGTTATAAATGTCGAACCATTGTAACTCGCTGGGAGGTGTGAAACTGGGTCAATTTTTACGTGGGCAGTCTCTATGGGTGGTGTAGATGTCTGTAGGAACACAAATAAAGGCTTGCAAACCACTACTGCGAAGAAGGACCCTGGTAGACGCCCAGTCTTTTAATCCGCATGGCACTGTAATGTCTTCTGATGCTGGCTTGTAAGAGGTCTTACGAGGTCCGAATCATGCACGCTGGACTCTGGCTGATTCCTGTTGGCTGTGTGTCCTGTTACCATAATGTGTTTGACCACATGGCTTGGGGGCTTGAATTGGGCTTGTGCAGGTGCTCTCTTGCATTGTTTCTAGTTGAGTTTCAGTTTTTCTCTCCATCCTGTTTCCATAGGTCGTCATTGATGCCTTCAGACTCATCAACGCCAATATGATGGTTCTGGGGCACGAGCCAAGGCAAACAACATCCAACCTCGGTCATCTGAACAAGCCATCTATCCAAGTAAGCAATTTGACAGTTTAGTGGCAGTTTAGGGATGGTCTGCACCACAGTTGGCAGTTTTACCTGCTGAAACACCTTATGAAGCTCACCAGCCAATTATCAGGTTTAGTAGTAGTTTTTGAGTAGGGAAGTCTGCAAACTGTGGTGCAGACTGACCCTCCAGGACTGGACGTGGGGAACCCTGGCATTCATTTTGCGGACTGCTGGATTTTGGGGTGAGGGTGTGTGTATGGGGTGGGGGTGAGTGTGAAATTTGGTTCCATTACCACAATAATTGGTCTTGTGGAGCCTAAATGCTCCGATAGGCTGAATCTGTTTGTCATGACTAGTGTTAGGCATGTTGAGTTGGCTTGTTTTCCTGTAATGCTAATTGGCCTTTACCCTTAAATTTTGCTCTCCTCTGTGTTTGTAGCGTTACCGTCATTAATGGATAGTGTTACTTCAGTTGTCCGTAAGGCTGTCCTGCTTGTACCATCTTTCCAGGCTTTAATCCACGGTCTGAACAGGCATTACTACTCCATTACCATCAACTACAGGAAAAACGAGTTGGAGCAGAAGGTTTGTAACCTTTTACATGGCTTTAAAACCACAGCAGGAGAGGGTGAAAGGAGGAATGTGTCAAGTTTCTTTGAGGATGTACGTGTTAGAGAGCACAGAGGTTTAAGGGAGTGTGGGACTGTTTTGTGTGAGGGAGTTGGATGGGTGCTATCTCTCGGTGCTGCTCCGTCCGCCCTCCAACTGCTATCCCCACGATATGGCACCTATTCTCACTGGCACCCTTCCCTGCCCCTCAGATGCTGCTGAACCTACACAAGAAGAGCTGGATGGAGGGTCTGACGCTGCAGGACTACAGCGAGCACTGCAAGCTCAACGAGACCATCGTCAAGGAGATGCTGGAGCTGGCCAAGAACTATAACAAGGTGACCCGGCTCTGCGGCCCATGGAGGGAGGCGCCACACCGGCCGGCCGGCCACGTTTGCATCACATGACCTGACTGAGACCCTTTTTCCTGACCTGTTTAGGCTGTAGAGGAAGAGGATAAGATGACCCCAGAACAGCTTGCAATCAAGAATGTCGGAAAGCAGGTAAAGTGCCTAAACGTCCTCGGTTTGCTTGATTGCTAGTTGTTCACTGAAGCGTGTATCTCAGTTCCATTACAGCTCTTTTGATTTAATTAAATGTACAGAGAAAGATTCCTTATTAATAAATGTAAGTCCCTTTCTGCTTTAAATCTGGCAACACCTTCTGGCAATGTACCCCTCAGCAGTTTGTCGTTTAATAGCTTGAACTGACAGAAGAGTGCAGCTTGTGTGCCAGTTCACCGTTTGCCAACTGTTGCTCTTGCTTGTGCCCGTCAGGACCCCAAACGCCACTTAGAGGAACACGTGGACGTCCTGATGACATCGAATATCGTGCAGTGCCTAGCGGCCATGTTGGATACTGTGGTCTTTCAGTGACAGCTGTACATTGTTTTCATATTGTTTTTTTTTTGTGCTTTTCCTTTGGAAATAAAAAGTCTGAATGTGGACTGAAATTGCTAGTTTCCTGCGTATATAATTTGAGAATTATATTTGACTGTTTGCCCAGCTCTGTCCTGCCAGAGCTGGAGCTGGCGTTTGCTTTCAGTAACGTGCTAACCCTGGTTGGAAACTTGTCCCTCAAACCTGTTTCTGTGGTTTGTAGATGCATTTACTTTGGACCTGAAACGGCAGGTCAGGTGACCTTGAAAATAATAGCTTCAATAAGTAAGTGAGCTGTGTCAAAACCAGCATGTACATTGTATCCCAGGGCCTGGGATTCTGCTGCTGTATTGTGTAGCTCAAGGGGACAGGGAGATGCTGTTCAAGTCAGACATACACTTAAGTTTTAACCACGATTTCCAGATTTAAGTGTTACTACTGTCACATTCACAGCATTAACTTACATGACATGTCAAGGCTTACGGCCTATTCTTAAAGGTCATGCCATATAATATGTCTGTTCTCGTCTTTAATTTAGGGTTGGGCCAAAGTAATGTAAGGTTTCTCACAATTGTTTTAAAAAAAGCCCTTTTCCCAAATCGTTATGTTTGTAACCAATAAAGGTTTTTATATAAAATTCAAATGATGTGGATATTTCCATTTATATTGCACCAGATCAAAGCCATTTGGCCAATTGATTTGTTTATGGAGCGGTAAATACTTAAAAATATCAAATAATGCTCAATATTTCAACATAACTTTAATACTGGACATAAGACCAAGGTTGCCACTGTTGGCCAGGGCAGCTCTGGCAAGTTAGAAATGTGGCCGCCTGACTGGAAGGATGGCGTCCTTTGATGGTGCCAAGTGGAAAGTCCCTAACCTCTCCTGTACAACCACCTATTCTGCTATTAATGTTTGCTGCTGATGAATTTGTGACTGTTTAATTATATACCTATGTTAACAATGGGTGTGGCTTAATTGGGCAATTACTCTAATTGACAGGGCTGTCCACATACTTATGGCCTTACAGTCACCTGAATTTAATCAACCTCAGCTTTGAATAAATTATCAGCTGACATCTGAGTTACCCTAATAAAATAGCACATGTAGATGGCCTGTGAAATACAGCCTTATATATAGCATCCCCCTGATAGATTTTGCTGGCTTTGGGCTCCCCGACAGTACTTTTTGATATCCCTATAAAGTGCTGTCCCCCCTGAAACTCTGTGAGCCTCGGGTGGCCCCTAGCATGTAAATTAAGATAAACGTACCAAAACTTGACTTAAAATCAGCTGTTTTACATAGGCCAGTTCCTTCTGAAACATCCAGGTGTATTAAATGGAAAATATGCAAGTTGTCATGCGAAAAAGATATTTGAACATTTTCCTTTAATTTATTATATCTGTAGGGTGTACTATATCAAAGGATATTTTATTTAAACGTTTTTACAGTATAATTCTGTGGGATGTCCAGCTTACCCTTCCTTTGCCCACTAACATCATTTTGCCAAAACCTTGCCCGATTGCGTTGTTTTTAAACAAAGGTCGAGTCTTTGGATTTTGCATAAGGAAGCCACACTTTGAATTGCCCAATGACGTTGATATATTTAGTATGAGTTTGAAGTAACCAATAACCGACCAAAACTACGACTAACAGTGTGTGAATGTGAATAATATTCTTTAAGTAGGACTACGATCGCTGGTTTGTTAGTATTTTTGCGTCCTTTGGTTATTGATGGAGAGATTCTCTGGTAGAGGGCGCTAGTGCACCGCGTTTGCTGACTAGACGGCAGGACGCCATGCGGCTCTTGGTGGCACCATTACTTCACGTGTCTGTTCTTACAGATACCGTGCGTTATGACATACCGTACTACAGGTTAAAATCGGAATTATCTCTTTTTCAACGAGAAACTGACATTATACGAATGTCAAAGAAACAGTACGCTAAATTAACATGGTCATCTTGTGCTCGAAGTGATGCAAAACGCTAGCAGGACACTCGTAAAACATCATTCTATTGAATCTAGCCGATTTCCTCAGTCCGATGATCTTCTGTACTCAGAAATACCTTGCTTGTGTTTTTTCAGCCTGATCAGATGCACATTCCCATCCATCCATTTCTGTACTGCTTGTCCTATCGGGCCCGTGGCGGTGACGTCATGGCGCAGGGCACCGTGGGTATTATTTGTTATGGTTGCCATTTTTGGAGGAACTCTGCGTTGTTCGTATGGTCATTTCGCGATGGTCGGACAGTATTGCTGTGTTAAAGACTGTCTCGACCGGCCACACGACCGTTTGGACCCTGTTTGGAAACGACACGAAGGAACAAAAGTGGAAGAGTTGACGGAATGGCGTCGGATGGCGTAGCTTGCGGCGGTGGGGACCTTGCATCCCAGAACATCCCCGCACATATGGGAGTCTGCCTGCTCCCTACATTTACATTCAGGTAAGTTTCGTATGATCATTAGACTTGACTTCAATTTTAGTGTATCTGCTCTCTTGTCATACCACGCTAATTTTATATTCGCTTTAAATCGGTCTTAGCCACGTTAGCGTCTTAATTGTACCAATTTCCCCAGGAGAGACATTCAGTGCTTTCTGCAGACGTAATCCTCTAGTCCCTAAACGTCTGCCCTTATCGGCAGAAGCAGCTTTGTACGTTTGTGTCATGCTGAATGCAGTGTTTGTTCCTAAACAGGACAGCCAGGATATGAAATGCTGGAAACCCATCCCAACTGGAGTCGATCCCTTCGAGGTTTCAAGGCAAGAGACGGAGGAGGTGGCAGAGCAATCTGAAAGTGTTTTTAGCGTGGTTTATGTCAGATTAGGGAGCTGAAATTAGCCTTTTGTTCGATATATCCGGCGACTAAAACGAGGACTAGAAAAGGTTAAGATCACGGAAACGTTTTTCATAGACGACAGCGTCAGAGTGAAATACTACACTGGATGGGAGTTTTCTAGTACTGCTGAAGCATGTAGTGCCTATTTTCAGTCCTGAAACCCTGCACACAAAGTCGTCACATAAAGTTGCATTATTTCATGGAATCTATACAAAAGCATGCTTATTAAGAAAGCTGTTAGTTTATAATGCTGGTCATTTTTCTTTTCGTGCAGATTTTCTGCAATCACTGTGACAGTTGGTTTCATTTTGTCTTGCGCTGGAAACCCACTCGCAGACCAGGATTTCTTCTGTCTACAATGTGAAAAATAACCAAGAATTTGAGGAGTGTTTTGATGGAATGTAGATGATTTTACATTATTTTCCCATCAGGACTTAGGATAATTTCACATTTATTAATTTGTCAGAAAAATGCTTTTTGTCAATTGTGCTTTAAGCTTCAATAGTTCAAAGTTAAATATTTAATTCAAATTTTTCCTCAATTATTTCAAATGTTTGCAATATTTTGATGGTTTTCTTAATAAACATATATGCAATGTGGAATGGTTTCTTGGTGGACATAAAATTAGAAATTGTATGTATAGGTTTGGCTCCGGTTTCTCCCCACAGTCCAAAGACATGCTGAGGTTAATTGGCGTTCCTAAAATTGCCCGTAGGTGTGTATGTGTGAGTGACTGGTGTGTGAGTGTGCCCAGCGATGGGCTGGCTCCCCATCCTGGGTTGTTCCATGCCTCGTGCCCGTAGCTTCCGGGATAGGCTCCGGACCCCCCGCGACCCTGAACAGGATAAGCGGTTTGGAAAATGGATGGATGGATGTATAGGTTTGGTTCATTTAAAAAATAATTTAGCATAAGGAACATAATCTCCTGAATGTCAAGTGAAGACATATGTTTCCCCCAATATCTGGGCAAAGAAGCATGTGAGACAGCTGCAAATCATCCAGAAACATAATTACATGTGTATCAACTTGTCACGGATCGGAAGGCATGGCATGGTGCAAAGGGGAAGTGAGGGTGAATTTTGGGAAATGCTGCAAATGACCATAATTCACTTGGAATGAATAAACATGCAAAATGGATAAATCCCTTCATGTAATCCATTGATTTCAACAATGTAACTGTATTCTAATTACCATCTATTTAAATTGTAACTATTAGAATGCAGTTACTCATATTTTGTATTCTAAATACGTAACGCTGTTACATGTATTCCGTTACTCCCCAACACTAAAGTGTGACGTGATGATTATTTCATAATTAAAGTATTGATTACATCCCAGTATTTAAGACGACGTTAGGCTACATGGTGTAGGCCTATGCTGTTTGCAGGGCGCAATAAGTGCTTCAGGTTGCATCTAGTGGGGGTGCATGCAGAAACTGTGTTCCAGTACAGTTCCTGATGTTTGTTATGTGTTACTTTTGGTATACAAATCTTTGGCTTTAGGTGTCCCCGTTTTCCTCAATTAAAATGCATGTATAACAGGGCTGCCCAGCTCCAGTCCTGGAGGGCCAGAATCCAACCCAGTTTGCAGACTTCCCTGCCCAAACACACCTTAATCAGCTAATTTCCAGGTTTAATAGGTATCTTTGAACAGGGATATCTGCAAACTGTGTTGGAGTCTGGCCCTCCGGGACTAGAGTTGGGCACCCCTGGTCTACAACATCATAAACTGAATGGTAAAAGTGATGATTTGATGGCCACCCACTCAGAGATCTATCAGCAGTGACTTGTGGAGGACAGTTCCCCTCCAGAGCCCCTTGCATGTCGCTCAGATTTATCTGATATGCCATGTGCATCATCTATAGTACAAATGCAATTAAATAGAATGTGCTGCGTGCAGAAGGGTGACTGATTTCTGTTGGAAGCCCGAAGGGCTTCCACATTGCTCTTCACCTGGGTTGCCGGCCTCTGGACGCGGTAATGGGAGCAGCGCAGTCGGCGCGCATTAGGAGCGGGCGGTCATAGCGCCGAGGTACGAGCCGGCGAGCGGCAGCAGGAGGTGCAGGAGGACAGCCCGCGGGATCCCTTGGCGCACTTGACCATGAGGAGCTCATACATGTAAAACTGAACCCGGATCCAGAAGCAACAAATATCAACGCGAAGGAAAGCAACACGGTAAAAGGGTGCGAATTAACGGCAAAGAAGAATGGACGCAAAGGACCAAGGGGCGCAAATGGAGCCGCTGCTGCCGACGGTAACGACACTCCGCGGTGATGTTACGCATCTCCGTACGAATCGGCTCCTTTACAATGCCTCACTAGAAGAGATTATGTTAGAGATCATGTTTATATCATTTATTTATTGTTAATTCTCTATTGCGCCCGTTGCCGCTTCCCCCCCCCCCAAAGGCGGACTGTGTCCAGCAGTAACGCTAAATGCGCGTCTGCGGCGGATCGAAGGAAGCATTTATTCCCACGGAAGCGTGTCGACAATGATTGAAAGGCAAGCCGGTGTTCCGTGGATGCGAGCGGCGCAGATGCGCGCATTTCTGCGGGTTTCGCGTTAAAGTAGGTCAGGCGCGCTGGCGCTGCGGGGCGAAGCGCATTTATAACGGGCAGGAAAAAGAGGCGCTCCTTTCAGACTTTCCGTCCGTCTGCCCCCCCCACCTCTCTCTCCTGTCTAATTCCATTTTATTGTATATAGGATGTCGTCGCTAACCATACAAGCGTGAGGCTGGGAGCTCGAATATTTGATTTTAGGAAGATCGTTATTTACCGGCGGCATGAGAAAATGGCTTTCTACACATCCCGGGTCTGTATGGACCGCAGCTTTGCGGGAATTTGTCACTTATAAATTAATAACGTTTATTTAATGTCATGCTTGTATCGGAATTAACGGAATGTTAATATTTGGTGATTTATTTTTTCCCCATATTTTCCTCATATCCATCTATACTTTGGAGAGCGAAATCCTGAAGGGCGAGATCAAAGACTGGTATCGGGCATTAATTTATAGTGACGGGTCCGACGTGAGCCCCGTGTCGGTCCCTGAGCCCAGCGCGGCCCCCGCATGACGGAGCCTCTTTCTGGGCGGCGTGAGCGCGCACGGCGCCCTGCTCTAACCAACAGCCGAGTGGTGCGGCTTTGATTCTGACCAATCAGGTTTCAGCTTTGGAAGCGAGCGTACTTCGCAGGTGTGGGCGGGGCCACACAGGGGTCCAGAGGAGTGATGTGCTTTTGTGTGTGCTGTGACAGATTTACTCGGGGCCCTTGAGTATGACTTGTGCAATATATCAAAACTGCACCGAACCTCCTTAAATTTTGACTACCTCCCGCAATGCACTGGGATCTCAAAAGGGTGGACTATGTCCAGCTTTCCTTGAAGACAGAGTAGAAAAAAAACACCCAACCCAGTGGTCATACCTGCAGTGTCCACTGAGGAACAGCATGTCTCATCTTCTAAACTAGAAGCAACAGATGCACCTACAGGCAGCAGCAACAATGGGATATTCTCACAGAAATTCTGCCCATTGTTTGTCAGAGGTGGCAGCTGTATGTAGATCCTGCATTGATTGCTGGTGTGACTGGTAGGCAGAAGTGTTTGGTTCTGAGTTGCCTGCATAACCGGATGAATCATTTTTTATTATTCATCAGTGTATCTTATTACTGTTATTTATCCTGCACATTCTCATCCATATATATTTACATATATTACACGTCTGAATATTATAGTTTATAGTTCTATTTACCAAGATTAACTTGCCCCCACAGTAAATAGTCTGGCTAAGCCTCTGTTCGGGTGCTGTGGCTCCCACACAGGGTCCAGGAGAATGTGGGACACACTGGACCAATGGCTGTATTGCTATCAGAATCTGGATCAAGGCACTGAGAGATTTTGTGACATCGGTAGTTCTCAATAGGCAGAGCATGACTGTGGTCATCCTGCATTTTATACATATCATTGTGTCAAGTAATTTTAATGGTTCATCTGCTTTTTTTGTCTTGACTCACTAGTAGAGCTGGCTGGTATTTTTAAACAACACTGAATGTATGAATAAAACACATTCCAATGTCCCTATACTTGTACTTATGGCGAATACAGCTTCATTTCAGTTCAGTAAGAAAACCTTTTTTGTCTCTGTGTTCAGGGAACCTGGAACACCTTATGATAAACAAAAACGTGCACTTCATTGGTGGTTACGAGGCTACCATGACTGGGCCAAATCTAAGGTTCATTTGAACTGCCCAAACAAAACTTATCATTAGTCAGCAGGATAAAATTACACAGAAATGGGGAAAAAATGGAGACAAAGCTCCTTTAAAGATTAAAGGAGAATTTAGCAGAACTACAGAAAACCCAGACACACTGATTACTTCCCCTGGAGCTCAGCCCACACCCCCGTACCGCCCTGGTCCACCTACACTGGCAGAAAAAAGTGCCAGTTTCTACCTTTTTTGAGGGTATAATTACTTAATACTGGGGCTGTACCCTCAAGGGTCTGCCAATTGTACCCTGCATGGGGAAGATGCTTCTGTAGGTAAATGTACCTTTTAAGGTATAGAATTGGACTCTGAGGAGCATTTTGTACCATTGGGAGTGCATTAATGTTGTTTGTACCCTGGGGTACAAAACTGTACCACTGTTAGGGTAGCTGACTCTTTGCACCTTAGTAGGTGCATTTGGGGTCTGCTCGATCCCTTTACCCAAGGCTTCTGCAGACTCAGGCCTGGTAATCGCTTACCACAGTAACACAATAGACCAGGTATACTCAGCCCTGTGCTCTGAGCTTTTACCTTTTAACCTTAATCTGCTTCAGTTGCATCCACATCCCTTTATCTCAATGAGATACAGACCCCACATTAAGGTATTCAGATTCTACAGTGAAGACTGTGGTGATTGTATAATCTCCATTTAGATCTTTCATTTAGAGGCTGTGAAATGAGTTGGAAGTCTGGCCCTTCATCTCACGTGCGTCCCCTTTGCCCCTCCCATGTGAGACAGACCCTCTTACTTAGAATGAATCATACATTCTGCGCAGAATTTAGTGAACATAATGTTCTCGCCTCTCACAGCTTGTCGAAGCCTTTGTCTTGCTGTGAATTTTATCTCGAGCCGAACTGCTACCACTCAGCCAGAGCAATCAGGCGAAGCTGTTGGCTAAAGGGGTTTGTTTAAAAATAGACGAGTTTTGATAAGTTCCTAAACAGGGCCAAACAGAATGTTATTACTGTATTACTGCTTTCAAGCTCCTGGGTATCTTTTAGGTGTCCATATGTATGAAGTCTCCAAGAACTGTATATTATGCTTATCCAGAATATTCTGGAATGGTTACAGCTTACTGGGGCGCAGAGCTGGGAAGCACTCACAAATAGTAGGAATGTACTTGACGATGCTGTGTCCTTTGCAGGTCGAAACGCCCATCGGAGCCAGGAGGGAGGTGAGCCCACGCACGCTACACACCCATTTACCGTGCATGCGGCCGGTCCGTTTGATGCACGTGGGCCTGCCTGCCGACGCGGCTCTCCCTCCTTGGCCTGCCCGGCACGCGCCTGTCTCTAGCCCCGCCTGGCACCTGTGCTTGCATGTTTCTGGCGACATGAGCCGATGAGGCTGGTAGGGAATGTTCTGGGTCTCCGTGTGGACGGGAGGTTGTGAGGTTGCTTCCGTTCTAGTTACACCCCTGACACGCCTCTTATGCTTCTGTTTTTCATTCCGCTGAACTCGCGGTGACCTACCCTGAGGTCTAGGACTCGGCTTCTGTGCCAGTGCCGTGGTCTGCTGCTGGTGCTCTTGTCCCACACTCACGTTTCAGATGGGACTCAGAGACAGACAGAGTTTATGTTTTCCATACCCTGGAACATCTACTGAGCCGGCCTCCCTGCACCACTGTCATCCTCCATGATTGTGCAGTGATGTATATTTGCAGAGAGGAGTCAGCCATGATTAAAGCTGCCCCTGCAGGTTACTAAGCACTAGATATGAGGGAGAAATCTAAGCCTGGGGGGGGGCTGCCCGCTGTCTGTCCCCACCAATGGAGGGCTTATCAGGTGCGATCTGTACCCCAAATCAATCAATCAATCAGTCTGTCTCTGTCTCTTTCGGTCTCTGTCTGTCTCTCTATCTGTCTGACTCTGTCTTTGACTATCGGTCTATCTGTCTGTCTATCTGTCTGACTCTGTCTTTGACTATCGGTCTATCTGTCTGTCTCTATCTGTCTGACTCGGTCTTTGACTATCGGTCTATCTGTCTGTCTCTCTGTCTGACTCTGTCTTTGACTATTGGTCTATCTATCTGTCTCTATCTGTCTGTCTCTCTATCTGTCTGACTGTCTTTGACTATCGGTCTATCTGTCTGTCTCTGTCTCACTCTATGTCGCTCTGTCTGTCTCTGGTTATCTGTCTGTCACTGTCTTTCTCTCTCTCTCTCTGCCTCTGTGTCTCTCTGTCTCAGTATGTGTCTGTCTGTCACTGTCTTTCTCTCTCTCTCTCTGCCTCAGTATCTGTCTGTCTCACTGTCTCACGATCTGTCTCTGTCTATCAGTCGGTCTGTCTGTATGTCTGTCCCTCTAGCTGCTTATTCTGGTAGCGACAAGACTGTGCATTCCAACCATAAACGGTACAGGTGCCCCCCTAGATGAGAAGCCAGTCGTATACACAAGACACACGCATCCACTGTAGGCAGTTTAGAGGTGCCACACTGGGTTCCCTAACCCTAAAGAAGAGAGGATGCAGTCCCGCCCCCTTCTAAGCTACGTGTAATGAAGGCATATTTGGAGTAGCCGTTGTAAATAGAAATGCAATTATAGTAACTAGGTCTTTAACATTAGGCTAATACAGTGCAGTCCATTAATCTGGGAATGTGCAAACTTCTGTTTATGGTATTTATTTTCGCTCTGAAAACAGCTTCCTTCCTCTGGTGATGAGGAAGGTAAATATGCTTCATTTATTGGCTGTGTGCGATTTCCCCATGTATAATGATCCCCGCTGAGTCATTTTACTCAGGCCAATTCATTTGCTTCACCTGGAGCAAACGGCTCCTAAAAGTGGGAGGATGATGACACCGTTGTGTGGTTTGTTATTACTTTATTCATTTATCTGTTGTTTGTTTGAAGAAACAAACTGATTCAGAATACAAACACGCATCAGATGGAGGGGCGTACAGGAGTGTGTGGGGGGGCTGGGGAGGCATCGTGCTCATTAGGCTGAACGTTAAACTAAGAATGCAGAAGCTGACAAGCAAATGGGAGCTCTGGGGGGTGTTTCGCAAACTTACTGGATAACTTGTTGGATTTAAGGTAGTCAGGGCTAAATGTAAGCGAATGAAGATAAAGTCCGTTTCGCCCAGTCTAACTTAAATCCAACAAGTTATCCAGCTAGGCAAGAAACCCTGCTTCATGGAACCGGTCCCTGGTGTAATTCTCTGCGTTTGATTTTTGTTTTTTTGTTAATCTCAGTCCTGCGGTACAGGATTATTCCCTTTCTTCCGTGGGCGCCTCTCTGTCTGATTGCGCGTGATGAGACTGTCATTAAACACACGATTTTCACTTTTATTCAGAGGTTAATGGTTAATATATATTGTCAGCTTGGGAGAATTATGAAATGCTGGTTGTAGCCTTGGTTTCCAAACCCTGGCTGTAGTATTCATAATGTTTCTGGTTGGAATACACCACTATTTGCAGTAGATTGCTACAGACTGCATCAGACAGCATTTTAGTGCTTCACAAGAAAAAATTGGGCTAAGGCCCCTGTTCAGGGGTACAACAGCAGTGTTATCTTGCTATTTGGACTAGCAAATTTCAGGCTTTGAATCTGTGTCTTTAACCACTGCAGCATTCTGCATGTTTATTTGATTAAACATGTACTCTGTCCTGTCATATTTATCTCCCCCTTTCTGATGACTGATGCGGGGGGCAGGCCTCCTGGGTGTAGTACGTATATTTTTCCAAAACGCCAAGAGTCACCATGGCTTAGCAGGGGCAGGCTTAGCTGTCCCCCCCGTCGGCTTTGGTGACGTCACGATTGTGGGAGGTCACGGGCCATGCTGGACTGACAGGCGTGTCGCTGTCAGAATGTGGATGAAGGGACGCAGGGATTTGGTGACCGATACGTAGCCATGGAGGATGTGCAGGTGACAGGCAGCCTGTGTCAGCCATAAAGAAGCAGGGGAGCCCGGGGAAGTCTGCCCAGAGAGGAGCACTTGGTTCTGGGGACATGGACCTGAAGAGCCGATTGAAATGTCAGGTATGCTCCCGTATCTAGGACAGTCTGGCCACACAAATGGGGTCACTGGCATTCTTTAAAAACCATGGCGAAAACAATGGGGTTATTTGGGAAATTTGTTACGATCTGTCTGTGTTTTCGTTTTTAAGAAGAGAGGTGTCAGATATACCATATAGCTTATTTTGAATGCAGGAAACTCGTAATACAGTGTGTGCAAACAGTGCTGTGTGTGTGACAGGCAGCTGCAATGCTCAGAGAAGCCCAAACTGGGGGTCCTGGTCGGCGCATATTTGGGTTTGCGTCTGTATAAAACTTGCGTTTTTTGCAAACTCCAGCCTGGCTTTTCCCTGCTTCTCTTTGCTGAAGGGCTTCTTCCTTGCTTCATGGGACTTCAGTCCTGCTTCTAGGAGCCTGATGCAAGCTGTCCTAGCAGTGCACTTCACACCACTTAATGTTTCCCATTCCTTTTGAAGGTCACTTGAGGTCATCCTCCGATTTATGAGGCACTGCAGGATAAGTTAACGATCATCTCTGGTCTCTGACATTAGAAGGAAGCTTCTGCCCTCTACCTGGCTGTTTCTGGTCATTACCAGTGTCTCCTGCTTCTCCTTGTCCTTGTGTGCTGCTGCCTTAGAAACTCTGAGTCTGGAAGCAGCCTCACAGTATAGCCTTCTGTGAGCAGAACCAGGATTTATAAATGCAGATTATTTAAAAAACATAGAATAGCCTCTTAATTTTTTCCAGAGCTGTATATATATATATATATATACATCTAATGCTGGGGTCTGTGAGCTCCTGACTGTATTGAGACAAATATTTGCCTCTGGTGAGGCAACAAAGTCTTTAGATAGAGGAACTATCCATAGAGGACGGCATCCTCTGGCGCTGTCGGCTGGAAGCCCTTCTTCAGTTGGTACTGATGCTGTTGACTTGGTGTCCGTCGCCATTCGTAGGGATCTGCCTGAGGCTCATAATGGCTGCTTCCTCCATCCTCCACTTACATCAGATCGGCTGCTACTGTTAATCCCTGCAAATCCACCCCCCCCCCCCCCCCCCCCCCCTGAAAGGGGGGCACGTACCACAGTGGGGGGGGGGGGGGGGGGGGGGGGGTCACATGTGCCTGACTGTGTACTTTGGCATTCTGGGTATTGAGCCCCCCTTGCGTTTTCTTTGTAGCCGCGATAGGCTGCGCACTGCCAAAGGAGCCAGCTGAGGGTCAGCGGCAAACAAAGACGGCGGAGCAGCAATGTAGTCGTGTGCTTGGTCAAACGGCTTGGTGTTAGACCTGCAAAACACTGCTTAGCTGACACATGTTCCTGTAGATATTCCTCATCCATGAAACATGCTGGTAGCGCTCTGTCCTGGTCTGGACTCTTTGACCCAGAGGAACACTGAAGAACCAGGCCCTAATCTCACCATAATGCCCCTTTTCTTGCTGTAGCACAGAGAGTCCTGCAATATTCATGCATCGCCTCTTCCATGCTTAAGCAAGTTAAGAACCCCCAGAACAGGCTTTTTTATCCATGTCCCTCTCAGTAATCCCTCGGTACCAACGCAGGGTATTCAGAAACCCATGGTTGGGTCCCTCAGGACAAAGCTATGGTTCTTCAGTAGCAAAATAAGGTCCCTCAGCAGTGATATAGACATCTTCAGTACCATGATGGGAACCTCAATCGTAATGTAGGGTTCTTAAGTACCATGGTGGGGCCCAACAGTACCAACCTCTCCCTATGGAGATGTAGTTTGTAGCTCTGCTCGGGTTTTTCCACTGGGTCTCGTTGCTTCACGTCAGCTGCTGGTCAAGCTTCAGTAGGTGTCCTTCATTTTGGTGCCCTGCTCACGTCTTAGAGGCCTTTCTCGATGGCAGACCCCTCACTCAGTAGTGTCCCATTGCTTTAGGTGACGTTGTTCCGTTGCCTGTTCAGCTGTATGGGTGTCCCTGGGGGCAGTTGGCGTGTAGAAATCAGAGCAGCGCGCTTACATGTTTATGAACTGAGTTTGTCACCATGACACTTGGCCGGTTGCCCCCTGACTGAGGCCGCAGGCTTTCTGTGATGTCAGGGCTGTGTCCATCACGTAGCTGAAATTTGGATTTTGCTGAAGCGTCATGGTGTACTGGACAGACATGAGGCTGAATTTCGGATTTTGGTGAAGCATCATGGTGTGGTAGGGCTCCTGAGATACTGGAGTGTGCTATGAAGTGTGTGCGCACACACACACACACTGTGCTATTATCCAAGCGGTGCAGTCATTGTGGACAGCATCCATCCTACCTTGGCGTGGATTGGGTGTTGATAAGCTGTCCCCCCCACCACAGGTTGGTCAATACAGGGACCTCAAACTCACCCCATGTCTATATTACACCCCCCCCTCCATCTCTCTCTTTTGCTCTCAGTTGAGGTGACTGAGTTCATCCTTGGCTGAAATCCCTCCAGCATGTGGTCATGTGACTTCCCATGTGACTCCCCATGTGACTACCCAGCCCAATCACTGGTGCTCTGCTGCTGCCCAGTGGTGAGGGGCTTTGAGCGCATGTGGGAGTGGGCACACAGCTTAGCCCATGTGGAAGTGGGAGTAGGCTGGCTTCCTACTGAGCCCCCGTCTGTTCAAACACCCCCGTAGGGTCTAGGCCATGGGTAGTGGAAATATCCACATGCTGGCCGGGTGAACGGGCTGCTGAAATATTAAAGGGGAGCAGAATCTGCACCTGATGGTATCTGAACAAATCTGTATTTTGTGGGGCTTTTTAGTTCACGATATTCTTGTGTTTGAGGCAGATACCTAGCAGAATATCCCACCAATGGCACTGATGGCTGAAAAGCACTTATTAAATTCTTATACATTTTTATAAAAGTATAGGTTAGGTTTAAATCCAAAACCAATCCAAAAAATCCAAGACTTTCTGAATAGCAAATAGAGGCCTTTAATTTCACAGTCCTCAAAAGGGCTCCATGATTGGCTTAGATGTTGACCACACCTGGGCTGGATTGGTCTAAAACCAAGGGGTGTGGCTTCGCAGGCTGTGCACCCCACCTACTGTAATTGGATGATTTCCTTGCCCCGCAGGATTGTAATGGTAGCTCAGTCCTCATGGAACAATAATGTTCCGTCTTAGCTTAAATTTGCCTGTTAAATGAATGAACTGGTATAATTGGAAATTATAGGCTGGGTTCATCACTGAGTTGAATTGCCCTGGAGACTTCCTTTGGGGGATTCTGGTTGTCTGGTGTCTCTGGGGCCTAGGTGTTTCCCCACAAGGCCAGAGTAAGGGCTGCCCCAGTTCCCCTTCTTGACTCCTGTCTCTCCCATTGACTTGGACCTCCTTTACGCTTGTTATTCAAAGAGCAGCAGGTAAGGTTGACAGCCCTGTGACTTACGTTCCACCGCTCCTGTTTGCACTTGTGAATGTCCACACCTGCTCCTCGACCTCCATGTCCATCCACCCCAGCATGCCCTCAGGGGGCTCGCATGGTGTGCATCACCGGCGGCAGCGGCACGCCTCTGCCTGGAGCACAATGGCACGCTCCCTTTGTTTGGGAAGCTCTTTGTTCCTTTGGGTTTGATCGGCTGGCTTTGGGCCTATGCACAGAGGAGGCCACGGGGATTAGAACTGAGACCTGGCATTTAGCTTCTCCTAGGATCTCAGTCAGCATAGCGGAGCGGCACAGTGGTGCAGTGATTAGCACTGTTGCCTCCCACTTCCTGGACCTGGGTTTGGGTCTCCAGCATGGTGCCATGTGTGTGGAGCCTGCATGCTCTGCTGGTGTTGCTTCTTCTGGGGAAGGTGGAGTTTCCTCTGGATACTCTGCTTTCCCCCCACAGTCCAAAAACCAAATTGCCCAAAGTGCCCAAAGTGCCTGTGTGAGTGTGCCCTGCGATGGGCTGGCACCCCAACCTAGGTTGTTCCCTACCTAGTTCCCACAGTCTCCAGAATAGGCTAAGGACCCTCCGCAACCCCGAACAGGACAAGCGGTTATAGAGGGTGGATGGATGGTGATTCAGAGTAGATTGGAATGTGAGGGGGACACACAGCTGATTCCATGCCTGGTCGACATGCACGACCATGACTGTGCGATATCACCGCCCCGATAATGACAGCCCGTGGGATCTTCCAGAAGCATTGCATCATTATAGTCATTTCTCTGGTACTTTCTGTACATCATGCAGTCAGGAGCTCCATCCCCTGAAAGTGCAGTGCCACTGTGACTCAGTCAGAGCATTCCCTGTGACTTGTGTTGGCGGTATGTTATGGAAGCTGGCCCAGGGTGGGTGAGTAAGGAGCTGTGACATGCCACGTGGGCTCTCCGGACTTTGGCAGAACCCCGTAAGGCTGGCACATATTACCTGTTAACTCTCTCTTCGGAGTCGAAACGCTTCGCCCCAGTTTGAGATCAGAGGAATATGGCTTTAATGTTTTTTAGCTTAGAGTTGGCCGACTTTGATTTCACAACGCATTGACAGTCAGGATCGCTGGTGGTCATTTGATCTTTAGCTGCACCTCTTGGGCGCTCACATGACTTCAATTTGACTAACTCAGATAGTACTATGAATATGCTTGTATATGTATGATAGCAGCGGATCACAGTGCAGTGGTTAATGCTGACCTCAATGCTTACTGAAATATTCAGGGGAGGGGGGCTCTTCAGAAGGTCTGGATGTCGGCTGTTTTACAGTGTTTACTCCCATGACATGTTAATAAGCCAGCAGAAAGGTTCTTCGGTGCAGGACTTACACAGAGCCAGCTGTGCTCAGGGAAACAGGCCCTCAAGCCGGTGTCGGTTGCCATGGAAACTGCCTCAAGAAGTCAGAAAGTACTGTGTTTATTCTTGGATATTCCCTCTGCCCACATAAGGAGGTATACAAAAGTGCAGTGGTTGAAGTCAATAGCTGCCCCTTCCTGAGGGGATAGATGGGCCTGGGTTAAATCAGTAAGGAGCCTCTGAGGTCAGCAGTACCCCTCACACACATCACAATGTCAGCTGGCAGCTTTGATAAGAGATTAATGGTGCAGACCTGGAACTGTGGGAAGTGTTCAGTTCCTGGATATTTCCCAGGAGTCAGATGTCCTGCAAACAGAGTCGTCTTCGTCTCCGGCCGTCCTGCCGCTGCCTGACATGCCCGCTCTTCAGAATTGATAAAGAACTCTCTTGCTTGCTTGAACGCAATTCAAACACATTGTGCTAAATGCTACCCCTTGTGTCAAAGAGTCACCCGTGATCTGCCGGGCGAGATTTAATGCCACCGGCGTTTGTGTTCACACTGACGCGGCGACACATTTAATGTTATTTTTCGACTTTTTTGTGACCTGACAGAGAAATGAGGAGGAAGCAGTTGTGGACAGGGGCGGCGCGCGGTCTATGCTGAAAACCAACTTTGAAAAGGAGGAACTGGAAGGTAAGTGTGTTCCTAACCTCCACGGCATGGTGATGATGTTGCTGGTCTGGGGGAAAATGTGTGCAGTGAGATCTCCCAAAGGTTTGCTTTGATGGCGGTGGCGATGTTTCCCTGTTATCAAATAATACAGAGGAGAATGCAGAACGGTCATAGAGGATTTGAACTAATGGAGAGAGACCCAGAGACAGGGCCCCACTGCCTTCTGGGATTGATCTCTTTTCAAGTCCTCCCACCCTTAAGCCTTCTCATGGCCAAATGAATAGAAATGTTAAGGCAGCCCAAACTCTTTTATTCATAAGCAGAAAAATGACTATTTGAATTTGTTGGTCTGTCTGCATGTTTTGCAGACTGACGTTGCTCTTTTAAGACCGATGTCACGCTCAGGAAGCCATGTGAGATGGCGGATGGCGTTTCTGCAAGCGTATGTAAAGCCGCAGAGCTCGGCGTCTTCTGTCTGAGCACCGCAGCCTGCTCGCCGTTACTTTGAGAGCTGCCAGAACAGGCCGAGTGAGATTTCTCTGGTAGTTATTCGTCCGACATTTGGAGGACTACCGGTTCTAAACTCTTCCTTTCGAGCTTTTATTTAATTCAAGCAAAAGCATTTTTTAGCTAGATGTCACACTTCCAATCCTCCAAAACAGCCGTAAACATCTAGATTACCTTATTCTACCTAGATCAGTCTTCCTGTATTAACTCTGGGGGGGGGGGGGGGGGGGGGGGTAGTCAGTTGTACTCCATTGGCGATGCCTCCCTGTCCATGTCCACCTAACCCCCCCGCCCCCCACACACACACACACACACAGGGTAATAACAGCCGCTCATTGAACATGCCTTAACAAAGGGACTGGAGCTCTGATGTCATCGGTGTGTGCCCTTCCTGTGGCAGCTGGGGTCTGCTGCAGTGTTGCGTAAAAACACACTCTCCCCACCCCACCCCACCTCCCCCTGAAATAGTGTCACAGCAGGAGCAAACGCAAGGGGCGTCTTGCTGAAAGTCACTTTCATAACTACTGCTACTAATTCTGCCACTTCCTGGTTAAACCAGGAGGGGGTCAAACCACTGTGATTGGAGATGGGGGGGTGGCCAAACCACTGTGTTTGGAGATATGGTGGGGTGGCCAAACCACTGTGTTTGTGCCCTGAGGTCGTAGGGGAGGACAGGCACACCCTATCACTGCAGCCTGGGCTCTGCGGCCTTCGTCTCACCTTCACTTTGCCATGCGTGCGACTGTGTCAACAGCACAGAGCCTGCTGTGAGCATCTGTGTCGACATCTGTGTCACGTCACAATCGTGGTTGTATGTAAACACAGGATTTAGTCGATTTGATGTGCATCTGTTGGTCGTGACTGCCATTGCATGTTACAAAATTATTAGTTCTGATTTAAACTTGCTTCAGAGTGTTGTATTATTTAGGTAAAGGTGCAGTAGCATGAATGGATTAGCGATTATCCCGCAGTTTTAATTATGGATTCAAGCCCGTTTGTCAGTCCTGGTTTGTTTGGGGGAGGGCACACGCTGTAAATCCATCTGTGCAGAGCGACCTTCGGACACGCCCGGGTGATTCTCCCGCCTGGTGTTCCCGGGTTCCCCTTCCGTCAGATGATCGCTAGGCTGTTTATGCTGGTGGAACCGGGGCGATTGGGAGCCACGTGCTCTGGGACGCCACCTTAGATTGGGATGGATAATTTCGACCGTTGTGTTTCTGACATGGAAACCGTTTACCTGTCCGAGATGATTACGCTCACAGAATATCAGGCCCCTGATCCCCTCCTCCTACGCATCAGGTCACCGGACCCTGTACATCGGCGTCCATGTCCCCCTGGGTAAGAAGTCCCACCGGAGACACCGGCACCACAGCCACCGGAACCGCAGGAGGGACCGGGAGCGCGAGTCTGGGGCCGAGGACGGCCGAGAAAACCTCAGCCAAGGTGAGTCCCGCTTCTGAGAGTCGGCTTGGGCCGGGGCGGCGGCATGGCTTAGCAGGCAGAGAGTGAAGGAGTCAGTATCTCAGGCCGTTTGTGAGTCTTGCAGGGTGGCAGGCGTGGGCCTTGGTGGCTCTGTGGTTGATGCTCACGGCAGTAAGCATTTATAAGCCAGAAGGTGCTGGAACGCGAAGGGCATGTAAGAGAGGGGGGTTAATGAAGCGGGGGTTGGTCCCGGAAGGCGTACAAAGCACCGCTGGAAACATGCTGTGTATTTTTAAAAAAGGATGTGAAATTGCGTGAAAAATGGTCTGTAAATTAAAACGATGCTTATTTTTTATTTGAGGTTATTGTTTTTTTTTAACCAGAGAGCTGCCGGCACGCAGGCAGGATCCGGCACAAATTAAGCACTGGCTCTCTCCATCCCTGCTGCACTGAGTCTCCCTAGACTCAGAAAAGAGTTTCCCAAATTAAAGTTGGGTCCGTTTTCAAACGTGTGCCTTGCCTGTGGTCCCCCGTAGCCCACAGGCTTGAGCTAGGTTAGCGGCTCTGGGAAAAGCAGTCTGACTGAAAGCTAGTTGGCGAAGTCTGGGCATGTTTTCCGGGTCCCGCAGACACCCCGGCCCAGAGGGTCCAGTTCCTGCTTGGCACCGAGGACGACGACGAGGAGCACATCCCTCACGCCCTCTTCACGGAGCTGGACGAGATCTGCCTGCGCGAGGGTCAGGATGCCGAGTGGAAGGAGACAGCCAGGTAGCGCGTCGGCCCCCCCGTCGCAGACCCGTCCCAGCTTGCCGGTGGCGTGATGTCATGTGACCTGACGGTGCTGGGGGAGAGCAGCTTTCAGTCTGGGAGCAGTCTGGCCTTAAAACGCCCCCAAATGAGCAGGCCCTGAGGGGCCCTTGTGTGAATACACATCACCTTGGAGACCGTGATGGAAGGCAGAAAATCTTTCCAGCGTAGCTGGCGGAGTTTCTGTGGGGAGTTTATAGTGCTGTCTGCCCAGCTTAATGTGGGGGGTGGGGGTGGGGGGGGCAGGACTACCCTGCAAGGATAGTATATGCATGTATATAATACATGCATGTATGTGCATATTTCTGTTTATGGTGACATGGGCTGCCATGGTACTGACATTTTCAGTATACTGTGATGTACAATCTTATTATGTCATCGTTTTCTAGTCTAATCACAACTCTCCAGCATCAGTCCCATGGTCTGCGTGGAGATCAGTCTATGGGTAGTTTTAGCAGGTTGGGTCATGTTTGGCATCACGTTCGGCAGCTACAAACTGGCAAGTCATTCTCAACAATAACATAATTTTTTTTTCCCAGAATGCAAAATGTCGCCAGACGCAGGGGCACTGGAACCAGAGGGGATGGGGGGGGCGTTTCAGTATTTAATTTGACTGTAACCGTCCCTCTTCAATAAATAGACTTTTGCATTTTGAGTTGTCCCTTCCAGTATCAAACCCAAACTGGTGAAATTTTATCGGTAACGTTACTGGTGCCATCTGTTTCCTCTGAAGACATTGGGGTAGCTAACCAAAGGTCGCTGTGCACTGTGGCAGGCAGGGAGGGTGTTGCACCTGTGCATGTGTTATGAAAATTACAGCAAATTGTCACTGTTTAACTAATTAATTAATGCGGATTGGGAATGTAAGTATAGCAGATATTTTATGTGATAATAATGCATCATTAGCCCATTTATGTGAGTCGTGTCATTTGTGCATGTTGTGACATCATCATGTAAACAGAGAACAGCACTTATGATTTAAATATTTCAGATTTTTTTTTTATATCAATACTGTTACGCGGTCGCGCCATCATACGGTCACACCATCAGTCCACTACACTATTAATCAGACCATGACACCGTCATACTGTCACACTGCCATACCCTGACACCGCCACACTATCATACCATCACACCATCACATCCTCATACTGTGAACCCGTCATACTGTGACCCCGTCATACTGTGACACCGCCACACCTTCACACTGTAACATCGCCACATTGTCATACCGTCACATAGTCATACTGTCCTCCCGTGACACGAATGCACTGTCATACTGTCACACCGTCATACCCTGACACCGCCACACTATCATACCATCACACCGTCTCATCCTCATACTATGACACTGTCATACCGTGACCCCGTCATACTGTGACACCGCCACACCTTCACACTGTAACATCGCCACATTGTCATACCGTCACACAGTCATACTGTCATACCGTGACACCAATGTCATACTGTCACACTGCTGCACCCCTAATATAGAGTTTGTGTATCTATGAATATACAGTTGCATGCATCTGCATTCATGAGTATTGTCCGCTGACGGCTTCAGGTGGCTGAAGTTCGAGGAGGACGTGGAGGATGGCGGCGAGCGCTGGAGCAAGCCCTACGTGGCCACGCTGTCCCTGCACAGCCTGTTCGCCCTGCGCAGCTGCATCCTCAACGGCACCGTTATGCTGGACATGCGGGCCGGCTCCATGGAGGAGGTCGCAGGTGGGGCTCTGCCTTTCTCGCGCATTACCCGAGTCGCATGATGTCGCCTCTTCGATACGGTCGCATGCATACATGCACATGCAGCTATACTATGGGACTCTAAGATGTGTGAAGCACTGAGCTGTGCTGGGTTGGATCAGTTCATTGAGCGAGTCCCTAAGCTCCATTTCTAGTCCTGTGACGGGATTCGCGTCCAGTTAAAATAAGAGGCGGAAAGCACAAATCCAGACAGAGATTTGGTTTCAACTAGCCAATTGAGTTTAAAGCACATTCACAGAGCACTCAACTGGTTGGTTGAAACAAAGTCTTGGTGACTTGGAAATTTGTGAACCTGATCTTTCCACCTCTGATTAATGTTGCAAGATCGCCTCTACTCTTCTCATGCTTCTCATTGTAATTTGACAGTTTGCTCCTAAGTAAAATAACTAAAAAAGACTTAAAACCAAGTAAAAACTCACTATGGCCTCTTTCCTGGTCCTGCTTAATGAAGGTTCTAGACCATTCTTGTTTCTGGAAGATTGCAGGTTCAAGGATTCGGGGGCTGTGCTCTTAAACAGCATTGGTTTCTAAGCTGCTATAAAGTTTTTTAGCTGTACGCGCTACATGTGGCTGGTACCTGCCGAGCAATAGGACTGATTTGGTACCCAGAGGTAGTTTAATAATAATAATAACAGACACTCGATTGATCCCTGTGGGGAAATTGTCTTCTCACCTCCCCAAACCACAAGAGCAAGCTTGGCAGCCACCTCATGTGACACCCCGGGAGCTGGGGCTCAAGGGCCCACAGATGTGCTGAGGCTGGGCTTGAACCAACAACCTTCCAATCACAGGCACAGAGGCTTAAGCTGCTGAGCCACACTCTGGCCACACGCTGTTTGATCTAATCCATGCCTTTTTGGCGATTTGTCACATTGTCCCCAGACATGGTTCTGGACCAGCAGGAGGCATCTGGTCCTCTGGGCGAGGAGGTGCGCAAAAAGATCCGTGATGCCCTGCTGAAACAGCACCACCACCAGAACCAGAAGAAGTTGGCTAACCGGATCCCCATTGTCCGCTCCTTCGCCGACATCGGCAAGAAGCAATCGGAACCACACTCGATGGACAAAAACAGTGAGTGTGTGTTTCTGTGAGAGCACTGGGCAC
This sequence comes from Petrocephalus schoutedeni, assembly GCA_026780765.1. Lineage (NCBI taxonomy): Eukaryota > Metazoa > Chordata > Actinopteri > Osteoglossiformes > Mormyridae > Petrocephalus > Petrocephalus schoutedeni. The sequence goes on from JAODKL010000036.1 coordinate 20,150,464, forward strand.
ATAGCTGCTATCGGCCATGGCACCCTGCTGACCCAGCTGCACATTCCCATGTTTGACCCCATGTTCAGTGTCAGTCTCTGTCTTCTCTCTTGTCTCTTCTGTCACCATCTCACCATCCATAGTGGCCGCTTCACCTCCTTGCCACATCCTCCCCTCGGCGGCCGGGCAGGTCTGGCCCTGAACCACACAGCCGTCCCATACTTCCCAGTGATTCCATCTCCTCCGCACTCTCGACCTCTTGCTTAAGCCACGCCCTTCTACTGTATGGACTCAGTGGACAGGAAGTAGCCTCTTTGGCTCCACCTGGTCTGCTGGCTGAGACATATGTGAAGGTGGTATTTTTGAAGTTTGCTTCTGCTCTGGTGAACATTCTGATTTTGGAGAGCTTAGGGGTCTTGCCAGTACTGCTTCTGTACAGTTGAGGGGAGCGGAGGGGGGAGGTGTGGGACTTTATGCATGTGTGTTTACCCCCGGAACGTCCGGGTTAAAATTTGCACTGATCACAGGATCACACGGGAACCGCAGTAGGAAAACTCCAAAATTCTCTGGATGCTGTTCTAGTGCAGACCATTGCATCTGCGAGGGTTTAATGGGACACTGGCGTCTGCACGGATGCGGATTCTTCCATCACACTACTGAAGCCAGTCTACGGATCTGTCAGCGTTTCCTTTTGCACAAGGCTCACAAGACAGTAATCACTTCAATTAACTAGCCCTAGTAACCCTCGTTATTTGCATAATTAACAATAGTCTTTCAAACTGTTTGTTGTGTAAGAAGCTCTATCGTATTTTAGCCCTCTGCCTGCCGATGTTTTTGAAGCCCTGAAGAGGCCCGTTGCCAATTCACACCAGTTGTTCTGTGTGGCAGTCAAGCCGGAATGTTATTCATCACACTTCCAGTCGAGAGCTTTCTAGAAGCACTAATGGGGGAGTGGCCATTGTGGCAAAGACGGCGGCCTGCTGATTGTGACGGCCTCGTGATTAGCGTTAGCGGGTGCTTGAGCGCTAATCAGGCCCCCCTGCCCCTCTGCTTTGTTCCCTATTCTCCCCAGGAAATGCTCTCACTCCCACGGCAGCCTTAACACCCCTTACCTGTACTAACTGGCCCTGCAGATGTTGGCTTCTCGTGGGGTCTGCAAATTGGGAGTGTGGGGGGGCGGGGGGCGGGTAGAGTCCCTTAGATCATAATCACCCTGCCTGTGCCACCAGCTTCATTAAACCTGCTTGAAGTTGCCAGACCGATATTGATCCCTTAGCAGGAGGAAACAGTGACAGTCAGACTTTATCCTGCGGATATTAAGTGAGCTAAACGGTGCCAAAGAAGGAGAGGCGACTTCCCAGCAGGCGATGTCCGTCTTTGATCACGACTGCATGTTCCTGGTGACGATGACATTTAAAATGGCAAGGTGCCTACAAGACGGGGCAGCGGCCCATCCCAGAGTGTCCAGATCTCTGTATAGCTGCCAGGACGCCTGAGCTACCTCTTTGGGGGGACCTGGAGGAAGGCCACATGACCATGGCGAGAAGATGCGTGACATGCAGCCGATTCAAATTCACACCCTGTGTGGGAGCCCTACCCTCTGAGCCAACGAGCTGCCTCATCTCTGACAGTGATATCCCTGGCTCACGAGAGGTCCCTTAGCTGTAGAACATTTCTCTGAGACATTTGTCTTTGTTTAGAGGGACAGTTCAGGTTTGTTTATTTATATAGGACATTTACAGACAACCACTTGTGCTTTACATACAATACAAATACACTGCAACAAACATATGTAACAAATTAAGAATAGGAAGCATAGGATAAAAAAAGAAAAGTCATCAAAATGAATGAGTAACACTAAACTGCAAAATAAATATTAATAAATGTCAAGCGCAACTGGAATTAAAAGCCATGTAAGTTTCTTTCCAGAATTTTCTACCATGATTTTGTCTCTGCTAGTCCTGGCATGACCCGCCCCCCCCCAATCCATGACCCACTGACTGTCTGCCCCCCAGTGAATGACCCCCCTGTTCCCCATCCGCACCAGGTCAGGCCGCCCCACCCCCGTCACAATCTGCTGTCCCTGAAGGGCGGGGCGAAGTGAGCAGGGAAAACAGCGCTGTGGATTTCAGCAAGGTAAGCTGTGCCCCCCCGCAGCACCATCTGCAAACAGGTGGAGGCTCCACCCCCTAGCAGGACACCCATTCGTACACAGTCACACAGATGGGCGTCCTATTGTTTTGCCTATTTGTTTTCACACGTTGTCTCTGGAGGAAGGCAAAATGGCTGAATCTAATTAATATAATTAATAATTAACTCATTATTATGCATCACGATAGTGCTCCCTTTGAGGCGTATGTATCGCTTATTGGTGCCCAATGATGGTTATTCTGATACATTAGAGTAGCTCTTTAGCTCTGTCCCTGAAGAGGGATTCAGTCTCCGGGCTGTGTGTGCATGTGTGCGCGCGTGTGTGCATGTGTGTGCGTGGGGGGGGCTGCAGGCAGACCTGGTCTCTGCATGCCCCGCCTGTCAGGTTTGCTGCAGTGCAGAATCGCTGGAGACAGGGGCAGAATGCTAATGGCATCGCTGAGGATGGGTCTGTGTGTGGTCCTTCCTGGGAAAAGAGCGGCGTATCACATGGCCATGTTTACGCTGGTGATGCTGAGCCAGTCATTATACACTCGCGTGTATAATCTAAGGCAACTATGCAAATTGTTCTTATTTTTAAAGCTGTCATATTTTCCCTGTCACATTTAATGGCTTTAAGATTAGCTGGCTTGTTTTATGCTCTTACACGAGACTCTATATCCTAGATTCAGATCGTAAGATGTCCGTGTCTTGATTCTGTGACCCTCTTGCTCGGCGGCCGGTACTTATATTCCGAGCACATCTTTAGAGTTTGTCCTAATTAGTTTGCTATTTCCCAGGGTTTATATGTTAAGCAGAGCTCACTAGTGTCCCGATATGCCCCTGCAGATAGACCTGCACTTCATGAAGAAGATTCCGGCAGGTGCCGAGGCCTCCAACATCTTGGTGGGTGAGCTGGAGTTCCTTGAACGGCCCCTGGTGGTGTTTGTGAGGCTTTCACCTGCCATCATGCTTAACGGCCTGGCCGAGGTCCCCATCACTACCCGGTGAGCTTCTTCAACTTCCCACCCCGAAATCACCCATCAACACCTGGTCAGCTGATCCTGCACCTCATACTTTAATACAGACACATACTGGTCCAAAGCTCAGTAGGTCGGGCCTCTATGCTTTTATTCTCTTTGGGGTTTTTAGCACGGCCCTTAACCCTTTGAGAAATTCTCCCAGGGTGCTGGAAAAATGGCCTGACCCTGAGCTTTCTTCTCACTTGTGGAGAGCATAGACATGGTGAATAAAGCTTCATATGACAGCCCAAGCTCTGCTCTCTCACAGTTACCTTCTCCTCAAATGCTTAGCAGTAGTGCTGGACAAAATGATGCTTCATGAACCATTTGCTGTATTTTTTGACACCACTAGATGGTGCTCTCTGTTTAAAAAAAGTCTCCCCAAACTCCCCAAAACAAACCATGGGCACCATCTAGTGGGAACAAAAACAATACAACAAATGGTTCAGGAAGAGTCATTTTGTCCATCACTCCTTAGCAGTGTTCTGCGGAAGAGTCTGAAAATCTTGAAAAAATCAAATTTTAATTAAAAGATATTTTTGTATTAAACTAGGTTCACCATGCTACAATAGTTTGTGTCGGGTCACGTTCCTCTTCTTGTACCTCTTGATAGGTTCCTGTTTATCCTGCTGGGGCCCTTAGGGAAGGGACAGCAGTACCACGAAATCGGCAGATCCATCGCAACCTTAATGACAGATGAGGTGAGCGTTCCTCTCACCCGGAGATAGCTGGAGGTATTTCTCTGCTTCAGAGGAACATCTAAAGGGGTCCTGGTGACAGTGAGAAGGGATCACCTCCATGGTTGTTACCATTAGAGTTTACCATTAGAGCTGTATACCAATAGAGTTTACTTAGCAAATTGCAATTGCAAAGGCACATCCGTTGAAGTACCTTGTTTTGCACAGCCTTCGGATGAGAACGTGTTCTGGGGGTGGGGGGGTGGGGGGGGGGTGGGGTTGAAGGAGGTAGGACCACTGGGCCACGTGCTCCCAGATCGCAGGAAAGGAGGTCAATGAAAAATTCTAAATTTTGGCCGGTTACATGCAAGTCCTCTTCGTCACTCAGGTCTGGTCATTACTTAGCTTTAGGGGGAACTGAAATTTCTGCTTGTCATTTTGGAGCCAGGCAATGGGTCACACACTTGGCCCAGGGGAGGACAGAGTGGCAGTAGAGAGAGACCCGCTGTGTGTGTCCGTCGTAGGTGTTCCACGATGTGGCCTACAAAGCAAAGGACCGCAGTGACCTAGTGGCCGGCATCGACGAGTTCCTGGACCAAGTCACCGTCCTGCCCCCGGGGGAGTGGGACCCCTCCATCAGGATAGAGCCCCCCAAAAACGTACCTTCTCAGGTGCGAGAGGTTCCTTCACCTGGGCTCCACACTTATTCATAGCCATACCAGCATCTTCGTACGATTTAAAAAGAAATGTGCATTCCTCTACTTGGCCGAAAGGAGTTTTACTCGCTGGAACTTTGGCCTCCTATAGTCCCACGGAGATGGGGCGACAATAATGAGCCACGTGTCCTCATCATGCAGGAGAAGCGGAAGGTGCCACCCCTGCCCAACGGCACGGCGGAACTGGGCGAGGCCGAACACGGGGGGCACGGGGGCCCTGAGCTGCAGCGCACGGGGAGGTGAGTCAGAGGCAGGGGCCATGTGGCAGAGGGGGGGCTACTCTGCCAGGGTAGGAGGGTATCATCTGGGAAAGGTTGGTATGCATCCCCTCTCAGGTATTGAATCCAGTGTGGAGGTTAGTTTCCAATTTTGAAGCTATTAATAATACACCCTCCCCACCACATTGTCCAATCAGCAGCCTGGGCTGTAATCTCCTGTTTCTGCTTCTCTCCAATCAGGCATGAGCTCAGCCTGAGCGGGAACACGCTGGCCCATGCCTTTTTGGTGTCCTTCCCTTAATGTGTGCATGGTAGCCTGTGGTGCACTGTAGGTAATTGCAGCTATGAGTCAACAAAGACGGGCACTTATCATTACGCAAGCGCCAGTTTTAACCGGAGCCTGAAGTTGTGCCTCTGGCCAATTTAGCATTTTCTAAGGCACCTCTTTTCAAGCCAGGAACGAGGGGGTCAATTCTACAACCCCTTTCCAGACAGAGACTCATTTTGACTCCCGTTGGTCTTCCACTGGGGGGGTGGGGTGGGATGCTCTTCAGCTGAACAATGAGTCAAAGTCAAGTCCTTGGTTGCTATGGTAACCCCTTCCTCGCACTTGGCTAGCAGAGACTCCTGCCTTTCCTGTGGCTGGGGGATGGGTTCTGTTCTCACTCCTCCTATTTATGGCACCCCCCGGTGGACGTGTGCGCTGCCGATAGGGTGTGCTCGCCGCTTTAAAGGGGCTGTGCTAGAGGTCACATGGTGTGCTCATGCCCTCTGTAGGCAGAGCCACTTTAAACCATCCATGCAGTTTCAAAAGCAGAACTTATAGCAATATCCACAGGTACAGATGTTAGATAATACAAAAAGGGACTGCTTTGTTATCTAACTAGTCAGTGCCCAAACTTTCTGCTGACTCATCTTATTTGCCCAGTTAATAAGTATTTGTGCGTATTAAATGATTAACTGAAAAGGATGCCACAACTGAATCATTGTTAGAGAAAGAAAAAATGTCACACTCTTAACACTTACAGTTAAGAACACAAGTTAAGCAATATAACATATACAGTATTTAAACATTAATTTTGGCATTTCTATAAGTGGGAGGAGTTTTCTCTGTCTTGCAGGCTATTTGGAGGTCTGATCCTGGACATTAAGCGCAAGGCACCCCACTACCTGTCGGACTACACGGACGCCCTCAGCCTGCAGTGCCTGGCCTCCTTCCTATTCCTGTATTGCGCCTGCATGTCCCCCGTGATCACGTTCGGGGGGCTGCTTGGGGAGGCGACCGAAGGACGCATAGTAAGGGCCCCCACCACCACCACCACTCCCCTACAGCCATTGTGGGGGTGACTGCAGGCAGCCACAGGGATTGCAGGCCTTGCAGAAGACCCTGTCAACCATTAGCATTGCTCCTTGCTCTTCACCATTGTTCTGGCAAGGGAAATTAACCTTTGACTCGAACAAATTCTTAAAATCCATAAACAATCTTGGTAGAGACACTCGAAAAATGAATAAAGGTGTATGTCATCCCTTACGCCATTTTCATCTCTTCAGAGTGCGATCGAGTCGCTCTTCGGAGCCTCCATGACGGGGATAGCGTACTCCATTTTCGCTGGCCAGCCGCTCACCATCCTTGGCAGCACCGGACCCGTGCTGGTGTTTGAGAAGATCTTGTTCAAGTTCTGCAAGTGAGCCCGTCTTAACCACCGAATACCATGTTCGGTATCTCTCTATCCAGCAGCCAGCCGGGCTTCTGAATGACCAGCAAAGTGCCAATGCCCTGTGGCCTCTCTTCCTCCCAGGGATTATGGCCTGTCCTACCTCTCGCTGCGAGCCTGCATCGGCCTCTGGACAGCGTTCTTCTGCTTGACCCTCGTGGCCACCGACGCCAGCTCTCTAGTCTGCTACATCACCCGCTTCACGGAGGAAGCCTTTGCCTCCCTGATCTGTATCATCTTTATCTACGAGGCCCTGGAGAAGCTGATCCACTTGGGAGAAACGTACCCCTTCAACATGAACAACAAGCTGGACAAGCTCACTCAGTACTCGTAAGCGCAGTTCAGAATGACACCGATACGTTTTGCCATCCATTCATATATTCATATCAGGTGACCAGGACCACGGTAAGCAGATAGTAGGTAGACGGATTCCACTAATGGATTCCACAAATACAACTTGCACTTACTAGTCTTTTTAAAAAATCTTAGATGACATTTAAAAACTCTTATTAGAGGGGAACGTTTTAGTGTCAACACCATGGGTCCAGGCGACCCCATAAAAAAAAAAAAATAGCGATTTCAATTTTAAAAAGCCCCTCCTATTTCAGAAGTATCCCTGCTTGGACTGCTGCCCTTTCCTACTGTCACCTGACCCTCCCTGAGCCCCGCCTACTTTCACACAGTCACCTGACCCTCCCTGAGCCCTGCCCCCTTTCCCCCAGTCACCTGACCCTCCCTGAGCCCCGCCCCCTTTCCCACAGTCAACTGCTGTTGTGTCTACCCTGCAGGTGTGCTTGTATTGAGCCTTTACATCCCAGCAATGCTACCCTGAGGTTCTGGGAGGAAAACAACATCACATCATCGCAGGTGCACTGGATGGGTCTAGACGTCAAGGTAAGAAAGCAGACAGGGTCGAAACAATAAGGGAGAGATGTTCTGGGTTTTGCAGACTGTGAGACTCAGACACATCCCCCAGACTGTGAGCAAGTCTGTTTGCAAAGCAAACATAAAAATCACTTAAATTTCATACTGATCTCTGTACCGCCTATCATTCAGACTCTTATCCCACCTTCAAGACCTACAAAATATTTGGCACTCCAGGCATGTTTTATTCCAATGTCGGGGACACTCTCTTCTGTAGCTAATCTACATGGGGGTTTAAAGAACATGAAAAAGGCAGGATTAGTAATGTTAAATTCACCAAAGAGCACAGGCTGCTGTGCGATTCTTTGCTTCCAGACACGGCTCTGGAGGTTCTCCCCGGAGCCCGGATGTTACGGCTCTGTGAGGTTTCCCTGTCTGTCCATCACAGAGATATTCATAGAGCCAGCATCAGCTGTCAGTTTAGCGGGCCGTGTGCTGTGGCTATCAGAGTGGGCGCGTCTCGCAAAAGAACAACAGCAGCTACCCGATTTAAATGTGACCCTGCAGAATTTCAGTTCCAGCCACATTCAGCACTGTCCATGCAGCTCTATTGCCCTGCCATTGTAAAGAGAGACTTTTACATCAGTAGTATCTGGCCATATGATGGACAGGCCCTCCAGCACGTGTCCTCCGCTTCTGGGGATAGACACCAGGCCAACCTTATCTGCCTCAGTAGGGAACAAATAACCTGATTAGATAGATAGAGATATTTTATTAATCCTGAAGGAAGTGACAGGCTTACTGTGAAACAACACACACAATTAGGCAATAAAAAGACATTTAGACTGTAATAAACAATAGCAATACATAACAAATGACAATAGACAGCAAGTGCAACCAAGGTTAGAGAGAGTATTGCACAGAAATCCGTAGTAGCAGCTCAGAAATTAAGTGTTGCATAGTAGGTTGTACAGTGACAAAAATGAATGTACTGTGAATATCAAATGTGCCAAAGCGGTTCTGGTCCGATGGTCACCCCCCCCATAGGGTGACTCGCTGTAGAGCCTAATGGCAGAAGACTGGAACGATACAAATGCGTTATCATCATGATAACACTTACGGTTATGATTAAATAATCCTCGTGCTTTAAATGCGTGCAGATCACGCTGTGAGCTGTGTGTGGGATCGTCAGTGAGCTTAAACAATAGGGTTTGTGAGCATGGACTGCTGAAGGACTGTTATTGATCCCTACTGTAAGCAGTAATTAGTGGCATCAACAGGAGTTATTATTCACCCATATTAGTGTTTTAGTACGCAGCTGCTATGCGGACACGTCTTTCTCAGGGCTTCAGCAGCAGCCTTTCCTGGTGCTTGCGCAGAATGTCCACCTGTTTTAATTCTGGCCTCTTAAATGTGGCGTCTTGCTGCCCCCTTGTGGCGCCCTGTTGGTCTTACCCTGCTGCCTCTCCCATCCTCCCAGGACTGCCTGAAGAAGCGAGGTGAGTTTGAGGGTTCTGCCTGCGGCCCCCATGGTCCCTACATCCCCGACGTGCTCTTCTGGTCCATCGTGCTCTTCTTCTCCACCGTGGCCATGTCGGCTTTCCTGAAGGACTTCAAGACTAGCCGTTACTTCCCCACCAAGGCACGATGGCCTTCTTCAAGTTTTCTGGAGTCAGTCTGTGGCGTGTGTTTGGTTTGCATGTGTGAATGCATATCTAATGAATCTGTTGTACTTGTTCATACACTTTTCACACTTCTGCTTGACAATGAGTATTGTGAGGCTGTTATTGTCTGATGACTCCCTCTAGTGGTAAATTATGGGAGTATGATGTTCTTAAACCCATATCCTGAGTTTGCCTTTTTCTATAGATGGTAATTACACTGGTCAGTCATGTTTTGCTGTTATCTTCTGCAGGTGCGGTCCATCATCAGTGACTTTGCAGTCTTCATCACCATTGTCACAATGGTACTTGTGGATTACGCTCTAGGGGTACAATCTCCAAAGCTTCAGGTTCCCAATGAGTTCAAGGTAAACTGAGCATTGATTGTTACAGTACAGAGGTTGCTGTTCATCAGAGCTTTGAATGAAGGGTTATGATTTGTGTTTAAAGCTTTACCGAAGCATCTGGGTTTCATGTCCCCCTGTGTTTCCCTGTAACTGACCTCAGCCCACCAGAGATGACCGCGGCTGGCTGGTCAACCCTTTGGGCCCCAACCCGTGGTGGACCACCCTTGTGACGGCTATCCCTGCCCTGCTCTGCACCATCCTCATCTTCATGGACCAGCAGATCACCGCTGTCATCATCAACAGGAAGGAGCATAAGCTGAAGGTGAATTCTCAGCTGCCTATAAGCATGGTGTTCTCGCTTATGTCTGATTTTTATAGCGGTATACAAAGTTGATGCAGCGATTCTCTGTCAGCCATAGTGTTTGTAAGGAATGATTCATGCTTCCAGTGGCACCGTTTCCTAGTGCAGTGTCTCCCAACCCGGTCCTCGGGGACCCCCCAGACGGTCCGTGGTTTTGCTTCCTCTCAGCTTCTTGCCAGACAGTCCACATTTTTGCTCAGGAGCTGGGAGGGAGCAAATACATGGACTGTCTGAGGGTCCCTGTGGACTGGGTTGGGAAACAGCCTTAGTGGATAGCCTCGTAGTTCTGTGGTTGCAGATTTAGTCCATGAGTCTGGATCCATTCAGGTTTTGTAAATTTCCCCTGTATTTGCCCCGCTTTCCTCCCACAATGCAAGCATGCAGTTAGATGATTCAGTGTTTTTAAACTGCCCTTAGTCTGGATGATTGTGTGTCTGCAGTGAAATGGACTTGCAACTGATTCAATGCATCAGATTGAATATCTCCCGCCTTGGGCCTTTTGCTCCTCAAGAAGGGCTCTAGGGCTTTTGTAACCCAATACTAGATAAGTAGTTAAGAAAGAGATGTATGTATGATTTATACTTCTGAAACATGAAACGCAAACTTAGAAGCTGTAATTTGTATGAATCACATTGCATGTTTGATTCTTCAGTCTGTCTCTAAGACTCCGGTACACAGTTATGACATTCCCTATTAACAGAAATACATTAATACACATTAATTTACACTTTAAAGTACGGTGCAAAGCATGCCGGTGATTGTATAATTCACCCTGCTGCTCAACCCCAAAGTGTCACATTTATGTCAGACAGTAGTGAACATGGTGGAATTAGAACAAATGAAAAAGTTTGCCTCGGGGCCCCTGCCCTGGCCATGTGCCGAATCTGTAATCATTAAGGCAGCAGAGATTAAGGGTCATTAAGGGTCTTATTGTTTGTTTGCAGCATGCTGCCGTCTTTAAGCTTGGATTGCTGTTGTTGAAGGTGAGCCTGTTAATCCACAGAAAGGCTGTGGCTACCACCTGGACCTCTTCATGGTGGGCGTGATGCTGGGCGTGTGCTCGGTGATGGGCCTGCCCTGGTTCGTGGCCGCCACCGTGCTCTCCATCTCGCACGTCAACAGCCTGAAGCTGGAGTCGGAGTGCTCGGCCCCCGGGGAGCAGCCCAAGTTCCTGGGCATCCGCGAGCAGAGGTTCACGGGCCTGATGATCTTCCTGCTGATGGGCTGCTCTGTCTTCATGACCTCCGTCCTCAAGGTCAGCAGCAAAGCAGACACCTCTCTTAGGTTGGAAATTGTCTTAGATGAAGACAGTCTAGAAGAAAAGGAGCTTCCTGACTCAGCATATTTACAATGTTCTGCACCGCTCTTCTAGACAGGCTTTGCCTGTTCAATTTGTGCATTGATGTTTATCCTGATCATTTAGTAATGAGTGTGAAAAGTTCCTTGTGAAGCCTTTATTATTCACGTGAGATTGTATTAATCATACTGAACCTCTACTTTGGCCGTTCCATTTCAGTTTATTCCCATGCCTGTGCTCTATGGAGTTTTCCTTTACATGGGGGCGTCGTCACTCAGGGGGATTCAGGTAAACACTAATGGCATATAAGCAATACACCAGCTTCTTTCATCCTGTGACATGGTAGTGAATTAGGTATGTCAGTCTGATGACAGCAACAGCGTGCCCAGCAATCTAGCTGTAAGGTCCAAGGTAGGCTGTCGTTGCTGTTAGCCAGTCTCAGGTGCTTAACTTCTTAGGCTGTTGTTGCCATTGGCTGACAGTAGCTAACCATCTTGCCTTTACTGTGGCCCAGCTGTAGTTACGTACGTTGATTTGATATTGGCCAGTTACAGTTAGTATTTAAATGGGATCCAAGTTCTCAGGGTAACATTTGCCGTTGCCGTTGTCCAGTTCTTTGATCGCCTGAGGCTCTTTGGCATGCCTGCAAAGCACCAGCCCGACTTCATCTACCTGCGCCATGTGCCTCTGAGGAAGGTCCACCTCTTCACCATCATCCAGCTCAGCTGTCTGGTGCTCCTGTGGGTCATCAAAACCTCCAGAGCCGCCATCGTCTTCCCAATGATGGTAGCCACCTTCCCAGTCCCACTCAGAGATAATAATTCCACCCCCAATCCCTTCCGCAACTTATCGTTATGCTTCCCAATGAACTAGTTGTCATTTTTTAATTATAAGGTTAGATTTCTCTAAGCTTCACAACACCTAAATCACTGTGTGGCCAGAGGGTGAGAAGTGCTGTTTCATTAACCATTTTCAGTACTCTTTTACCCCACTAGATTGTGCACTCTGTTCAAAAAAGGGCAAAAAGCATGCCCCAAAGCTTACCAAGAGCACCATCTAGTGGGGTCAAAAATACAGCCAATTGTTCATGAAACCTCATTTTGACCATCACTACTAAATAGCATATCACTTGAACAAAAGCCTTATACTATTGATGAAACCAGGTGCTTTTAATGTTAGGGTGGATTCTTCTCCCCAGGTGCTGGCTCTAGTATTCATCCGCAAGCTTCTGGATTTCATGTTCACCAAGCGGGAGTTGAGCTGGTTGGACGACCTGATGCCAGAGAGCAAGAAGAAGAAGCTGGAGGATGAAGAGCAGGAGGTACACCAGCAGGGTTGCTTTAAATGTATCCTCCTTGATAATGACTTCCTGTAACTTGCTGGGCTGATATCTGGTCTCTGTAAGGTTACATTTGTTTTAACTGCTGTTGACTTATGGATGAGGTTCTGGTTTTCAGTACATTTCTCTGTCCTGTAGGAAGAGGAAAGTGTTGTGGCAGAAGAGGGGATTGTTCAGGTGCCAATGGAGGAACATTACAAGTAAGACCTGATTGGTCTATAGGAACCACTGCACAGCCAATCAGAAGAAGCTAAATGTATTCCCTGTGTGCAGTCCTTTTGATAGAACTATGCTTATCTCTTACTAACATAGTGTAACAGATCAGTTATTGATCAGAAGAGTCCCAGTTTTAATGTCCATGCTTGGGGAAGAACAGAATCTGAGTCAGTTACTTACCATGTTAATCTGTGGTCCCTGATGTCTTGTATTTTAAGAACAGAAATATACAAACGAGAGGAGGCCATTCAGCCCATCAAGCGTGTTTGGGGAGAACTTAACTAATAGCTCAGAGTCGTTAAAATCTTATCTAACTCTGATTTAAAGGAACCCACAGATTTAGCTTGCACTACGTTATCAGGAAGACTATTCCATACGCTAACAACTCGCTGTGTAAAGAAGTGCTTCCTTAAATCCAGTTTGAAATGTTCTCCCGCTAATTTCCACCTATGGTCACGAGTTCT
>JAODKL010000036.1:20167450-20186815 GCA_026780765.1 Petrocephalus schoutedeni
CTACAAAATGCAACATAAACGTCTAGGACGGTCAGAGCTCGTTCGTTTATCCAAAAATTTAACGCCCGTGTGAACAATGCCTTACACAGGCAGGTGGCGCAATGGTTAGGGACGTGACCGTATAATCGGAAGATCGCCGGTTTGAGCTCGCAAGTACCGCTGAGGTACCCTGACCAAGGTACCGCCCCCAAGCACCGCTCCACTGCCGCTCAAGTAGCTGCCCCTGCTCTGTCACGATGTCACATGGGTTAAATGCAGAGGACACATTTCGTTGTTGTGCACTGTGGTGTGTGGTCGATTGATCACCTTTCATATTAAACATTTAGATTTTGCAATATATTGGCAATTAGGAAACGTAGATTACGCACAAGTACATGTGTAGGACATTTTTTTTAAAAACGCATGAAACAGGTAAACTACACTACCGCGGTGAAGTCAGTTTTAGGTTGGATATTTGACAGATATTCAGATCCACACACTCCAGACCTAGCGGCAGTGTTTCACTCGGACACGTTCACACCGCGAGCGTCAGAGACGCCAGCCGTCGCTCTCGCCGCCCTGAACGTATGGAAAGCCATCAGGGTTAAAACGTGTAGGGAAATACGTGTTAACACGTCGCGGCATAATTTGATACGTTAACGTGATCAGAAATGGCGCGTTAGCACGTTTTTGTGGTTACAGCGAATGGCAGAACTTAAATTTGCATATACGTACATATTAATGACATTTCGTAACAGTCCATGCCATACCTCGTACATCCTACGTTTGATGACAAGGTTATCATATGAGCTACGTTGATGTTAGGACCGTTCCAATTGAAATCCAGGATTTGGGGTATACTTTTATGCTCTTCACTTCAGATTCTCAGAGAGCATGCATTTCATATAACGAAATGGCTTTTTTGAGCAATTGCGCTCATGCTTTTAAATCTTTTTTCTTCAATACGTTTCAACACGATTAAATCTTTTAAGGGCAGATCGTTAGGTAGCAGTAATCCAAACTCCCTGATTTGGCAAATTAAGTGTTTAAATGTGTTCTTCAAATGTGTGTTTAATGTGTGATACATGCAACACTGTTTAAAGCTAAATTACAGAATAGCTCTTAACCTTCATAATTGACAGTTTTCTTATTTTTGCATAAAATAAAACGATACATAAGCATATACGTCAACTACATTTTGTTAAACACGTTACATTATATTTACACACATTATTAAACGATGTAATAAAGTGTATTAGGGTAAACGAAGTGTATTAGGGATGCTGCGATCAGGGATTTTTGCACCGATTGCCGATCACAGTTCAAAAAACATTTACGCGCATTACATTTAAACTAGAGAAATATGAGGAAGCATTATAAATTGACAAATGTTTATTTATAGAAAGGCAACATATATGTCTTGATATGGAATCAAAGTTGAATGTGCTGAACATTGTGCGCTTAAAAATGAATTAAATGCGGTTAAAAATGAATTAATGTTGCCTTGTCCCGTTTCTCTAAGGTATCGCCACAGTTTGCAGGTGGACTTCGGTCACAGGCTTGTAAGGTATGGAAGAAATGGGTATTTCATCATGCAGACAGTAATTCGTTGACGGTCCCTAAATCAGGGGTACGCAACTGTCTGCGGGGTTGTGAAATTGTCTTGTCTGTCTTTCGATCGCTTCTGCCGGCTAGCGCGAGTGAAACACCGCCGCTAGGTCTGGAGCGTGTGGATCTGTCGAATATCCAACCTAAAACTGACTTCACCGCGGTAACTACACTTTGAAAACTTGTGAAAACGACAGAACATGTCTCTGATCTGTGTGCATGCGTCAGCCTAATCGGAAGCAGCCTGTGCACTCTATGCCAGCAGGCTCGTTTGCTCTTTCTGAGTAACCTGGATACTTTCCCTATTTTTCTGAATCGGAATTTCTCGGCCGCGGAAAAATGAACTATGAATTGGCCTTAAGGTTGGATCCTTAACAGGGAAACCTTATGAAGGAGCTGGTAGTTAGATGTCTCCAAAATGAATATTTTCAGATAATGCTCATGAAGTAGATGCTTTACTTGGGAGGTAAATGTAACTGTAGATTTTTTTTTTTAAAAAGCCAATCATTTAGGTGATAACCCCTTGAGTTTGGTGAGTTTTTTTCTTTTTCTTCTTAAATCGACAGATGGTTTTCCACGTCAGATGACATGACAGCTTGGAGTACTGCTTGTCCCTAATCGTGTCACTTGTCAATCTAAGCAGACATTTGCAGTCGATTTTGCCGGTCCCCCCGATGCGTCTGGCTGATTGACGGCTTTCCCCCTGGCTCTTCACGGCTCACCTGGCCGGCGATGCGGCTTCGGGGAGTGCGATTGACAGCCACCTGACAGCGCGGCTCGTGGTGAAGCCCCGCCTCCGTACCACGACCAACCCCAGGCTTGCCTCTATGTCCCATGAAATGTGACTCATTTCACAATCCTCCGTCTCTTTATGCCTGCTGGATCACGCTTCACGAGCCTGATCACTCACCAATTAATTGTTTGCCTTAAACATATTTCACATGATTTTATTATCACTGTTCTGAAACACTGCCCGTTACCATGAAATCTCATATGGTTTGTCATTTTTCCATTAACCTGGTCTAAATTTATGCGAGCCCGAATACAGAAAGAATTAACGGAAGTGTATATTTATGGGTTTGTAGCAATGTTTAATTACATTACATTTTATTATCTCGTACTGTCTTGGGCACTGCCTTAAATACGGTGGTTTACACCATATTGGGTTTAACTTGTAAGTTAAATGGTTTAACTAAAACCAAATTAGTGCCCTGTGGACTCCCCTGTGGAAAAATAGTCTTTTCACTTAATCCATCTTACACTTAATTAGATGCACAGAGAGGCCAGACCAAGCTTGGAGGTCATCCCACAGTGTCGACTAGGGTCTGATGTCCCCTGGAGTGATCGTGGTTAAGGGTTATGATTATGGTTCTAGTGGCAGCATCAGTCTGCAAAACTTCTAGTTTAAACTTGTATCAGCACATCAGATTAGTGGTCCATAAATCCTCTGGAACTTTATTTGTTTGTATCAACACACTGAGTATGTATAGCATTCATGTTCGCATTAGTGCTACCTGAGTGCACCCTGATCTTCTCAGACCTTCACGCTTTGGGTCACGTTCAGGCATGCTGCATGCTTTTCTTATTCTTCAGCCATTGAACCCCAAACCACGGAAAAAGAAGGAGAAAAACCCTTCATGTCATTTCAGGAGATTTATTTACCACACAGCCAGCGAAGTCACAGTGCAGATCATAAAAAACTGTATAATACAGGATAATTATGCGCCAGATGATCGGCTTTGCCTTAATCCATCCATCCCTCTCTCTCTCCCGCTGACATTGGACATGAGGCTCTACTGCCATCTCCCTCGCCCTGTCTTCAGCCAAGAGATGAACTGCTTGGCAGCTTGGTCCTGCAGGTAGGAGCTGAGGTCGCTGGTGTAAGTGCCCTCTGCATGGCGTCTTATCAGACCCCTGTGCAGGGACAGACACGAGGGGGAACTGCCGTAGGTGAGAGGGTCTCCAGCGGAGTGTAAATAGGGGCAGAGTCTGGGGTCTGGATCAATTAATTGCATTGCTTAATGTAAGGGGCTGCGTGGTGGCACAGAGGTTAGCAGTGCCGTCTCACACCTCCTGTGCCAGGGTTCGAGCTTCTGCCATGGCTCCATGTGTGTGGAGTAGGGCTGCTGCAATTAATGTAGTCGATTGCGTTGATGCCAAAAATGTGTTGATGTCAATATCTTAAATCGACGCATCAATTTTTTTGTTTATTAACGGCATATTTTAATTAAACTACCATTTTGATTTTTTAAAAGCTTCAGTTAATTATAACAAATATTTTCATTCAATATTACTATGTAATTTTGGGAGCAGTTCAAATGATTACAAAACAAAAGGTGGTGTTATACTGTGCACAAGCACCTGACGAGGAAGCATGGGCATTGTTCTTCATGATGAGCCACCAGAATAGCCAAGAGCACGTTAGCTACTAAACATACCCATTATTAAAGCCATAAAGTTGTCTGCCTGCTACTTTAGAACTTCAGTTGAATAAGTGTGTGTGAACATGTGTAGGCTTATTCTACACTGACTGATGGTGCCAGTGTGTGTGTGTGTTTGCGCATTGAGCTTGTTGGGACCAGTGCTGTTATCATAAACTAAAACTGAAACAAACATGGTCATAATGGTTGATGGTTTGCTTATGTTTTCACTGGCCTCCTCCATTCTAATTTCTTCCATAAGCCTGGTTGTCTTAATTGTGTGATTGTGCATAACACAAGGTTTTACGGGAACACATCTGTCATATCATATCAGAAACACCTATATACAAATAAAGGCTTAATCCATGTACCAGTTACAAACCGGCTACACTGTTTACATAGAAGCAGAGCACACTGACTCACCCGCTGCCACTCCTCTTCAAGTTCATCAGCCACTGGACAAAGTCTTGCGCCCGTCTCGTCTCCAGGTATTTGCTGTAGTCGTTAGTGAAGGTTCCTTGCGAGTGCCTCTTCATGTGTGTGGGGTCCCTGGGCTCCTCCAACACAACATCCTCTGTCAAGAAACTGCAAAAAAATGTTGTCCCTTTCTTGGATCCTGAAAAAGACTCGTTAAATTTTCAGTGCTCAAATGTCGATCTTCAGACATCACGTTCAAGTGTCGCTAAATGTTCAGTTTTCAAATGTTGGTCCCCAGACATCATCCAGCGGTCCTAGCAGTTGGACCTAGAAGCCTGAAGGTGAGGGATGTCTGAAGACGTTACCTGGAGTTGTCTTCTGTCTCCTGTGGGAGGACTTGCCGGCCACTTTGAACAATTATCAGCAGCACCAGTGCCACTGTGAAATGGGTGCCTGTCATTCTGGGCGCTGGTGGGCAAAATGCGAGGAGGTTACTCGCTGTCTGGAGACCGCTTTCTGAACAGCGCGCGTTCCTTTACTGGCCTGCAAACTGGATGGGACAGCACACCCCTCTTCCCCCCACACAAGAGGCCTCTTAATTTGACAAGGGGGGGCAGGTACTCACCTGTGTGCTTGTGAGTGCGGTGCTGGAGGAGAGCTGTCTGCGCGGCTGGCGGTGTGGAGGCTTGTCTGGCTCCCTGGGCTGCCTTTGTGCCCCCCTCCCTGCACGGCACTCTTATATAGCGCTGCTCAGTGCACTCGTTATTCCCGATCCATTACACCGCGCCGGACACAACCTGCCCAAGGCGCACTGCCCAGCCAGAGGAAGCGGGGACCAGCACTCTGCGCACAAACCAAACAGGCATTCCGGACAGAGCTCTGCTGCTCCAGGTTCGGAATTTTACCGACAGATGAACGGGGCCATCGAGGCTGAAACTGCGGGTTTATTTTAAGCACAATGACTCTCATGGGGCTAATGGAGACTCGTTCTCAGATACTGTCCAGCTATGAACAATTAATGTGTTAATGAAATAAAATATCAGCTTTTTAAGTGTCTGAAATATGTGAACTATTTTAAAATTGCAACACAGCACATGCACACTAGAGGCAACTTATAGACATGGTTTCTCTGAGCCATATGCTTTTTGCCTATGAGAGAAAGTGAACATACCTGCGTGCAAGCCCTACACGCAACCTGGACAAGCTGCACCTCCTAACCCTGGAGGTGAGACGCACCACGTAACCCAGCAGGATGCTAAACCATCCCTGTAATTGTAACTAATTGTTTTGTGCTTAATGATACCACCCAGAGACCCCTGTACTTACAAATACAATTTTGTTGCAATTTTGAGCAGGTCAGCATTAATGGGTCAGTATGGCTCATTATTTTTAAAGCTTTGTGATCCAGGTCCTAAATCACTATTACCAGTCAGAGCTTGACAGTTACACAAAGTGTAGGATATGCATGTTTCTGGGTGTGTATGTACAAACCAAAAGAACAAAAATCCTCAATTGCATTATTTTATTACAACTTATACAGTCTTAGATCTCTTCTTTGTAAATATAAAATCACAGCTGGTCTGTGATTTTATGTCTTTTGCCAAATTTTATAAGTCAACACAAATACCAGATCATAGGAAAATGTCAGTTCACGTCCGTTTCAGTCTGAATATGTCAAGGTCAGGGACATTTTTCCTCTCATCGAAATTTAAGCAGAAATAAATTTTTACACATTGAATCAAAGACGAAAAAAAAGCAGAATTACATTGTACAGTTCCCATGAAAAAGCAGACACGGGGTGAATATAATATATGGAGTATTTAAGAGGCAACATATAAGTGCCAGACAAGAGTCACCAGTGTGGACAAGCTACCCTGCAGTACATCCCTCTCTCCATCTCTGCCCTCGTGCCCATCACACCATCGCCGTGTTTGCCTCCATCTAAATGGCTCGTTCCAGGGGCTGCTGCTCTTCTAGTTGGCCTTGTCAAAACACTTGAGTAGGAAGTGACTCAAGTGGGTGTAGACATGGCGATAGGCAGAGCCCCCCAGGCCGTGGTCTTTGTCCGTGTACCACTGTAACAGGGAAGAGGAGAAAAATTTATTGCAGGTATCCATCCATCTGTTCATCCCTATATCCACCAATCTAATACATATGTATCCATGCATTTGTCCATCCATCCAACCATCACTCCATCCTTCTATCTGCCCATCCATCAATCTATCCATAGCCGCCCAGAGTAAGCCAAGGAACTATCCATAGAATCGCAGGGCAGAGGAGATATATAGCTGCTATGAATGATTGTGGTGTATGTAGGCTGAGGCATCTTGAAGGGCCCAGTGGAGAAGGTATTAAGTAACTGTCAGTTAGCTCAGCAGTCACTCGGCACAAGTCACATAACCTAGTGGTAAATAAACAATGTGGGCCAAGTAACCACCTTAGAGAGCCTGCCAACCATTAACCAGTAAATGGCCTACTCATTACCAACATGAAGTTCCAGCTGGGTCCACAAGTATCTCCACAAAAGCACAGGGCTCTTACCAGACAGTGAAAATTCGGATGGACATGAGTTTATACAATAAAGAGCAGGTTGTGGCTTTAACCTCATCACAAAGCTATACATTTCTTTAAATCTTGTGGCCCTGTAACTGTCCTTAGCGTTTCTGGGAATGTTTTCCAAATGTTACGATTAAGGTAAGGAAATGTTCAAAGTGTCCAGTTTTCCTGATGTTCCCAGAACGTTATACCGCTAATGAAGGGCGTGGTAGAGCAGTGGGTATGACTGTCACTTTATACTTCTAAGGTCACGGATTTAAGGCTAGACAATGTATTAGCATTATATCCAAATTGCACCTCATCACAAGTTTTACTGTAAAACTATTTTTCAACATTACTACCTCAACATATTTTAACATATTACTGTTCCAACAATGACGGAACCTTTGTTAAAAAGTGACACGTGGAAATAAAATTCTATTACTGTTACGGTAAGAATGTTCTCTGCATTTCTATGGCATTGAATCTCTGCTTTGAAAAGACTTAAGCTAATGTTAGCTAAAGTTCTGGGAACATTCCCTGTTAGCTGGGGCCACACCCCCATTCCCCAATGAACATTTACCATGGCCTCAAAGTCCACTTGTTCGTCGACGAGTGCTTCGGAAATCTCTGCTGCCTGCTGGAAATGCACGTTGTCTGAAGGACATGATGAATAAGGAGATCAGACAGCAGTGGTGATGTCACCAGTGACGTCACCAGCTCTGCATGGTTAGGAGGCTTCACCTAAGCGTTCGTCTTCCAGCTTGTGCTTCTTCAAATATGTCTTTCTACATTCCCTGAAAGTTCTAAATGGTGAACTTCTCACTGGATTGTCTAAGTTCTTGCTCTGTTATAAGTTGTTGTGTAGCTTCTGCTCCAATCTTACTCATATTTGTACCTGGGTGTTCATTGGAAGCTCAGACTAGCTGCGCTTATGGAGTAGGGAACAGAATTAAGTGAGTTTACCATCTGCAGTTCCATGAACCAGCAGGTAATTCACCGATTTGAAATTCTTGGCACGACTCATGACTGTGGAATTCTGTAGAAGATATGTACGAGGCATAGCTTTCACATCACGAGTCCAGAAATGTGGACAGCAAGGCCAAATAAGAATAAAATGATCTGACAATATCCTACAATAAACAGCCTGCCAGCTCTACCAGCCTGAAGTGGCATAATAATGATATTCAATTAATAGATACTAACAGGTTAAATGCATTTCATCATCGCAAATAATACGTTCATAGACTTTTCACTCAATAATTAGAACTCCCTAGAGCTCATATAATGTAAATCTGGCAAGACAACAAGCACTACTAACCCGGTAATAGTCAGCATTCTCCTCAGGTAGAGTCATATAGCGTTCAGTGTATATTGAGTCTGGAAATGTCAATGTAAAATTAGACATTATTGAAATCGTTACCAGGTGTTTCCTACAATAAGGACAATTAGAATTTTTGAAACTTGTGTTAAGTTTTAAACTGTAAAAATGATATTCCAGTCAGCTGACAGGCATCCCATTTGTACATACCATAATATTCCCACTTTGATACTGGAGCAACAGCCATTCCACACTTAAAAACTCCGCTTCCAGCCCCCAGAACCATGGACGTGACATACCCTCCATAGGACTGAAGCAGGTGAGAGATATTCTGCATTATCCATACATTTCATTAATAAAAATGCATGCAGGGCCGGCCTTGGGTGCTCTGGTGCCCCAGGCAAGATTCTGCTGAGAGCGTCCCCCACCCCGATAAAAGCAGAAAACAGACTTTGTCTATTCATTTCTATTAAAAATACTTCAGTAACACAGGGTATCTGGCTGCTAGCCAACTAGCGTATATTTTACAAGAAAAGCAGTGAAATGGTAAAACTAGTGTAAAAAATTATTAGTCCAGACATTTTTTCCCCACTTGCTCTTTTGCGCCCCCTCATCATATGGCACTCTAGGCGATCGCCTATGTCACCAATAGCCCAGAATGTAACTAAAAGTTCACCTTACCCAGCCCCAAATGGCGACACGATCTTTGTCTATGAATCCCATCTCAATGAATTTCCTTAAGAGAAAGATTTAACTGTATTAAATGTGTGTATATATTTTTGAGAAAACAGTAAAATTATAAGCAAATAAAGCTAGCCTGATCTGGTAACTGATTAAGCTGATAACCCTGGGATGTACTGGGCACACAGTGTGGAAAATGGAATATTCTGGATCATCAGCACTGGTTTCCGGTGCCACATCAGGCTTTTCTTATAGACGCCCCCTTGCGGGGGCGGTTGTGGCCATCTGCCTCAGTGCACTCACATTCACATTTTGGGGGGGGGGGGGGGTGGCATATTTGAGCTTTCATTCCGCAGCAATTCACTTTACCTGGCTGCTGATATCTGATCCTCCACTTCGTACGTGCCCAGCCGTTTGTAAATGGAGTGCATTATTCTGTCGCCTTGGTAACCGCTTCCCCTTCCATCGAAGCTGGCGACTATGATGTTTTCCGTGCTGGCCAGGTACGTGGCCCAGCTCAGCCGGAACCGGTAATCGACCTTCTGACTACAGGGCCCGGCATACCTGCGAAAACACACCTGAACCATTCAGCCCGCCAGTGCTGATGCAGCCCCGTCAGCAGGAACGGGAATGTGCTGACTGTGAGCAACAATCAGTACAGAACACTGTACGTTTTTAAATCATGCAGATTAACTGCCCAAAACAAAAGATACTCACACGTCAATCAGGAGAGGGTACTTTTTTGATTTGTCGAAATGGGGCGGTAAGGTCATCTGGTACCAAAGGTCTGTAATAAAAGACGATAAGGCACGCAGATAAGCAGTGGCCTTGTGCTTTATGCACCCCATGTGCTCCCTGCTCAAGTACAGTGACTGGCCTGCTGAGATGTTAACCCCTAACTGGTCACCAGGGCTGATAATGGGATCAATGAAGCTTGGAAGCAGCATGTGGGCGGGACAGCCTGAGCTGTCAATCACTGGCTGGTGGAACCCAAGGGGACTGAGTGTACAAAAGCAGCCAGTGACTGACAGGACACACACCAATCCCTTACTCTATGGGATTCAAAGCCTCCTTCTTGCTTTCACTAATTTGACCACTGCGATACTGTGCGGTACCCAAGGTGTGTGACGTGAATGACAATGTTTGTGCAGTGGGGCATGGGGGTTGGTGGGAGGCACAACAGAAGTTTGATGGCCTCTGTAAGCTCTTACCAAACTCCCCCAGCCGGATCTTGTCCCGGCGCATGCTTGGCATTTTCATATCTGCCAGCATTTTCTCAAGATCCTTGTTGTCCTCAAGAACCTTCACCTCTGCAAACAAACACATCTAACTGCACAGATTCCCCCCCGTCTTCGCAGGCAACGGCCCTGAAGAACAGCATGCACCGTTTTCACGTCTTGGTGAATTTCAGTTACCTGAGCCAGCAACTCTGGCGTCCCTGAGTGTGTATAAAGGTAGTCCAGGCCCTGCAGGGGCACAGAATAAAGTGAGGGAAGTCACATGGCACTCACTGAATTGTGGGAAATTTCAGATGGCACCGAAGGCCAGGAGAGGAGAGATGAGGGTTCAGCCCTCTGTAAAATTGGCTGAATCTCTATTTAGACCAGGTGTCTCTTGTATAGGTGTTGGTGACTGACCAGAACAATCCATTCGGTAGAAGGAGGCCTTCTGGCTGAAGTACCCGGTGTTGTACTGACATCTGTCTGGGTCCAGGCCACAGGTGAGGCACTGGCGCTCGTGTGATCCACTTCCAGTCGCAATTCTAGTAGCACAAACAGCAACGGGCGATGTGGCCCAGTCTGAGTCGATGCCACGATGGCAAGTTCTGACAGACCACAGCAGATGTCCACAGCTTCTCACTGGTGTTGACTCATGGAGGCTTTTTGCTAATGAGAGTCGGTAGACCACGTCCACTGGGTGTCGCACTTTAGATGCGTTTGAGGCAAATGCACGGCACTGACATTACCTGTAGAGGTTTCTCTGTCCTGGGATTAGATTGTATTCATTGCTTACAAAATATCTGTTGAAAAAAAAAAACAACATGGTTTATACCTGCAACTCCTGGTAATGGGTGAAGCGAGGATGGCCTAACAATCAAATGCCCTCTAAAACCAATATGAAATCCAGAACCCCATTTTTTTAGCTGTACGGGACCTGAAGGGGCAGGTGAGGCTCTCCTAATGTCAACCTGAAGAAGGCACAACCTGAAATGCCTTGAAGTTAAAATAACCGAATGTAACGCAGGCAGGCAGGCAGCCAGCTAAACATGACAAGCTGTAAGGTAATGCAGTGGCAGCTGTGTGATAGGTATCAGCCTTTCCAGACAACTCAGCACTCGCTGTTCTCCCCATTAGCTCAGGCTGGGCCTTACATGGCGTCGCCGGTCACCCTGGAGATGGAGATGACCTCCCAGGCTCCTGCGGTGATGGGCACCCGCGTGCTCTGCAGATGCAACCCCGTGTCAGATTTAACACCGCTAAACTCACTGCCTTATCACGTCATGACTACGTGGTCACCTTCCTGACTGTGATCTCCCACATTCTTTAGATGTCGGGTAATATTTCTGACAACTGATGAGCAGGGCTGACCATCTCCTGCTTACACCATTACTACAAGTTCTTATGTATTATTATTATTTTTTTAAAATACAGAAGGGGGATAAATTCAGGCAACGTACTTACTTGCAACATTTCCTAAGTTCTTATGTATCATTTATAAATACAGAAGGCGGGGAATTCGGGGCACTTACGGCATTAACGTAATGGATATGCTTGTACCCCTGGGCGTCGCTCATCACTTGGTAAAAGCTGAGATTGTCCGCCGTGAAGAAAGGGGGCAGCGGTGAGAACTAGAGGGACCAGAATGGGAAACTGACCCCACGGCATTATCAGTGCAGCGGACGATGAAACGACGGAGCACGAAGTGAGTACGCTAGAGCCCTTCTATTGGTTAATCAAGGCTAACGTGTCACATAGCAGTGAAGCTATAAGCCAAGTTTAGTCAATTCCATCTCAAGCAGACTTACCTGTCCAACCCAGCCGGTCTGACTCGTTTCCACATAATTCTGAAATTAAAATTTAAATAACGGAGTTACCACTGTTAGCAAGGCTAATTGACATTCTAGACAGCAGCTGGCTATAAGCAGAACTGATCCCGGGTCGGTCTGCAGTTAGAAACCAGACGTGTACCATGCTCTCGACCCAGGCTCCAGCAATGAAGTCGTATAGCTGAAGCGCAACGTAATTCTGGCTCCTCTTCTGCCACTGGACGGCGACACGCTCCTCTGTGACCCAGATGACGGCACTCAGGTAGTGGTCACTGCAGAGGGACACAGGCTGCCTTCAAACACAAAAGCCGCATGCCAACTAACAGCCAATAAACAAACATCTCACACACCAGTGCTTGGGTCGCGCCAGATACAGCAGTGTTCTCCAACCCAGTCCACGGGGACCGCCAGACAATCCACATTTTTGCTCCCTCCCAGCTTACTGCCAGGAGCTGGGATGGAACAAAAATGTAGACTGACTCTCTGGCAGGGAGCTGGGTGGGAGCAAAAATGTAGACTGACCAGTGGTCACCAAGCACTGGGCTGGACCACCCTGAGATTAATTAAAGACTGGAATAATTAAACAATGCTACGGCTCACCTTCCCCCAACTGAACTTGGCACAACAACCTCCGTCACTGTGAAGTTAACTGCAGTGTCGACGACAAACAGCTTTATGCCAGGATTTGGCGAGCCGGCCTTGTAGAGAGAAGATGGCGATAGGCAAGTTCATGGGGGTGCTCGGCCTGTCGCTCTCTGGCTGACTGGTTATCACAGTGACAGTCCTGAGCTGTCCTTCATGTGGAACGCTAAGCAAAAGCTCAACAGTGATTCTGATGCTTTGCTGCACTTATCATTAATCTCCCTAAAGGCGCACTTACACGCATCCATCCAACAACGGCTAAACACAACCTTTCAATTTAACCAGCAGTAAAAATAACACTTTTTAATGGCCTTTATAATCAAACCCGGATAATGTGTATAATTCTGTTTCTTAATATTTTCAGTTAAGCTCCTACCTTAGGATAGGGAATGATGACCGTTTCTGGGTACTGCCCTGTGCCGTACCAAGAATACTCAATACTATGGACTTCAGTGTCATTAAACTCCGCATATGCCAGGAACCTGCCGCTGGGTGACCACCACATGGCCTTGTTGGATGAGAACATTTCCTCTGTATTGGATAAGAGAACAGTCTATTACATCCAAATGTTATGTCCTAAGAAAATTACTCCGGAGGTGGATAGTTCAGGTAAAAAAAAATAAATAAAAAATCTAGACCAAAACTTTGTTATAACCATCCAGTTGAGTCCTCTGTGACTGTGACTTTACTCCATACGGCTAATTATGTAACAGTAAAGCAACACCACAGCAAAGACTCCTCACGGCTTCCTGAAGTGGACACCATGGCGTACTGACCCTCATAGACCCAGTCAGGAATGCCATTGAGGATGCGGTTCTGCTGCCCGTTGGAGGTTATCTTAACAGCTGCCGACGTGGCCTCTAGCTTCACGTGCACGTTGTAGTCCTGAACATAGGCCTACAGGACAGATGGTTACAGGCAGCACTGGTGGGATTCTGCCTTTGGTCACGCTCAGCTTGTAAATGACCGCCCTTCGCATGCTAGCTGGGGTGGTCCCAAACTCCCAGCCTAATCCCCGCTGCTGGCCTGTGACCCTGTCCAGGATGGGTGACTGGCACTGGGGATGTCTTACCAGTTTGTTCCCAGCTGGGGCCCAAACCAACAACTGCACATTTTCCAGTTTAGCTCCCGTGTCAACAAAACTCCTGAAAAGAAAAAAGAAAAAAACAGGTCAGGCTTACATTCTGACAAATATCACATTTACTCCATATTTAAATATATTTTTTTGAAGAATCTAGTGCCCTGTCCTAATAGCTAAAATTAATAGTCAATTGAATTGAACTAAATCAATCACCAGAACAATTAGCAATGTCAATGTGGTGTGTTCATGCGTCACATGTGCTCAGAAGAATGCTAAGAAAATGACATACTGTGTTTCCGTGTTGAAGATGGAATATGAGGCAGTGAATGAATGTCTCCACAGCTGCAAAGACATGACGAGCACATCAAAAGGTTTGCCCTTAAATAAACTGTATAAACCAGCAATAATAAACAAAACAGTGAAGATGGAAAAATGGAAATGGTGAAGAAAAATAAATAAATAAATAAATAAATAAAACTTTACCTTGCTGTAGTTACTCTCCAGACATACAAACCTTGTGTCAGCAGACACCAAATAATCACTAGCCTCCACTTTAGCCTGTGGGAGAAAAATGTTTAATAGATTACAGGGTGTTTCTGAAACCGCAAACAGGCAGAGTGCAGGCGTCAGCTGGGGGGGGGGGGGGGGGGGGGGGGGGGACTCACAAAGGTTTCCTTCTGCAGGAAGCTTGTGGATGCTCCAGTTTCTACATTGTAAAGGACCACGGTCCCATTGCTTGCTTTGTGCAGGTATTCATTGTCTGTGACAACAGAAAGACTAGGCTGCTAAGGATGGTCTTCACTTTCAAGATTAATTTGTAAAATTCATAAAGAACGAGAGCAGGTTACAATCGTATTAGGTTTGGCAGGGTGGAGTTGAGGCAGTTATGAGATGTCAACACAAGTTTGAAACTCAGATGCATCTGTACTGGTTGACTAACTTCAAATCTAAGCACTATCCCTTTGAACAAGGAATAGACTGATTTGCCGCATGAACATATTAAATGGGTAAATGTCTGCATTACCTGATATCCACCGCATATTATATGACTTGTAATTGAAGCTGCTGTTGAAGTAGTCTTCAAGCGTGTACGTTTTTGAATCGCTTGAAGATCCTCCTGAAATAATCAGATTTTTGGGTTGCAGGGTGCCCTCTGGTGGACAAAGTACAAAGTAGATCATTTCTTAGACCCAGAGTCTGGGTCTGTAGCACATCACGGCCGCATGTGGTCTAGCAAGGGGGCGGGTGTCGTTACTTGACTCAACGGCAAAGGAGACTTTCATAATGAATGGGGGGGGATCCCCACACAACTTAATTTAATTTGTGAGGTCCGTTTATTGGTAGGACGAATGAAGCCACATTAGGTTTTGGGACGCCCCCCAGTCTCCGCTCCCAGCTTCTACTCAGGCTTCTTGAAGGACCACATGAGACCAAGGTCCATGGTTAAGGACTAAGCTTAAAGCTCGGCTCCCTTTTACAATTACTGCTCGTCGGGCCTAACTGCTGTATTTGATTGAATTTACCCAATTTAAATCGAGTAAAGTGCAGAAAATATTTTCATTATTGTTTTAAAATTAATATTCAATAAGGGAAAGTTTAAAAAAAAGATCACTAAACCCTCTCTGTGCGTCATTATACAGAATCAAGTAAGAATACACGCTATTTGGCACGAGGTGAACCGTGTTTGTCTACAAACACATTTGTACATAGATAAATCACAGGCTTACCATTTAAATAAATTGACGTTGGCACTGCTATTAAGACGACGACGCAGGTAGCCCCTAGCACCGCTAGAATTGCCTTTCCCCAATTCTGCTTTAAAACAAATAAAAACAGATTTACAATAGTTCTACATAAAAGTATGCAAAGGTATGACAGGAGACAGTTACATTCTCAAGTTTCGCCTTAAGTGAATGCGCTTAATATCAAACGCAAGAAACTTTAGACAATTCTTTGTAGAGATCAGCGCAAACTGAAAGCACGCAGATTTACATATTTATCATTTTTCTCCTGAAATGCATAAAAACGTTACTGACCATGACTGCACCGGGGGCGGTCGGCAGTGAGCTGCGGAATCAAAGCGGCGAGTTTCGGCGGCGCTCGGTGGCGCTCAGCGGCGGAGGGGTGGGCGCGTCTCCGCACTGCGCGTTAAATATTATCCCACCGAAGCCTGTCAAAGGCCAGCGTGAAGCTGTGTCCGATTAAAGTTCTCAGAGTTAAAATGTGATTGTGTGCGAGGCCATTGAACGTGAAGCTTCCGTGTAAGGAAGTCAGACGTTGCTTCTGGTCGTGCTAGTCATACAGGATGTGGCTTATTATCATTTTATCGTTAACCGCTTTTCTGTTGAAATATTTAGCAATAACCTTGTGTCAAGTTTGTTTACTAATATCAAGATTATATTAAAAACATTTAAGCGATAATATTTATGTTGGACACTACGCACAAAAATAAACAGAGTACAGAAATTTCAAAGCATTGCCCTCACCATCACCGCTACACAGTATTTTAGTTTAACAAAAATCAGTGAAGGGCACTCCACCTGTTTCCTAATAATGGATGATATAGACATAGTTTTCATGTTTAAACTTTGGGGAAGTCAGGCCTACTTACTGTGATGTCAGTTGTGTTAGTCATGAGTCTACGAACTACCAATTAACCTGCCCTGAGTGCTCTGATGTGTAGCACCTGTGTTTTCCCCTTAATATGTCAGGGTTTAGGCCCCAGCTCAACCATCCAGCATTTGCTGGTGGTGTTGTTGTTCCCACATCATTACCGATACTCCATCATTACTGTTATCCCTTTGCTCTGGGTTGTGCCTTGTTCATTAAACACCTTTTAGGTGCATGTGCATCCCTGTCTCCCTTCACCTGTGTTTAGCAATTTATGGCAGTCTATAAACTATGAACTGTACTTTTATGAAATTAGAGTGAACTCAATTACAGGAACTAATTGAATGCTGGGGAACATACATTAAGAATATTGCATGCAGTATGCATATACATATATATTAAACTTATATGTTTAAAATATGTTAAACTTTTAAGCCATTATGCCAACTTTTTAAATAAATTAATTTTACATCCATATGAAATCTATGGTTTATCTTTCCCAGTCTGCACATATCATTCAGGCAGGTATTTTATGCTTTTCTGACGCAGCAGTACAAACATAAAAGGCGTCACCTGTCAGTATGACTCACATCTGATCCTATCATGAGTGCTGACAGGTGCTCTCAGTCGAAAAAGTGACTGGGACATTTCCTTTGGGGAAATGGAGAGTGGGAAGACGGTGAAGCCGGGTCCCAAGTTACATTTTTGTACCCAAGTCCCATTTGTATTGTAAAAGATTGATAATGCACCACAGCTCCTGATCAGCTGAGTGATTTTTCAGAATACTTGAAGTTATCCGCTAATCGCCTGTGTTTACTGGCCAGCTGGTTTTATGGTGAATCCGTGGAAAATGCTGAGGCAGTGCAATAGCTGTGATAATCACAGTATAAAGTTCAAGCATTATTCATTTAGTGCACAATTATTTATAACGTCTCCATATGAATAAAGGTCATCTGTCTCAGTTTTCAACCTAAAAAATAAAATGGGAGGAGATTCCTGTACAATGTTTCTTTTTCCTGCCAAATATTCTGCTGTTGAAAGCTAGAATCCTAGGAATTGTCAATGTTGTGTATACGGTCAAGTTCGACATTCACTGCTTAGTTCTTAAAGGTTGTGAACGTTCTTTGTCTTTCAGTTCACTTTTATATCGTTTCACGCAGGGCTTGATGGTGGACTTTAAGGTCAGTTTTGCTGAGTGGCAGTGGGGAGGGGTGTATGGGGGGGGTATCTGCCCTGGTGACTTTTGCCAGCCCCCATGCCACTTGCCAACTGGGAAAATGCCAGATGGCCAGTCCAGCCCAGTCCTGGTCTCACATCCCTTTCACGTGGTTTTGAAATGGGGGTTGCCATTTGTTGTGTAGCAACATGTGTGGGCTTATTAAAGAAATGTACCTGCACTTTTGTTTCTTCAAGGTGGAAACCTTTGGCTGCTAGGGAAGCAGATGCCCTTGTTTTCTGTTCCCTAAGCTTTTTGGTGTGGTAGTGACCCTTCTCGCACTGACATTAAACCTGTCTATCTCTCAGTCCAGCCTCCAATAAAAGGGTACAGGGATATGTGCCTGGAGTCCGTCCCTGGACATACACTTCATGGAGGGCATGAGGAAGAGGAAACCGAAGGCTCCAGTCTACTGGAAGGCACATGCCGAAACATAAAGAGGAATTTAGGGACACCAGTTCATCTAACTTGGATGTTTATGGACTGTGGGAGGAAACTAGAAGACTCAGTGGAATGCCACATAAAATACAGGGAGGGCTGGCAGAGTCACCAAACAGCCGAGGAATGAAATATTTTAGGCTGCGGAACTCAGCGAGCTAAATATTTCTTGAAGTAATTGAGGGAAAACACCAGATTTGTGGGCGGATAATGACACTCCTGACTAGAGCTGTCAAGTTTAAATAGTCATTCTTCAGTCTTGGCAGTTTTGCACTTGTAGCTGTCATTACCGTAACTTTTTTTAAGTATTATGACTGTGCCTGCACAATAGAACAACAATCTGTAATGATTTATTTTGGGTGTATTCCTTTTTTTTACTTCCCTGTTCCAAAACATGAAGACTGTTGTAGCCTTGTGTTGCCTCATTTTATTATGTGTGTTCCCTCTTTGTTTGAGAAACCTTTTTATATAAATAAAAACATCAAGATGTTGGATAAATCTGGTGGTACCTTGCCAGCTGTCTCTGGTATTTGGCTGCTGGTGTTCAGGTTAATCGCTTCCCTGCAGTCACATGACAGTGGCATTTCGGTGCACTGTCAGCTCCCAGCATTTCACATCTAGTCTTGGAATTGGACCTTCCTTAAACCAATGGGCAGAGGTGTCAATTTCAGGTCCAGGAAGTAAAAATCCAAACCAGGATTTTGTTTCAACCAACTAGTTGTGCACTCTATGACCATGACTCTTTATGCTCAACTGGTTGGTTGAAACAAAATCCTGGTTTGGATCTTTACTTTCTGGACCTGAAATTGACACCTCTGCCAATGGGCTGACATACTGTTGGTTTTGATTCATTCATTGGTTCCTTAATGGTTTTGGTGGGCCACAGAGGAGCCTGCTTGTTTTCATTGAGGTTAAGCATTTTTGAGTAGCTCCTGGACACAAGAACTGAAAGTCACGTGAATGTAAAAATCAAAGGTAAAAATATTTTAGTTTCAATTACTTTAGGTTGGGTTTTGTTTTGGCTCATACATCATAGAAGACATTTATTTTCTGTCCAAAATTTGATTGGCTGCATTGCATTACAAGACACCAGTGTGGCTGATCATTGCATTACAAGACACCAGTGTGGCTGATCAGGAGTCAAGCCTGAGGGAAACACAGGGAATAGACACGCAGGGCGGGGCTGGTCGTGACCAGTGTTGGGGAGTAACAGAATACTTGTAACGGCGTCACGTATTTAAAATACAAAATATGAGTACCAGTATTCCGATACAGTTACAATTTGAATAGATGTTAATTAGAATACAGTTACATTGTTGAAATCAATGGAATACATTTATCTATTTCACATGTTTATTCACTCTCCAATTA